>CM042175.1:18184113-18224113 GCA_023376005.1 Doryteuthis pealeii
CATTTTAAAGTTTTAACATCTATCTTTTTTCCACATAATCGCCGTTTCGGTCGTTGCATTTTTCTAGGTGCTGCGGCAGTTTATCTGTGTCCTTATCATACCAGCTCACGTTGAGAAACGTTGGACCTCATCATTGTTACAAACTTCCTACACCACTTTTCGGCGTTTTTGACATTCACGCACAATACGCCATTCCCTTCTGTTAATTGGCTATGAGTTTTAAACAATTTAATACATTTTGCGCACAAACGTCGAATAATTACGTGAACTTCCGACTTGGCGGTAGCATGAATTGTGAGTACCTTCTGAAAAGACCGCCAAGTCTGAGCGTAGCCGCGAAGCAGTGGCAGGCGCAGGGGCATCCATAACAAACAAAACAGTGTTGCCAGTAGCCGCACAAACGGTTTCCTTGTGTTCCTAGTGGTTTGGAGGCCATACTTTTGTGATTAACCTCGTATATATATATATATATATATATATATATATATATATATATATATATATATATATATTGGGATTATTGAAATCACACTGTACAAGCATACTGTATGCTCTTGTAGGTGCAAACTTATATACTCATACGAGGATTTTTAAACATCCCCAAAAATAGCTCAATGCATAATAATCAATAAATTTAAATTATATACAAAGGAATATCTAACTTTCAAAGAAAGAAATATTTAACAAACTGTCATCCCGTTTATATTTTATTTCAACCAGAAACAAAAATGAAAATGAGTTCTATCTTCTTCAGCCGGGTTTTACAAATTAGGGTATTTTGTAAAACCCGTCTGGTCAGAGTAGAACTCATTTTTTGGAGTTGCAACGGGATGATGGTTTGTTAAGATTTTCTTTCTTTGAAACTTATATATATATATATATAATATGGAAATTAATCCGACAGTGTGAAATTGATATGTTGAAAAAACAAAAGATGTTTACAAAAGCATGGGATCATCAGGAGAGAATGTGCAACCGTTTCGGGGCCTTCCTCTCAACGGTTTTAAAAAGCAACATCGGCTCCCCTCACTTCACTTCATCCCGTCTTATTTTTTGTTGAAGACCGATCCACATGCGGTTGATACAGATATTCTAAGGGACCTCACATCAGTGAGGGGGGGGGCGATGTTGCTTTTTAAAACCGTTGAGAGGAAGGCCCCGAAACGGTTGCACATTCTCTCCTGATGATCCCATGCTTTTGCAAACATCTTTTGTTTTTTCAACATATCAATTTCACACACACACACACACACACACATATATATATATATATATATATATATATATATATATATTAATAATTAATAATAATTAATAAGTCATCCACAGACACGTGTTTCGGCATATCATGCCTCCTCAGTGTGGCTAGACACAACTATCCTTGGGTAGGGTTCGAACTCAGACTGACCGTATGGTAGTCCGATATCTTATCCCCTCGCCCACTGACAGCTGATGCGGGACTGGTGTTTTTTTAAACTATTAAATACATAGAAAGTGTATGTATCATTCGGTCACTGAGAGATCAAATTTCCGGAGAAATGATCATTGCTTATTTGCTTAGTAGTGAGAGTTAATTTAAATTACCAATTAGAGAGCTCATTACCAAATTTATGGGAGCATATATATTAATAATTAATAATAATTAATAATTCATATATATATATAAGAGGAAGAAGATGGGAATATATATGTGTGTGTGTGTGTGTTTGAGTTTGTGTGTGTGTGTGTGTGTGTGTGTGTGTGTGTGTGTGTGTGTGTGTGTGTTATAGTATAATTCTGACTATGCAATTATGATATAAGCAACATTTACCTTCTTGTTCCTGACAAAATAAATCATCATCCTCATCATCTTGGCATGGTTTCGTGAAAAAAGATTAAAAGGGTGGTCAACCTTGACTGCAGGCGTGTTCGGGGCTGAATAGAACTCAGTTTTAGATATTTCTTCTGAAGCTTCATCCTGTTTTTTTATCACTCCTTCCAGGTTTCCTAATGATATAACATCATATCTCAGACTTTTTAATAATTTTGTGTATGTTTGGGAGATTTCCAACTCGTAGCATAATCTACTAGAAAATAAATGATGGTGTCCAACATTCGGTACTCTAACTCTCCTACTGGGAAACATACATTTTTGTATTAACGCCAATAGATGGAAATACATTAGCAGGGAGAAGAAGAGGAAGAAGATGGGAATGGTATTGGGATGGGACAACGGAGAGGAAGAAGAAAGAAAGATATAAGAGTATAAATAAGAATAATAGGAAGAAAAAGTAAACGAAGAGGAAAAAAGGGGAAAAGAGGCTAGAAGGCCACTGCGTCAATGAAAATTTAATTGATGGAAAGAAGAAAAGGGGATGTTGGGGATGTGAAAGATGAAAGAAAATATGAGAGGAGAGAGAAGGGATGAACGAAGGAATAAAAAAAGAAAGAGGAAGAAAATGGGCAAGGAGAAGAAAGAAAAGAAATAATAGGGAAGAGAGAAGGGGAAAAGAAAGAGAAGGGGCAAAGAGGAAAGGGGAAAGATGATGAGGAGAAGAAAAAGGTTTGATTTACTTTCTTGGATTTTACGGCATGTCAACCCTTGCTGGGTTATTTTATGCTAAAGACATTTTGTTCTATTCATTCTTGATCGGTATTCAAACTCAGATTTTAAAACACGTTTAAAACCCATTTTTAAAAATTGAAACCTGATATAGGATCCTAACAAGTATTACCACTCCGGGTCAGAGTGAAACTGGCAGTAATGGCGATGAAGGGGTACTCCACATTTCCCTGAGATCCAACATGTAACTTTACAATTAGATGCAGTTTAACCTCATACCTCAGAAACTAAGACCCTCAGCCACCGCCTTCAAGCAAATATATGATAAAAAAGGATTGAGGGTTGCCCTAAGGGTCAATTGAGATTGGGACAGGCATATAGATGTAAAGGGTTCACGTGACCTGCCGATTGATCGGAAAAGGCCTCTCGAATCGTCTGTCTACCTTAAGTAAGGACCAAAGTGAAGTGTTGCATGTTATTGACAGCTCAGCCACTAGGATTCCATCCTAAAGCATCACGAGTGGCCAACCGCGGTCAACAGATCGGCTAATTGGGTGTATTTTATCTCCCTGCAGAGGTGCAGATATTATTCTACCCCACCAACAGGGCGGGAAAGAAGAAAGGAACTATGAGGAAAGAGAAGAGAAGAATAAGGAGGGGGGGATTAAGAGGAGGACGAGCAGATCGGAAGGACCAATAAAGGAAAAGAAGAAGAAGAAGAAGAAGAAGAAGAAGAAGAAGAAGAAGAAGAAGAAGACAAGAAGAAGAAGAAGAAGAAGACGACGAAAAAATCGTGGTGATCGTTGTTTTTTTTTACGGTATATCAACCGACTCCGGGTCATTTAATGTCGAATGAAGTCGGCGTAGGCAAAAATAAAACGAACTGGGGTTGCTTAAATGTTCACCCAATCAATAATTGAACAGACTGGACGCTGCTTGACTTCGGTGATCTTCCGAGAATCGGTGCTACCAGCGGGATTTGACCGTAATATATGACGCTGAAGAATTTAAAAAAAAAAACTCAAGAAGAAGGTGGAGGAGGACAGAAGGAGGCGGAGGGGTAGGAGGAAGTGGATGATAAAACCACCTTCATAACAACAACAAAAACAATAATAATAATAATAATAATAATAATAATAATAATATATAATAATAAGAAGAAGAAGAAGAAGAAGAAGAAGAAGGGTGGAATTGGAAGAAGTATCCCTAGAAAAAATATAATCGGGAAAGAAAAAGTGAAGAAATTGAGGCAAGAGACAACATAGAAGAAGCGTATTTGCACCCGCAATGTTCTTTCTTTTTTACACCAGCGACAATGGCTGAATTTCGAATGCCAGTAATTTTTTGGGTGGTGGTGGTGGTTTTGGTGGGAGTCAGAATAATTTTTTGTCATTTGCATATGACATTTAACGTACCTCAGTCCTTTTGCATTATCATTCAACCAAATGTTTCCCTGTACTAGGCCAATTTAAGTTTAGTGCTCCATCTTACTCTATATCTGTATCTCTCTCTCCCAATTTCCACCCTCTCTCTCTCTACGTCACTCTCTCAATATATATCTCTCTCTCCCTCTTTCTATCTAGCCATCTCTGACCCGCTCTTTCTATCTCGCGCCTCTCTCTCTCTCTCTTTCTCTCAGTCCTCTATCTTTGTCCTCTCTCTCTCTCTCTCTTCTCTCTCACTCTCTCTCTCCCTCTTTCTATCTAGCCATCTCTGACCTGCTCTTTCTATCTCGCCCTCTCTCTCCCTCTTATCTGTCCTCTATTTTTTGTCCTCTCTCTCTCTCTCTCTCTTCTCTCTCTCTCTCTCTCTCCCTCTTTCTATCTAGCCATCTCTGACCCACTCTTTCTATCTCACCCTCTCTCTGGCTCTTCTCTGTCCTCTATCTTTTTGTCCTCTCTCTCTCTCTCTCTCTCTCTCTCTCTCTTTCCTTCTAGCCATCTCTGACCCGCTCTTTCTATCTCGTCCTCTCTCTCCCTCTCTTCTCTGTCCTCTATTTTTGTCCCCTCTCTCTCTCTCTCTCTCTCTCTCTCTCTCTCTCTCTCTCTCTCTAGCCATCTCTGACCCGCTCTTTCTATCTCGTCCTCTCTCTCCCTCTCTTCTCTCTCCTCTATTTTTGTCCTCTCTCTCTCTCTCTCTCTCTCTCTCTCTCTCTTTCTATCTAGCCATCTCTGACCCGCTCTTTCTATCTCGTCCTCTCTCTCCCTCTCTTCTCTGTCCCTCTATTTTTTGTCCCCTCTCTCTCTCTCTCTCTCTCTCTCTCTCTCTCTCTCTCTCTTCTCTCTAGCCATCTCTGACCCGCTCTTTCTATCTCGTCCTCTCTCTCCCTCTCTTCTCTGTCCTCTATTTTTTGTCCTCTCTCTCTCTCTCTCTCTCTCTCTCTCTCTCTCTCCCTCTTTCTATCTAGCCATCTCTGACCCGCTCTTTCTATCTCTCTCTCTCTCTCTCTTCTCTGTCCTCTATTTTTTGTCTCTCTCTCCCTCTTTTCTCCTCTCTCTCTGTCTCTGTCCTCTCTCTCTCTCTCTCTGTCCTCTCTGTTCTCTCTGTCTCTCTCTCTCTCTCTCTCTCTCTCTCTATCTCTCTCTCTCTCGCGCCATCTTTCTATCTAGCCATCTCTGACCCGCTCTTTCTATCTCGCCCCTCTCTCTCTCTCTCTCTCTTCTCTGTCCTCTATTTTTTGTCCTCTCTCTCTCTCTCTCTCTCTCTCTCCCTCTCTCTCTCTCTCTCTCTCTCTCTCTCTATATATATATATATATATATATCCCCCCAATCTGAATTCGCTATTTCTTGTGATTCTGTGCACCAAACCAAAATCACTAAACAAACCCATCACCATGTCTCAACCCATCACCGCTCGCCCGCTCGCCATCCGCCGGCCACCGCCATCAACATGGCCGACAACGCCATCATCGCGTCTCGTAACAGCTACAAGTCACATAAGTCATTGTTATTCCGGTTTGTCCCTCAGTGACAACAGAATTATGAGCGAGGCTCATAAATACATATTTATTTATGCCCTGAAGTGGGAGGGATCTAATTCGATTTCGTATGCTGTCGTTGCAATCTAACGAGCGAAACATGAGGGAAATTTCTAATGAATATTTGTGGGGCGCCGAACGATACCGAAAATTGCCGAAGACGACTGTTTGTCTGTTGTTGAGTTTCCGTATCTAGAAATGCGCGGAAATCGTAAAGCTAGCGCGCAGCAATTGATAAGAAAATATGGTAATAGAAAGAGAGAGAGAGAGAGAGAGGGTTAGGAAATGGAAAATGAAATAGTGGAGAAGGTGAAGTAGGTTTATTGTAACGGATCAAAGCGTGACAGAAGAAGAAGAAGAAGAAGAAGAAGAAGAAGAAGAAGAAGAATATAGATAGATAGAAGATGAAGATAAAGAAGAGGAAAATAGATAGAAGAAGGGGAAGAAGAAGGAGAAGAAAATAATAATAATAATAATAATAATAATAATAAGGATAATAATAATAATAATAATAATAATAAGGATAATAATAATAATAATAATAATAATAATAATAATAATAATAATAAGAAGAAGAAGAAGAAGAAGAAGAAGAATATAGATAGATAGAAGATGGAGATAAAGAAGAGGAAAATAGATAGAAGAAGGGGAAGAAGAAAGAGAAGAAAATAATAATAATAATAATAATATATAATAATAATAATAAAAAGAGAAGAAGAAGAAGAAGAAGAAGAGAGAAGAAGAAGAAGAAGAGAAGAAGAAGAAGAAGAAGAAGAAGAAGAAGCGGAAGAAGAAGAACAAATGAAGTAGGAAGAGGTTCCCCCCCTTAAAAAAAAAGAAAAACGAAATAAAATAGGAAGAAGGGGTACTGAAAAGCAGAAGAAGATATCTGGAGGAGGAGGAGGAGGAGGAGGAGGAAGAGAAAGAAGAAGAAGAAAAAGGGATGGAGGAGGAAGAGGTAGGTGAGAAAAAATGTAAAAGAAATAAATAAAAAAAAGATATTAGGAAGAATAAACAGAAAAAAATGGAAAGTAAGTAAAAAGAAAGAAAGAAAAAAAAAAGAAAAAAAATGAATAATACAAAACAATGTGAAGGGAATATATCTATGTTTAATGGCATATCAACCTCCATATATTACTTAATGCCAAATCCATCCTTGGAGAAGAACAGTTGTGGAAATGTACAGCTTGGATATAAACGTTTGCATACCTTTTTCAAAGGGTATTTATACGAAACATTATATCGTGACTTGAGTTCGAACTTGCTTTCTATGATGCTACTGTCCATTCAGCTGGGGCAGTAGAATACATCAACTGCAACCCTGCAGAACAGTAAAAACCCTCAAATCGGGACACCTGTTGGCCATGGGTGGTGACCCTAGGGGCTTATGGTCGGAATCATGGTGCCCTTATGGCACCCCCAAACAATTTTATCATATATATGCTGAAAGGCGGTGGGAGGAAGGATTTATAGGTTACCAAGTTTAATTATCCGAAAGTTAACGTAATAACGCAACTGGAGTTCGAACTTCGCTTACTATTATGTAGCAGTCCGGCACGTTAGCCATTACGCCTTTGGGAGTTCTAGATAGAAGAATGAAGAGAGAGAAGCAGCATGAAATACTAGAGAACGAAGATGCTGGAAGAAGTGGATGAAAAGAGAGAAAACGAAGAAGAAGAAGAAGAAGAAGAAGAAGAAGATGGATGATGATGATGATGATGATGATGATGATGAAAAAGAAGATGGATAGAAGATGAAGATAAAGAAGTGGAAAATAGATAAGAAAGTGAAGAAAATAATAATAATAATAATAATAATAATAATAATAATAATAATAATGAGAAGAAGAAGAAGAAGAAGAAGAAGAAGAAGAAGAAGAAGAAGAAGAAGAAGAAGAAGAAGAAGAAATTGAGTTGAATTAAAAAGGAGGAAGGGGATAAAATGAAAGATGTAGATACGAAGAGGAAGAATATAATAACAATAGTAATAAAAACAACAATATGAATGATATAAAATGAAGTATATAGGATGATAAAAATGAATAAGATACAAATAAGAACACGATTTCTATTTAAATAAATACAGGAAAAGGATAAAGACAGTAACAGTAGATAGATTATTATTTCTACACCACCTTATTCGTTTATAGGACTTTATTAATATCATATAGCCACTCACACACCAATTTGGTCAATAAAATAATCTTTGTATTAATACGCTCGTACCTATCGTTCGTGTGTGTCACTCGGTGAAAAGAGAAAATGATATTGTTGTATAGGAGTGAACACCCCTACAAGATGGACTGACCCAGAAGCATTTAAGAGTCGACACAGCAGTGACTGAGGTAGGAATTTATTCTAACGAAATTACTGCGTCAACTCCAAATATTTGAACATCCTATTTGTACGTTTGTCTTGTGATTTGTACTACTTCTTTGTTCTATGTTAAAGTGCTGAATAAATACATATTCACTCATCATGTGTTCTCTGTGTATCTTTTTCCACCTCAAGGATACAACAGATATAATGGATAATAAGATACCATGTAATTTCTATCGCTCATATGCAGCATATCAACCCTTTAGAAAGCCATTCAGAGAGGATTTTCTCCCGGTGATGACTTGAGATATGATCAGTTGAGAAGGATTTAAAAATACCTAACCCCGAAGAGGACGATCGATAGAATAACGATATTCAAAAAACGTATTATTATTATTTTGATTATTCGGTCTATTGTCCTCATCTTTCTTGTTATCTGTACGACGTTTCGGTCGATCTGCACTCTGGCCTTCTTCAGGTATTTCTTGTCGAACTCGGTAACCCTTTTTTCGAAATCTGGAACCTTCTTTTCGAACTCTGGAATCCTCTTGTTGTAATCGGAAGCCATCACGGAACTTTGATCACAACCCTTTATTCAATCCATGGGGGTATCCTGATCGGCTAACCATTGCTGGGGTACAGGTGTTAAGCTGTGTTAATTATCATTATATGTTACTGTTCCCCTTGACCAGGATTGAACCAGCAGCCTAGCGATAACTGTCACTTAGAACTGTCTTAAATCAACGCCGTTATCCACTACGCTATGTGTCCAATTGTCTAAAAAACTTGTCATCATCATCATCATCATCATCATCATCATCATCATTATTCTGCGCCAACAACCATAACAATCTCTTGCCATCCATCCCTGGTTAATGTAAGTCTTTGCTGGACGACCCACACCGGCGTTCCCATCTACAGGTTTCCACAGGGGGACGTAAATTCTAAGTTCTTCTTTGCTTGTCCAGCAGTGTCAAGCATGTCTTGTTCGACTCATTCAGATGGTTTGTGTGATAGGGGACATCACCATACGGGTATGACGTTAAACTGTATCTAATGGTGAAGTTCAAATTCTGGAGCTCTTCATCATCATTACTCCCAGGTCCACTCTGACCCGAAGTAGTCGTATCTATTAGCGTCTCATCTATGAGTTAAATAGAAAAAAGGGTTTTAAAAATGAGTTTAAAATAAATTTGAAAAGAATGAATAAAACAAAACGTTTTCGACATAAGAATAACCAAACAATGGTTGTCATGCTGTAAATTCTGACCTAATAACCAACCAATCTATTTAACTTTCCTGTTTCTTTTATGTCTTCAGCTAACATCTGCTGACTTCTGATTTAGGTCGGAAAATTAAAACGGAAAGGTTTTGGTGGTACCCAATGACAGTTTAACTACAGTCTATGAATTAACATTTTGCGAATTGGGTTACGGTTTTAGGGGATTAAGGTTGTTTTTAATTACGTATTACTTTAAAAAAATAAGCAACAAAAAACCCACATTACTATACATTTAGTTAACCATTGAAATTAATTATTGAATCTATTATTGAGACAGTTGTTTGTGTTAGTATTGCAATGTATAATTTCAATTAACCTTAGTTTAAAAAGATATTTTTCAACATTAAATGTATTGTAATTTGGGTTAATTTGTTGTTGTTTTTTTGTAATTTATTTTTTAAAGCAATACCTAATTAAAAACAACCTTAATCCCCTAAAACCGTAACCCAATTCGCAAAATGTTAATTCATAGACTGGTTCTGATATTCTGTATTCTTCCGGATATTCTTGTTGGATTTTTCATCTTGTCTGTGTCAGTTGATTATGTAAATACATTCACGTAACGTCAAATCATTTTCGTATGTGAGAGACAATGTAACAATTATATACATTTTGTAGTTTTAAAATATTTTCTATTTAGTACTAGCAGGTGCTCCAAGCAAGTTGAGGCCTGTGTTCCAGAGCAAAAAAATATAGTTAATAATACTGAAGGTAAGCAAGGATGAACATGTACAGTACGCAGATGGGTGTCCATTTAATATTAGCAGGTTTTGTCAGCAACTTGAGCATTTGCTTGAAAATAACGGCATGTCAACTCTTGGATTATTTTATGCCAAAACCGATTTTGTTTTATTCATTCTTGTTGGTATTCAATTAAAACACCTCATTTTGATCAGTTTCAACCATAGATGGGACCCTAACATGTTTTACCACTCCATATCAGAGTAAAAGAAGGGGTACTCCACACTCCTAAGAGCTTTAGAATTGAAACTTCACCACTAGATACAGTTTAACATCATACCAAGGACACTAATAACCTCAGCCTCGGTCTACTATCAAATATATGATAAGATTGAGCCCGGACGATCATATAGGTGCTAGAGCTTGACGTGATTGGTCGGAGGGGGGCTTTCTAATCGCCCATCGAGGCTAAAGTGGTGTTACATGTAATGGATGGCTCAGCCACCAGGAACCCGTCCGTAAGCATAAACGCACGACTAACAGACAGCTCCAGTAAGGTATTTTACCCCTCTGCAGAGGTGCAGTTAGCGTATTCTACTGCCACAACCAATATTGATAAATAACAAGAAAATAAACAAGAATCAACTTGTTTAGTACGTAGATAAGTGACCATTTAATAAGAGAAATTTTAGCCCTGTATGTCCGACTAACAAAAGCATAGAAAATAACGAAAGGTTAAGCAAGGATGAAAGTGTTCAGTACGTTGATGGGCAACCATTTAATAACAGGATGTACTGTGAGTAATGTGAGATCTATATTCCGAACTAACCAAGGTTTATTATATAAGCAGAATTAAAATTCGAAAAACAGAAAAAATAAAACAAATAACACAATAAAAAAAACGAAACAAGTTTCTAAGGAGAAAGAAATTAATTGAAAAAGAAAAGAGAAAAAAAAATTAAACAATAAATGAAACCCAAAAAGAAAAAAAGATGAGAAACACATATATATTTCTCTCTCTCTCTCCTCTCTCTCTCTCTCTCTCTCTCTCTCTCTCTCTCTCTCTCTCTCTCTGTCTGTCTGTCTGTTTGTCTGTCTGTCTCCCTCTCTCTGTCTCTCTGTCTCCCTCTCTTTCTCTTGTTCTCTCTCTCTCTCCCTCTCCCTTTCTCTTGTTCTCTCTCTCTCCCTCTCCTCCCTCTCTCTCTCTCTCGCTCTCTCTTCTCTCTCTCTCTCTCTCCCTCTCTCTCTCTCTCTTCTCTCTCTATATATATATATATATATATATATATATATATATATATATATATCGGTCTGATGAACGCATAATTAAAAAAAATCAATTTCAAACGATTTTTAAAAAGAAAAGAAAGAAAGAAAGAATGAAAGAAAGAATTAATAATAAAAAAAAACTTCAAAGAAGAAAAAAAAGTCACTGTAATCAACTTGAGACTTGTGTACTAGACTGATCAAAGCTTAGTAAATAATATGAATGAAAAAAATCCGAATAAAAAGAAATTAAAAGCAAACAAATAATAACACAACGATCTTTTAAAGAATGAAAAATTTCTGACAAAAAAAATTTTAAAGAATTAGAAAAAAAAAGCAAACAAAAAAAGGGAAATTCGAAAGGAAAAAAAAAAAAGAATTTTAGTGAGAGATATAAAGAATTTAAAAACGGAA
Source organism: Doryteuthis pealeii (assembly GCA_023376005.1). Classification (NCBI taxonomy): domain Eukaryota; kingdom Metazoa; phylum Mollusca; class Cephalopoda; order Myopsida; family Loliginidae; genus Doryteuthis; species Doryteuthis pealeii. The sequence continues at coordinate 18,195,595 of CM042175.1, forward strand.
AGAAAAAATAATGAAGAAAGAAACGGAAAAAAAAAGAACTCAAAGAAAAAAAATAGATTACAGAAAGCAAAGAATCAAACAACATTTCTAACGAAAAAAAAAGAAAAAGAAAAAGGAAGAAGAAAATGGAAAAAAATTGTAATAAAAAATTAAACTCTCTTTCATCGCTCATCCATGGAATCTTATTTAATTTCTTCCTTTATCGTTTTTTTTCTTTTTTCTATTCTTCGTCTTATCTTTCTCCTTTCTTTTGATCTTTTCTTTCCCACTTCTTCTTCTTCTTCTTCTTCTTCTTCTTCTTCTTCTTCTTCTTCTTCTTCTTCTTCTTCATTTGTTATCAGTACATCATAACAAAAATACTTGTAATAAAAAATGAAATAAATAAAAATGAAACAAAACATATTGCAGAAAGAAAGAAAACTAAAGAAAATTAAACTCCATCTAGAGAGGAAATTCCAATGCTGGAGCTCAGTGATGCAAAGAGTAACCCTTCATTGAAATTACTCCCAGGTCCACCCAGACCCGTTAGGGCCCCATGTATGGGTTAAATAGAAAAATGTTTGAAAAATATGTTTAAAATCTGAGTTTGTTAAAATGAACAAAAATTGAATACCCATCAAGAATGATGATAAAATAAAACGCCTTCGACATAAAATAACCCAACAAGGGTTGACATACTGTAGAATTCAACCCTCCATCTATCCATCTAAAGAAGAAAAATAATGAAAACCAAGAGCATTAACATTTAGGGACACATAAACAGCCTCGTCCAGATTTTGAAATTATTGCACTTTGTCCATTTTCTACGAAATGATATAAATCACAACATCAGCATCTACGGTTATTCAACGGTAATAAAGGAAAAAGAAGAAAAGAAAGAAGGAAAGAAAGAAAGAAAGAAATGAAGAAATGAATTTAGATAAAGAAAGGAAAAAAGAAGCAATGAAATAAAACCGTCTAAAACAAGAAAGAAAGAAAATAATTTTTTTAAATCAAAAAAGAAAGAATGAATAAATTTAGAGAAAGATTAGCAAACATAGAAGATAAGAAAAATTATAAAAATTTGTCTAAAAAGAAAAGAAAGGTGGAATACAAAATAAAAAAAGAAGGAATGAATTTAAAGAAAGAAATAACGATAGATATAAAGAAGTAAATAATGGAACAAATATTGGAAAAATAAAGAACAAAAGAAAAAAATCGAAAGAACGAATAAATGTAAACAAACGAACAAAACTATCTAAAGAGAAAAAAAGGAAAAAAGAAAGAGAAATATTAAGAAAGAATCAATGAAAGACAACGGTGTACAACAAGAAAAAAATCAAAATTAAAAAAGAAAAAAATGAATACATTTAGAGAAATAAATAAAAAGAAAGTAGCAAAGATTCGAAAAAAAATTGTCTAAAACGAGAAAGAAGAAAAAAAAGTAAACAGATAGAAGGAATAAATTTAAAGGAAGAAAAGAAAAAAAAAAAGAAAGAAAGAAAGAAAGAAAGAAAGAAAGAAAGAGAGAGAGAGAAAAAAGGAAACAATGTGTAAAAAAGGTAGAAAGAAAAAAAAAGAGAAAGAGATAAAGAAATTTAAAGAAAGAGAGACACAAATGAACGAATAATAAAATAAAACCTTCTAAAAAGAAAGAAAAAAATGAATAAATCAAAATAGAAAGAATGAATAAATGTAAATAAAGAAACAAGAAAACAAGGGAACAATACGAAAAGACAAAAAAGAAGAAAACAGATTAATTAAAAAAAAAAAAAAGAATATAAGAAAAAAAAAGAAAAAACAAGAAAAGAAAGAAAGAGAGAAACAATAAGACAATGTAATAAAACTGGCTAAAAATGAGAGAAGAAGAAAAGGGGAAAAGAGAAATATTTAAAAAAAGAGATGAGATAAAATAAGAAAGAAATAATAAAACAACACTAAAAAAAGGAAAAGAGAATAGTTGTGAAAATCCCAACTAGAAAGAATGAAATAACGATACAAACAGCGTAGAATCGTCAAAAATAAAAGAAAGAAATAAGTTTAAAAAGGAAATTAAAAAAAAACAAGGAATAGAATCAAAGGACACAACAGTGTCTAAAATATCAAAAGATATAAAAAAAATAAAGAAGCAAATAATGAAACGAAACCATTAGAAAATTAGATTAAAAAATAAGAAATAAAAGAATAATTCTAAAGTATGAAAGAAGCAACAATTTTAAAAAGAAAGAATTCAGAAAATAATTACTGAATATATTTAAAGAAAGGAAGAAAAAACCAACAATGAAGCCAAACAGAAAAAAAAGAAAAGAAAAAAACCCTCCCCTAAAAAACCCAAAAAACAACAGAAAACCAAAAAAGTAAAAAGAATAAACTTAAATAAAAAATGAAACAGAGCTATTTCTAAAATAAGATAAAGAAAAAGAAAGAAAAAAACGGAATGAATTTAAAAAAAAGGATAAGTAAACAATGAAATAAACCGTCTATAAATGAATAAATGAATAGGAAAAATAAAACATAAATCTAAATAAACAAGGAAATAATGAAATAAAACCAAAAGAAAAGAAAAAAGAAAAAAGAATAAATTCAAGGAAAGAAAAAGGTAAATAAAGAAACACTATCTAAAAAAAGAAAGGAATAAAAAAAAAAAAAGGAAAAAAGAATAAAAAAAGAATAAATAATTTTAAGGAAAGAAAGAAAGAAGCAAAAATTTAAAAAAGCAAAAAGAAAAAAGAAAAAAAAAGAAGAGAAAAAGAAAAGACAAGTTTAAAGAAAGGAAGAAGCTAACAAGGAAACAAAATATTGTATAAAATAAAATAAAAAATGAACGAAAAATAAGATAAAATGAATTTTAAATTTTTTTAAAAGAATCAAAAAAAGAAGAGAAAATAAATATAAAGAAAGAAAGAAACAAGAGAGCAATAAAAGAAAATTGTCTAAAAGTGAAAGAAAAAAAGAAAAATTCAGAAAAGTAAGAAAAAATAAACTTGAGGAAAGAATCAAAGACGGAAATAAGGCAAAAAGAAGAGAAAAAGAAAAAAGAGAAGAAAAAAGACAAAGAAGTATTTAAATGGTCTAAAAAAAACTGAGGATAATTGGAAGAAAGAAAGAAGCAATGGAATAAAACAACAACGAAAAGAGAGAAAAAAAATACAAGAAAACGAAAAACACAATATATCTAAGAAATAAATAAAAAAGAAAACAATAAACATAACAGTTTTTTAAAAAGTGGGTGGAAAAGAGGGAATTCACCAAAGAAAAAAAAGAATAAATTTAAGGAAAGAAAAGAGAGGCTCACGATATAATCGTTACCATCGTAGGAAATAAACTTGGTGACCCCAATTCCAAACCTGGATGAGGCTATTTGCATTTCTCATAGCTCTTTTACCCTTGGGAAAGGTGGTTATTTACCTAACACGTTCACCACGGCATGTATTTCATTAATTTAAACAATATGATTATTATCTCTACGTTACGAACTGTTATACTCATCTTGCTTTACTAACAACGTCGTATATCAACGAAGATTATTGAGTAGGTATTTACCTAAACCGTTAGCAATTGGTAGGATATGACACAATGTCATAAGTATGGGGCATCCGGCGAATCTCAAACTCGCTATTTAATAGTAATGGATCTGCGATAGGACACCCAACCTGGGAGAGATATGCATCCAACTATTCTCCGTCCAGCTATGGTCAAATAGTTGGATAACCTTGGTTAGGCAACCGGTCTAGGAAAACGGAATTTAAACCTGTTAAACTCCGCTTAAGAAATTGACCTTGTGTCACATCAAAATTATGCGAATTGGTTAATATATATATATATATGTGTGTGTAGGGGTATATATATATATATATATATATATATATATATATATATATATATATTATATGTGTGTGTGTGTGTGTGTGTGTGTGTGTGTGTGTAAGAAATTCACGAAAACAACGGTATGAACGAGTAAAGGAAGTGCGTTGTGATTGGATAAAAATGAGATGAGTTCTAAGAGTGCTTTCTTTGTTTTATGGCGTATCAACATTAGTGGGTTACTTAATGCGAAACCCATCCTTTTATTGGGGGAGCGGGGGAGCTCACGCTTTCCCAAGGGTATCAACCTGAAAGTGAACCTAATAGCGCGACTGGCTTACTATGATGTCACAGTCACGCACACAGGTATGATGTTATACAAGACCTTGGTTATATATAACTATTTGACCATAGTATGGGGCATCCTGCGAGGACCCAACTCGTTATTCATTAATCATGGATCTGCGAGTCTAGCATACTAACCATTATACCACAATAGGACACCCTTATCTTTCCAAAGGCTTTTTTGTCCGAAAGTGAACGTAATAACGCGACTGGAGTTCGAACTTGCTTACTACGCAACGGAGGGTCCCCCATAAGATCTAAGAATTGGGAATTGAATGTGTATTGTCGGTATCAGCCGAACAAGAAAAGGGTCTATCGCTTTTCATAACCCTCGCACTAGGATGGTTGTTTTCCTAAGGCGGTGCGTCAAACCTACCGTCAGCTCCCCACTTTACCACACATATAAGATTTACTGAAGTTGTAGTATACAATACCCTGAGTTGGCGTGGATTGGTATTGAACCCAGAACCTTGCGATTCTTCGGTGTATGCTCTACCGTCTGATCTAAACCGACTCCATGTAGTGTATAGTATATTCTTATGAAATTATAAACAAATAATTATAAAAAGTAAGAATCATTGAGTCATAGAGAAAAAGAAAGAGAATGAAGAAAAGAGAAAAAGTGACTGAGAGATAGAGAGAGAGAAAGAGAGAGAAATTAATAGAGAAAGAAGAAAGAGAAAGAGAAAGAGAGAAGAAAGAGAGAAAGAGAAAAGAGAAAGAAAGAAAGAGAAGAGAAAGAGAGAAAGAGAGAGAGAGAGAGAGAGAAGAGAGAGAGAGAGAGAGAGAGAAAGAGAGAAGAAAGAGAGAGAGAGAGAGATCTGCGTGTGGGGGTTGGGTGTTTATTCATCAAGTAGGATGGTTCCGTAATCATAACTTTTGAAAATAGACTCTTGTTTATTGTTAAGCTGTGTCGAAGGCCTGATGTTTTGGTAACATTTGCGGACCAATAAACACAATATTGAATGTAATATCCGGCCGTCCGGACGGGCAGACGTTTTCTTTCTTTCTTCTTTTTGTATTTTTTGCTTTTGTTTTTGTTTTTTTTCGTTTTTTTTTTTTTGTGTTTTTTTCAAAAATAAGTAGAGAAAACAAACACAAATTAAAGAAAGAAAAACGGAGAAACAGATAAATAATAATAATAATAATAATAATAATAATAATAATAATAATAATAATAATTTTTTATCTTCTTCTTCTTCTTCTTCTTCTTCTTCTTCTTCTTATTATTATTATTATTATTATTAGTAGTAGTAGTAGTAGTAGTAGTAGTAGTAGTAGTAGTAGATAATTAAAGAAAACAGAATTATTACGATCTGGAACTAAATCAACAAGTGTGACAACAGCGAAAACAATAATAGAAGCCATATTAACAAAAAACAACACAAAATAAATGCAATTTGTCTCAGGATATATTATGCAAGCTTGTTTGTGCAACCACAAGATATGATTTAATTTAGAAGCCAATAATAATAATAATAATAATAATAATAATAATAATAATAATAATAATAATACTTGGACTTGATCAGAAAATATGAAGACAAGGGTTGTACCTGTTATAATTGGTGCCCTTAGCACGGTCCCTAAAGATTTAGAAAAGATTCTGGAGGAATTTGAAGAATCAATAACATCCAAACAACAGCATTGTTATGATCAGCTATAATACACAGAAGAATCCTGGAAATTTGAGAGGACTTGCAGTCACTCAATCTCTAGTAAATCACCAGCTTAGGCGGTTGTGAAAAACTCTGATGGAATAATAATAATAATAATAATAATAATAATAATAATAATAATAATAATAATAATAATACTTTTTGATTGACAAGAAGAGGAAGGCTTGTCATCTCGTGGACTTTGCCGTCCCGGCCGATCACAGAGTGAAAATCAAAGAAAACGAAAAGATCGACAAATACTTGGACCTTGCCAGAGAACTGAGAAAACCGTGGAACATGAGGGTGAAGCTTGTACCAATTGTAATTGGGGCCCTTGGAACAATCCCCAAGGGGTTGGAAGGGAGTCTGGATGAATTGAAAATCGGAGGAAGAATCGAGACCATCCAGACTACAGCATTATTGAGATCGATTGGAATACTCAGAAGAATCATGGAGACCTGAGGAGACTTGCTGTCGCTCAGCCTCCAGTGAAGCACCGGCTTCTACAGGTGTGAAACACTCGAATGGAGTGAAATAATAATAATAATAATAATAATAATAATAATAGCAATTAAGTTTTGACCATACAACAAAATAGTATATGCATACATCAGAATATGTTCATGAGAATAAAACGCATGAAATTCTCTGGGACTTAGAGATAAAGACGGATCACCATATCCCAGCCAGGAGACCAGTCCTAGAATAGATTAAGAAAAGAAAAAAGGGAACTTGTCAACTGGTAGACTTTGCCGTTCCTGCAGATCACAGAGTGAAGATGGAGGAAAACGAAAACATAAAAAATACCTGAACCTTGCCAAAGATTTGAAAAAAAAAAATATAAAGCAAACAAACCAAAAAAAAAAAAGAAGCGGTATGAAATACTCATAAAAAGTAAAATGTTAATAATACCAGATTAAAAAAATCTGATATAGAAATAAGGATTCCCTGGTCTGAATTCAGGTCTCCGGGGTAGGTATTCACGAATAAGTTTAAGAGCTCAAACTATTAGTGCTGCTTCCAGGCAGTTGACGCTGCACAAAACCTGGACGACTGTGTTAGAGATGCCTTTAGAAGGGGACTACGTCAAACTTTATTAGAGAGCACAATCTTAGAAATCTATTTTATATATATTATCCGCACTTTCGCTGTGTTACGTAGTGCCTTTTTCACGGCACTAAATCGTGTATGTTGTATAGTACCAAAAGCAATATATGTAGTAGTTGGACTTAAGAAAATCACAACACATGTGTATGGTAGAAACTTCTGACCTTTACTTCTTTTTACTCGGCTGTGGTGGCGAGCGTTGACAATGGAAATGCCCGAGGTTTGACAATGACTACTGCTGGGATGGCTATCGTTGGTGAGGTAAAGGGGTGGCTAGGTGCGTCTCACAGCCCGTATGTCGTGAACGAGCCGTGACCGGCTGTCGTCTCACTTGTTCTCTGTTCCGAGTCTTCTGTCTGACTAACCTCTGCTATTGACTTTCTTTTTATGTATATAAACCGCCCACACATCTTCTTTTGTTATACTTATCAGCGGACAAATCTATTTCCGAATTCATTGTTATACCCTTCCTTCTTTGTTCGCGTCTTTTCTTTGTTTCGGTTTAAACGGAAAATCCTACTTCCGCCCGTACGATATGCAACAGCTGTCACATATCTTTATTATTGTACACTGCATTCAACACATGCGTGCTTATATTTGGCACTTGTGATCACGTGATCGAAGTTAGAGACTCATCACGTGATTTTGAGGGTAAGCATGAATGCACCAAGAAAGTGGCCTGGTTTCTGTGGTCGGAAGGAGTGTTGGATGCTGAAATTCATCAGAGTTTTAGCACAATAAGACAATCGGGGTGGCATAAAGTCGGTATCAGCTAGACAGCGAGTGATTCTATCCTCTTTTCACTAAAGCCAGCCCAAGAAGATTCTTTTGGAGTCTGAGGATGGAGTGCCACACCTACCAGAAGCTTCTCACCTTACAGCATATATCCCTGTGCTACTCATACGCTGAGTTGGCGAGGCCGTTAACAAACCCGGAACCTTATGGTTCCTTGACGGACGCTCTACCGAATGAGCTAAACCGACCCAATATTTTCCTAAGAGAAACTTTATTTCACCTCAGATGTTACGTAATGAATAGCCATAGCCTATCGTTTTTGTAAGGAAGTTTAGTTTAGAATTTAAATTTAACGGTTAATGGAAAATCCACAAGAGCTTAAATTGACAGTTCTTGAACCCAGAGACATCTTGAAGGGATCTGATTGGCTGAAGAGTCACGTGATCAGATGAGTCCCAGGAAAGTAGTAATTAGTTTGTTCAGAGTCGAGCCCCGAACCCTTCTGGGTATTTTGACGTTATGCCGATTCTACTCGCGCGCGGATTAAGTTGGTATCTGCGAAATTTATAAAATTGTGCCTGCAAAAGATTTCTCTCTATTTCTGGTGAGCTAAAGAAGCAAGATGGAATCCAGAACTGGAGATAGAGAGACAATACAATAAAAATGGATCTCTGACCCTAAAAGAGAACCCGATAGAAGACATATGAAGAATAGATTAAAATTCAATAAGAAATATGCAGCTCTAGTTCTCAGGTGATGAATTTGGTAAAGGATTTGGACCATATGATCTTTAGGCACCCCTTTTTGATCTCCATTCAGAAGAACATGTTTTTCATTTACACCGTCAATATCTGGTTGTTTGTTTACATACGATTTTTTAGAGTTTTTGTTTTAAATTATAAAACTAAAGAATCATGAATTGAAATCATAATTGTTTACAAAACTTGATGTCACTGAATATCCATCACCTTATGGTCCGGATTTGAATTCAGATATTTTCTACACTAACTGTCTAAAAAACGACGGTCCCCATAGATATATAACAAACGTCCTAGGATAATAGCTATTGTAGGGGATTATCTTCCTTTTGTCGGAAGAGTTATCTTCTCGCTACGTTGCTGTTTGTTCCCACTAGGGGACCTCTGGTATTTAAGCGCGTTCATTCAAACGCGGCTTCCTCTTTTTAGCTGGATCTTCCCAAGAACTGCTATGGGCTAGAATCTATCTACCCCCTTCTCGGTGGGGCTTTGCCTCCCCCTCCTTACATTACTGTAAGTCCTTTATACAGCATGGACTATCCTTTAGTTCCATGTCTGTAACATCTTTATTTTACGTGCATTTGGGTATCTTGTTTATACCTAAATATTGTATATGTATTTACATGTTCTATTCTCCTGTACTTTATGTATCTTATTGTTTCCATGTGCTGTTATATATATTGAATGTTTTGTTTCGCAATGTGTCGGAATTGTATGTTCATTAATTACCATTGAATCTTACAACTGGTGATACCCGATGTGATGCGGACACGCAGCCTTCTTGGCCCTAGTCGGTCCCAAAAATAAATTATTATTAAATGGTTCATGTGGAAGGAATTATTTCCTGGTTATCTAGTGGGACATCTACTCTTCCGATAGTGTCTAGTTGTTTTGATAGGGTCTTCAGGCTGATAGTTCACAAAACAAAACAAAAAATGTATTTCTTTGGCCAGAGATAAGTTTCAAATGAAATTTATTACAAATTAATTTTATACTAAGAGAGTGAATATCAAAACTATTTTTGCAAGTTGATTTTTAACAATATCCTTTCTTTCAAAGGAAGCTCCTCACTTTACAACACAGATCCCTGTGCTGTAACGTGAGGAGCTTCTGGTAGATGTGGCACTCTATCCTTAGACGCCAAAAGAATCTCCTTGGGATGGCTTTAGTGAAAAGAGGATAGAATCACTCGCTGTCTAGCTGATACCGACTTTATGCCACCCCGAATGTCGTATTGTGCTAAAATAGTCTGATGAATTTCAGCACCTGGCATTCATCCCGACCACAGAAACCAGGCCACTTTCTCTGAGTTGGCCAAGGCCGGTAATAAACCCGGAACTTTATAGTTCCTTGACGGACGCTCTACCGACTGAGCTAAACCGACCAAATATTTCCCTAAGATAAATTTTCACCTCAGATGTTACGTAATGAATAGCCATAGCCTATCGTTTTTGTAAGGAAGTGTAGTTTAGGATTTAAATTTAACGGTTAATGGAAAATCCCCAAGAGATTAAATCAGAAGTAAAATCATAAACAATTTCTGAAAGTTGACTTTCCAGACGACAGGTCTATTATAACGAACAAGAATAATACTGAGGAGGGTGCGGCAATATGAGATTATCAACCGTGTCTGCTGCAGTTTCTGCAATTGATAAAAATGGCCCTGTGAATGCTATAACCGTCTGCTTTATATACACAATTACATCTGCTGCCACCACCCACCTCCTCTTTTCACTGTCATCTGGATGTCTGCCTTGACAGTTTGTTCCCATCTGCTACGGTTAACGGACGCAGCTTCTCAGCCTGCTGGGTTGAAGAAGTCTGTTTTCAGGTTTCGTTTACAAATGTGTATATAACAAAGAACATGCGTTCCTGTGAGTCGGGCTCAACTGGCAAGGTTACCGTACAATACACCCCCGAGGTAATTGATCGTTTTTCATACTATTCTCAGAGCCATATCTACGCAATCATCTTTGGGGATGAGCAAGACAAACAAACTGGGTATTCGCATCCGTAATACTATATTCTTGTGCGGAAACAAGGCCCTTCAGATAATACTTAATAGCGTTTGGAGACAGCGTACATAGAAGTTGTTCATTCTCCGTTCTTGAAGTGAGGATACAGTTCAGACATTTGTACAATTATTAAGATGGAGTGACTTTAGCTCAGTCGGTAGAGCGTTCGGCTAGAAACCACGAGGTCCTAGTTCGATACCGGTCCTCGCCAACTCAGCGTATGAGTAGCACAGGGATCTGTGCGGTAAAGTAAGGAGCTGATGGTAGGTGTGGTGCTCCACCTCAGATGCCAAAACAATCTCCTTGGTCTAGCGCTATTGAAAAGGGGATAGACTCTCTCGCTGACTGGCTGATACCGACTTTAGACCGCTCCGACGATTTTACTTTACTTTACTTTTATTCCACTATTAAAGTTTAAATATTTTATAATTACTTACCTTATCTATCTTCATATATAAAGTATTATTATTGTTAAAACTCTCTCTCTCTCTCTCTCTCTCTCTCTCTCTCTCTCTCTCTCTCTCTCTCTCTCAAAAGACTGAGAATAAGAATGAGATAGAGAGCGCGGGCGAAAGCTAAAGCTTTTTTTTTAATACGGGATATAAATATATGTATTCATGTGTGTAAATAAGGTGAACTCAGATCATGGTGATGTTTCGATATTAATAACTATGTATTCATATGGACACTACAACATACACATCGAACACAAATCTGGACGAGACTATTTGCATTTCACTTCGCCTTATGTTCTTGGGTAAAGCATGTATTCATTGTTCTCTCCACGACCTATGGGTAAATAGCAGAGTAGATTCGGTTCTATAGCCATGATAAGGTAACCAACATCGGAAAAGGAAAGGTCTTAATTAAAACCACCTTTACTCCGCTTATAATATACCTTGTGTCATGTTCTTGACGGGGGAGTTGAATAGATACCTAAAAACCCTATTATTCAAATGTTACATGCTCATACACATATACCCATGTTGGGTACATACACAAGTGTTCTCTTACTGGGAGAGGGGAGAGATAGACACAGTTAGATAGAGAGATGCATAACTTACTTCTTTGGCCATTGGTGATCTCTAGTCATTTCTATTTTTCTCTATGACTTCTATTTCTCTGTTCTTGCTGGTTGGTCGTCCTCGATTCATTTCTTCTTCTAGGTCAGTCTTGTTGCCAAGACATTCATCAACCACAAAACCATATTATTTATTTAAACTTTTATTTACTTAACTAAACATCTTCGTCTAACTAAACACAGCGCGTGTGCAAGTGATCCCCAGCTAAGGCAGATAGGCCTTATCTGCCTGACGTCGAAGCTGAAAACTGAGAGCCAACCAGATCACATGTGACTTCACGTATTTCACGGGCTTTCTATAATATTCCATGGAAAGTACCGCCCGTGACATGAAAAGGTCCATCCCTTCAGAAATACAGGGGATTGACAATAATCTTATGCAACCGCATAGATTATGCAACACAAATAGTCACCACCCTGGCTACGTAGTTTCACTTTCTTTCTACAAGAGTCAAGCATGTTTATACACCAGTTTAGGTGACACATTTTTTCATCTGCAGCGTTTTTGTCACAACCGGAAAGTAAGACTAGAGGAACACCGAAAATAAGTGGTCCGAGGAAGAATAGAAAAGGTACGGATGACCATATATGGAACGAAAAGGGAAACCATCTAGATCACCGAGGTTAAACATGGATGAGCCAACTCAGATACTTGATTGGGTGACCACTTAAGCAACAGCAGATACCCTAAGCAACTTCAGTTCTTTTTTATGAAAATGACTTCATTTGATATTAAATGACCCGAAAAGGGTTGATATACCGTAACCGCCACCCTAAAAAAAGAAACAATTTAGAAAACATTTTTAAAAGTACCGGTTCCTGCTCAATCACCGAAAGTTAGCCTATTCAATACTTAATTGGATCACCAGTTAAAACACAGTCTAAGTCACCCCGAGTTCTTTGTTTATCAAAATGACTTGATTCGGCATTAAATGGCACAAAAAACGTTAGATATACGAGAAAAGCAACGTAGAAAACCTTAATGATAATAAAATTAAATAAATTACAAGTATGATTTGACATGAGCATGCAGCGGGGAGGGGTAGAGCTCAGTTTTTAGTTGTAACGGATCTGCGAAACTAGCTAGCTAACTAAAACACCATGACAGTACGCAATTTTAATGAAGACAATAATAGAAGAAGAAGAAGAAGAAGAAGAAGAAGAAGAAGAAGAAGAAGAAGAAGAAGAATGGGGTTATGTTGGTCAGTTAATGATAATAAAAATTAACTAAAATTAAAATACCGTAGAAGATTAAACAACAACACAACAACAACATAATAATAATAATAATAATAATAATAATAATAATAATGAAGAGAAGAAGAAGAAGAAGAAGAAGAAGAAGAAGAAGAAGAAGAAAGAAGAAGAAGAAAGGGTCAATGGTGGTCAGTCAGTAATAATAATAAATATGAAGTAAAATGAAAATATCGTAGAAATCATACATACATAATATAATAATAATAATAATAATAATAATAATATAATAATTTGAAGAAGAAGAAGAAGAAGAAGAAGAAGAAGAAGAAGAAGAAGAAGAAGAAGAAGAAGAACGGGCTACGCTGGGGACTAAAGAATAATAAAAATTAACGAAAATCAAAATACCGTAGAAAACTAAATACAATAATAATAATAATAATAATAATAATATATAATAATAATAATAATAATAGAAAAGAAGAAGAAGAAGAAGAAGAAGAAGAAGAAGAAGAAGAAGAAAAGGGTCATTGGTGGTCAGTCAAGAAACATTAACGATAGTAATAAATTTTAGTATTTCTCTTGAAGTCATTAATGATCGGGAAAGATAATGTTGCCGTATTCGATGGGCGAGTGATGCATCTTCGATTTGCGCGCACTTCACTCTAATTGATGAAGATATGAGTAATCTGTGATGGTCATCAAAGACACTGAATATCCGGCATGGAAAGAATTCTAATTTCCGCCGGTTTTTCCAATGGTAAACAACATTTTTAGGTCTCTCATCTTTGCTCGGCGTTCCTCTTTTGTTTCTTACTCGTTTTTTTTTTTGTTTTTTCTTTCTTTCTCTAGACTTCCTACTTGTTTTCTTTTTTCTTTATAATTTCTTTTTTTGTTTGTATTTCTTCTCTTTTTTTTTTTTTCTTAATCTTTTTCCTTCTTCGAGTTTCTTGCCTGTTCTTTAACAGTATTAGTTTAATTTCCTTCTCCTCTCCTCTCCTATCTCTCTCTCTCTCTCTCTCTTTCTCTCTCTTCTCTCTTTCTCTCTCTCTCTCTCTCTCTCTTTCTCTCTCTCTCTCTCTCTTCTCTCTCTCTTTTCTTTCTCTCTCTCTCTTTCTCTCTCTCTTTTTCTTCTCTTCTCTCTCTTTCTCTCTCTCTATTTTTCTTTCTCTCTCCTCTCTTCTTTCTCTCTCTTCTCTCTTCTCTCTCTCTTTTATTTCTTCTCTCTCTCCTCTCTATCTGTGTCTCTGTCTGTCTGTCTCTATCTCTATGAGACAGACAGACAGAGACACAGATAGAGACAGACAGACAGACAAACAGAGAGGCAGAAAGATAATGAGGGTCCTTACTTGCTTTCTCTGTCTACTTGCTCCTGCTGCCAAGTCGGTGGCCGTCAACTTCTCAGGGCTGATCCTATGGGTTGCTTTCTTCTTTCTTATTCGGGTTGAACATGTCTTGTTTTAATGAATTAACAAGTCTTTGAGGTTTTTCTGTTATCTTTTATTTAACAACCCAGCCCAAGGATTTAACCGTACGGTGAGGGGTAACATCTAACGGAGACAGATTTTTCGCGTCCGCCCACTTTAAAGTTCTGTCTCACGTCTTACTGGTACGTTTTCCGAAAGGGTCAAGCGGAATGTCACCCCAAATCGGACTCTGTTACTTTACACACTTATTGATATCTTCTCTCTCTCTCTCTCTCTCTCTCTCTCTCTCTCTCTCTCTCATCTCTATATATATATATATATATATATATATATATATATATTATATATATATGTGTGTGTGTGTGTGTGTGTGTGTGTGTGTGTGTGTGTGTGTGTGTGTTGAAAAAAGAAAGAAATGAAAGAAAGTATAGAATGGATAAAATAGGATATTTTAATCCATTTTACACACACGTGTTTCGGTCAGGAGTTTATCCATGTGTATATTATTCAAACTATTATTATTTTTAGATAACCAAATGAAATGAAATAATAATAATAGAAAAAATGTAAAAATGTTCAGCACATAAAAAAATTCGACCTTCATCAGAGTAAATCCTTATTTTTAAAAATAAAATTCGTTGGAAAGCGGGGAATTTTTGAAATACCGTTGGATTCACTTCCCTTTTACATTTTACATATATATATATATATATATATATATTTGAAAGTAAGCAAACAGTTTGTTTGATATGGCTATGCCGACAATTTTTGGAAGAATATGTGCTTAATTGAAGTCATACCTAATTTGAAAATTAATTAGTTGATGATTAATGAATTAGGCGGATATATCTTCACGCTCCACATTTAAACAGATATATCCACCTAATTCCTTAATTATCAATTAATTAATTTTCAATTAGTTATGACTTCAATTAAGCACATGTTCTCCCCAAAAAAATATATATATATGAGTAAGTAACTAAAGTCATATAATATATATATGTATTATATGAGAAGTAAGTAAAGTCAACGGTTGGCCTAATGTTGGCATCAGCCAGACATCGAGCGAGTCTTGGTTAAACAACCAGTTGAAGAGAAGAAAATCTCTGAATTCAAACCGGTTAAACTCCGCTTTAAAAATTGACCTTGTGTCATAGCTTATTCGCAGGGTGGGTTGGTAGATAAATGTATTACTACTGAAATAGCGAGTTCGATCATCACTGGATGTTTCATATTTTAGACTTTATCTCAAATTCAACCGGTGACCATAGGATTGGGCAAATACTCGAGTCTTATGCTAAACTATGCTGAATTTAGTATATAACAACTTACCGTTTGGCATATAAATATATATATATATAATATATAATATATATATATATATATATATTTGGCATATATATATAATATATATATATTATATATATATATATATATATATATATATATATATGAAGATGTCTTTATCAAAGCAACATTGTAAACGGAAAGACGAAATAAATATATCATTAATCACCGGAATTATCAAAAAAAAATTAAATGCGTATTTATGTTAAAAATAAATTTTATTTTAAAAATATAAGCATTTTTATCATTAGAAAAAAAGCTCAAAAGAGTTTGCAGTAAAAATTCAGGAAAATGTTCCGGTTACAAATGAAAGTTTTAAAAATATAACAAGTCCAGCAACAGGAATCTGCAATGATGACAAACTCGCAGTGTCGGAATCTTATTACATTTTCCTGAACTTTTAATATTCATATACACTTTTACTGCAAACTCTTTTGAACTTTTTTCTAATGATAAAAATGCTTATAATTTTTTTAAATAAAATTTATTTATTTTTAACATAAATACGCATTTTAAAATATTTTTTTTGATAATTCGGTACAGACCAGATGTTGAGTCCACGTTACCTTAACTCAAATATAAACGCTCTATCAATGATATTGAGCAAGTGTTGTAATGGATCTAGGGGAGAAAATTGAATATTTCATAAAAAAAGGTCCGCAAAATCGATGATGTTTTTAAAAAAATTCTTTTTATTTTTACATTTGCAACACGTTTTTCACATCTTCTGGTATCTTCTTCAGACTTCAATTAACCACATTCTGTGTCCGTATATATATATATATATATATATATATATATATATATATATACGTCAATCTGTCCATTACTTCTGTTTATCCATACCAATCTATTTCACTAAGTTCATTCTATCTATCTGTCTTTTTTTGCTCCTCCCAACTACCGACTCTGATCGACCTATACCTCCCCACTTCTCTTCCCCGGCCAAATTAAGAAAAACAGATTCCTTATTCATATTCTATTGAGACATTTATCGTCGTGTTTACGTAGATTCGGCAAAAAGGATTCGATTAATGTCCGCCAACAAAAATAATATCCATAATGTGATTGCCGAAGATGTTTTCAAGCAATTAATAATACGTTGGCAACGAAGGTCTGCAGACATTTGGTCGATGTCCTTGGAAAAATCTTGTTTTTTCTTTTCTTTCAACGCCGGCCGATACAAAGAAAACATAACTTGTAATTTTTGGTTGGTTGTTGGTTGGTTGGTTGGATTGGTTTTAAGGCATGTTAACCCGTGGGTTAATTTATAGCGTAGACATTTTGTTTTATTCTTCTTGGTTGGTGGTGGGTTGCTTGGCTGGATTTTATGCATGTCAACCTCTCTCTCTCTCTCTGTCTCTGTCTGTCTCTCTCTCTCTCTCTCTCTCTCTCTCTATTTCTCTCTATATATTTCTCTCTCTCTATCTATCTATTTCTCTCTCTCTCTCTATTTCTCTCTCTCTCTCTATCTATTTTTCTCTCTCTATTTCACTCTCTCTCTCTCTATTTCTCTCTCTATTTCTATCTCGGTAATTTATGAGGAAATGCGTCCCGGTCCCCTGCCTCCGAAATTGCTGACCGGTGAATTTTAAAATAACGACCCCAGCTATCTCGTTTCGGCGGTGTTACTTGAAAGAAAACAACAACTTAGAGCGCTAAATGTATTTGGGGGGAGAGGGCTCTTTTTTGTCTTAATTCTCGTTTAATTATAGAAATTTGTCGTAATTCGTGTTTATGTATTGTTTATTTACCGTAATTTATCGTAATAAAAGAAAAGTAATAAAAGAATAGTATAATTGATCGTAATAAAACTAAATCATAGTATCTAATAGATAGATAGATATATTCTTGGTTGGTGGGTGGGTTGCTTGGCTGGATTTTATGGCATGTCAACCCTTGTTGGGTTATTTTATGGCGAAGACGTTTAGTTTTATTCATTTTTGGTTGGTTCCGTTTGTTGATGGGTTTCATTTTACTGTTATTTTTTACCGAAGAAGTTTTTGTTTTATTCTTTCTTGTTAGGTATTTAATAAAAAAACATTTTTAAAACAATTTTAAAAGTTATTTGTAAATTTACTTAACCCATAGAGGGACCCTAACAGGTGCTACCATTCCGGTGTGGAACTGGGTGTAATGGCAATGAAGGTGTATTCTTTATGCCGAATTTTGTTTATTCTTTCTCGTTATTTATTTATAAATAAGTATTTATACAATTATTTAAAATCAAATTTTTTAATCTATCTCATAATTGTTTTATTCTTTCTCGTTAGGTATTTATTTTAAATAAGTATTTATACAATTATTTAAATCAATTTATCTCATAAATCTATCTCTCTATCTCATAATTGTTTTATTCTTTCTCGTTAGGTATTTATTTAAAATAAGTATTTATACAATTATTTAAAATCAATTCTTTAATCTATCTCATAATTGTTTTATTCTTTCTCGTTAGGTATTTATTCATAAATAAGTATTTATACAATTATTTAAAATCAATTTTTTTAATCTATCTATCTATCTCATAATTGGGATCCTAACAGGTTCAACCAGTCTGGGTCAAGCTGGACCTGGGAGTAATGGCAATAAAAGAGTACACCTCACTCCCCAGTGTTCAGAACTAGAATATTACCACTAGATGTATCAGCGTCATACCCAGGCTACTGCCTTCTAAATATTTACAGACTGAGATAGATAAATTGATATACAGAAATATATTATCAGGCCTTGGTAGATATATAAATAGATAGATACACTAGACTAAATAATAGATAACTATTAAAATAGATAGATTTAATGATATATAGATAGATATAGATATGTTGATAGATAGATAGATGGGATCATTCTATAATTTATATTGACATACAGAGATATAAATCGATGGATATATATGAAATATAAGGTACCGAGACATGTAGATACATGTGAACGGAGTAAATCCGGTGGATGTATAGATAAAAATATATTATCAGACCTAGGAAGATAAATACCTGAACATGTCTAGATAGAGACATATTGCTCTGGAAGTGTGGAGTACACTTTATCGCCATTACTCCCAGGTCCACTCTGTCTCGGACTGGTATTATCTGTTACAGTTCAATTATGAGTTAAATAGATTTATAAAGAAAATAGGCTTTTAAAAAATTGAATGCCTAACAAGAAGGAATAAAACAAACGTGTTCGGTATAAAGATAGATAGATAGATAAATAGATAGATATTAACTGACTGGATAGAAAGAAAGAAAATATAGATAGATAGATAGATAGATAGATGTTCTAAACTGAATGACAGCACAAAACTGCGATATTTATGATTTAGAACAGAAAGGGTTAATCAGTTGCATTAAGTTAAGGCGGGAAATGAACTGTTTTTTGTAAACGTGGTGACATTCATTTTCACCCAACATGGCTGCTTTGCGTTTTTCCACACACCAAGGACATCTGTCATTTTACATTACACCCCGCCAATTCCCCCCTCTTTCAGAACCCCACCCCAGCACCCCTCACACGCACATACGGGCAGAAAATTTCCTACAAGAAAAATTTTCTGATCTCCACTTACGGCGACAACACTTCCATCCAACACCCTCACCCCCAACGCGTGTGCCCAACGCCTATAAACACGCACACGCACACGCACACGCACACATCATTTCTTCGCATATTTCCCGCCCTCCAAACTCGAGGAGTTACTCGCTTAGCTAACCGGTCCTGTCTGGCATCTGTTGTTTGCAGGTCATCTAACGAAGCTGTCGTTTTTAGGGGGGCGTCCACGACTGGCCTCTGACCAATACTGAAACTGCCATTCATCACATCTGACGCAGTCACGCATGCGCAGACGCCAAGTGTTGGCCGACTACGCACGCAACGATTCTGCGCCGTGCGTGCACTTAAATAGGCGAGAGTGTGGACGCCATTCGCCAGTTAGAAGATGGCTAAGCGTCAAAAGCGGTGCCATTTTAAAAGAACTAGCCTAATACCCGTTCAACGTAAAGATTTAGTTGCCATAAATATTGAAAAGAGAGTTTGATTCTCGCTGAAAGCCTCATAATTGCAACCTTGTGCCACATCCTAACCATAGCGAATAGGTTGGGTAAATAGCTATTTGCCAACCCTGGAAGTAAATCTCAAGATTTTAACTTAGTTCCCCGGGTACATTTCCTACAACAATAAAAGTTACCCACACATTTGATTGGTTGGTTGGTTGGTTGGATTTTACGGCATTATTTTATATCGAAGACGTTTTTTTTTCTTTATTCTTGATGGCATGCAATTTTTTTCAAACACAATTTTTAAACACATTTTCAACTCATTTTTTTTGTTTAAACCATAGTTGGAACCGTAACATGTACTACCAGTTCGGGACAGAGCGGACCAGGTAGTAATGGCGATGAAGGCGTACTCCACAATCCCCGGAGCTCCAGAATTGGAATTTTACCATTAGATGCAGTTTCACGTCACATCTAGGACACTAAGACCACCTTCTAGCACATATGTGATGCAAAAAGGTTTCAGGATTGTTAAAAGGGCAGTAGTGTCAGGACAATCACATAGGTGCTGGGGCTTGACGTGACCAGCTGATTGATTGAACCCGTCTAGCCTAATAGAATCCTACGTGGAGAGTTGCATTTCTTGGACTGCTCAGCCACCAGGATTCCGTCCTTACATATCAAGGATCGGCACCCATGACCAATAGTGGTCCCATTGGTCCTACCTCTCTGCAAAGGTGCAAGTTGCTGTATTCTTCAGACCCAACCGATAGAGTGGTCTACGTACAGAGAAAACTAAGTTGTAATAACAGTTTTCTTCTTATCTCTGCAATATTGCTGTATATACGCATTTTCTCCGGAAACGTCATAACGTAGAATAAATACACTCAAAATTTGAGCAAGCAACGTTAGACAGTCCTCTTTGGTTTTTAAACAAGTTTTAATAAATACATACCTGGTATTATCTATCTATATATAGTTTGCTTTATTTTAATATATATTTAAAGTTATCAGAACTAAGTTTCCATTTCAATTTTTAAAATATTTTTAACTCCTTTAATAAATTTATTTTATTTTTTACTTTCTTTAATAAATTTGATGATTTTACTTTACTTATGATACAAACTCTCTGATATTAAATTTTCAAATCCCATCCCCTCAGGCAATATTTATTTTAAGTCGCCGAGATGGCGTTTTTTTTTATTTTGCTAGTTATATATAATATATATATATGAGGATTAATTATTTCAAAGGTCTTTAATAAATGATTATTTGGCTGAATTTTTGAGATGAGGATTGATAATTTGTATTATTTGGATTTTTTGAACTGTTGTTCTCATCTTCATTGTTATGTACACAATATTTTGGCCAATGTGCCCTCCGGCCTCCTTCAGTATTTCTTGTCAGACTCGCGAACCTTCATGTCGTAATTGCAAACCTTCATTATTTCCTACGAGATAACTTTTGTACTAGTCTTTTAGAGTGTCTTTACTTCATATTACCTAGTTCATGTCTCCATGTTTCTATTATTATTATTATAACTGAACTTGTGAAATAAAATGACGCTAACAATATGACTGCTTTCTTCTTTGAACCACCTTTTATACAGCTATTTACACAACCCGTTCGCCACGAGTAGGATATGATAAAAAAGGTTGCAAGTATTAGGCATCCAGCGAAGATCGAACTCGCTATTCAGTCCTTATGGATCTGCGAGAAGAGCTTGCTAACCATTACTCCACGATAGGACATTGGAGAACTAATTATGTATTTCTCTTTCTCATTAAGTTTCCTACTTCTACTAATGACATAAAAGGGGCTAGTGCAGAACGCTAGTAAAAAGGCAGACTCACTCACTGTCTGCCTGATACTGACAATAGATTACTACGCCGATTTTAATATGATATGATAATACATGCTTTATTCAAAATATAAATAATAATATATACTTTATCAACAATGCTTCTAAAAAACAAACATTCAAAAATCTTATATATATATATATATATATATATATATATATATATATATATATATATATATAAGATTTTGGATGTTTGTTTTTTAGAAGCATTGTTGATAAAGTATATATTATTATTTATATTTTGAATAAAGTATATATATATTATTTATATTTTGCTTGAAGGCAATTACAATGCGTATATCGTATAAAATTCGATAATTATAGAAAATAATCATGACAAACGAACTCAGCAAACAATGTACGATGCATAGAACATCGTACATACGATGTTCTACACGCCGCACATTTGTTTGCCGAGTTCGCTTTTCATGATTATTTTCTATAATTATCGAATTTTATACGATATACGCATTGTAATTGCCTTCAAGCAAAATATAAATAATATATATATACTTTATTCAAAATATAAATAATAATATATACTTTATCAACAATGCTTCTAAAAAACAAACATCCAAAATCTTATATATATATATATATATATATAAGATTTTTGAATGTTTGTTTTTTAGAAGCATTGTTGAATAAAGTATATATTATTATTTATATTTTGAATAAAGCATGTATTATCATATCATATGTGTGTGTGTGTGTGTGTGTGTGTGTGTGTGTGTGTGTGTGTGTGTGTGTGTGTGTTTGAAGAAAAAACGTAAGTGAATCCGACAGTATGTAATATTGTAAAAAATTTGAAAAAACACAAGTTTATAAACGAATAATGTTTATTTCGCCTACGCTGCAGGGTTTCAGTCTGTTTTGATAGACCTTCATCAGGGCTTTCTTTGGTTTAAGGTAAAATAAATAATTAATGAAAATAAAAAGTCTGCGAGCTTCTGTTTTTGGTGTTTTTGGGCTTCTTTTATTTTGTCGATCTTCAAATGTTAGGGAGAAAAATCTATTTAAATTTGTTGAAAAATGCATCTTTAAATTTTCAAAATACCGTAACGGTTTACCCGTTTGTGCTGAGTGAAATGTGTGTGTGGGAGTATGTGTGTGTTTTATTATTAAATTATAATTGATAGAAAAATACACACTTAATTGAAATAACAGCATCTCCCTTTTTAATATACTACAAGATAAATGTGTCTCTGAATTTTATTTAGTGTTTTATTTAATTTTAATTAAATTTTTACAATAATGTTTTTCAATACTACAATATTTTTTACTACGTGATGAAAATTTTTTTACAATAATTTTACTACGTGAAGACTGTGTGTATCTGGGTGTGAGAATTTATTTAGTAATTATTATATTATTAATATATATATATATATATATATATATATATATATATATATATATATATATATATATATATATATATAGAGAGAGAGAGAGAGAGAGAGAGAGATAGATAGTTAGATAGATAGATAGATAGACACACACACACACACACACACACACATATATACATACAGAGAGAGAGGGGCAGACAGACAGACAGAAAGAGAGAGAGTGAGGCAGAAATATATGTATATATATACACACACACACACACATACATATATATATATATATATATATAGAGAGAGAGAGAGAGAGAGGGGGGAGAGAGAGGAATGGATGAATGGATGAAAGGACAGAGACGTACACATTTACAATCATTGTCAGGAATATCTGTGCTGCCGGTACGAAATGATGATGATGATGATCATGATGATCATGATGATGATCATGATGATGATTTTTCTAGTGTTTGTTGCTCGTAAACAAATATTCACGTACGCATACAGATAGATAGATAGATAGATAGATAGATAGATAGATGGACACACACACACACACATATATATATATATATAGAGAGAGAGAGGGGCAAACAGACAGACAGAAAGAGAGAGAGTGAGACAGTAATATATATACACACAGATTTATAGGCATTTATCTTCTATCTATACATATATAAAGCGTAGTTGTGTGTATATGTATGTCCGGAGGAAACTTCGAAAATAAATCTTCTTTCTGCGACTTTGCAAATGCAGGTTTTATTATTTTTGGATAGTTGGTTGGTTGGATTTTACGGCATATCAACTCTTGTTGGATTATTTTATGCCAAAGACATTGTTATATTCATTCTGGATAGGTATTCAATTAAAAAAAAAACTCAATGTTTAAACACATTTCTAAAGTCATTTTTCTATTTAAGCTAACAGGTGCTATCTCTCTGGTTCAGAGTGCACCTGGGAGTAATGGCGATGAAGGGGTACTCCTTGCTCCCCAAAGCTCCAAAATGGAACTTCATACCCAGGACAATACTTTTCTGTGCACACCTCGTGTATGATAAGTTCCGAACAGATGTAAAAAAAAAAAGATAGATGGTTTACATAACCTGTTCAGGTCCTTCGGGTATCATGATATGTAATTTCGCTTCATGGCATCTGTCATCGTAACGGTATGTTACTTTGTCCCTACCCATTCCCTGTTCACATAACATGCATCAAAATTGGATTGGGTAACATTTTACCCACAGGAAGGAACACTCTTTTCACCTGACCTATTATAAACTTTATCAATTTCCCTCTATCGACGCCATATTTACGTAGTTCACCATTTTGTGTTTTTGTGTCATAATCTCCAGATGCCATTAAACTTCTATCGTTCCCAATAGCATTGTTATCCCCCCTTCTTTCTTTCTTTCTATCTTATTATAATGGAGATTCTGTGTCTAACAAACTACGTTACTCAGATATTGCCCAAGTTTATCAATGAGTATTTAATTTATAGTGAATATCATTAATATCAAAA
The DNA here is from genome assembly GCA_023376005.1 of Doryteuthis pealeii. NCBI lineage: Eukaryota > Metazoa > Mollusca > Cephalopoda > Myopsida > Loliginidae > Doryteuthis > Doryteuthis pealeii. The sequence continues at coordinate 18,219,763 of CM042175.1, forward strand.
CATAGATTTACCTAAAAACAGCCCATGTTATTTCTTTCTACCCTGTCAGTAAAACATAGAATATGACGATTATTTCCTCTGAAAAAGGATTATATGCACCCTAATGGTGGGAGGTTGTATATGCTACTGAACTACATCTGATGATAAAGTTTCTGTTCTTCACCGTTGGGGAATGAGGAGAACCTCATCATTGCATTACTCCCAGACCCACTTTGATTTTTGTATGCATATAATTTGTTAAATTATAATTGCTTGTGAAAGAGTATTAACTTCTTGAAACCATAAAATTGGTTGCAAAAACAATATGGCTTAGGCATTAAATAACCCAACAATTATTGGCATGCCGTAAAACCAACTAACCAACCAACCAACCAACCCACCCATACTCTTTCTTTCATTCTTCTTTATATATATATATATATATATATATATATATATATATATATCAGAGCCGGTTTAGTTCATTCGATTGAGCATCTGACTAGGAACTACAAGTTCGATGTTCGATACCGGCCCTCGCCAACGTATGAATAGTACAGGGATATGTGCAGTAAAATGAGGAGCTGGTGGTAGATGTGGCACCCCACTTCGATGGCCAAACAATCTCCTTGGTCTAGCGCTAGTGAAAAGGGGTAGACTCTCGTTGTATTGCTGATACCGACTTTAGGCCACCCCGACGTTTTATATATATATATATATATATATATATATATATATAATATATATGTGTGTGTGTGTGTGTGTGTGTGTGTTGAACAATTTTCTTCTTCATACCTTTAAAACCCTTTTAAAGTCATATTTGCCCAACTCTCTGTCTTGGAATATTTCCCACCATATTCTGAAGATTTCATTACCTCATTCTTGGTCCAAAAATCTCTCTCTCTCTCTCTCTCTCTCTCTCTCTCTCTCTCTCTCTCTCTCTGTCTCTGTCTCTTTCTATCTCTATCTCTATCTCTATCTCTGTCTGTCTGTCTGTCTGTCTCTGTCTCTCTCTCTGTCTCTCTCTCTTTCTTTTAATTTCTTTTTGGTATTCATTCTATTCTTTTGTTTGTTTCTTTCGTGTTTTCTTTCTTTTGCATACATTCTTCCTTCTTCCATTAGGATTTAATCATTATACGCGCTCCCCTCCCGCCATGTTGACATGTTCCCCCCATCGTGATCTCTTTCACATCATACTCGCTAGACGCCATTAACTTAAAACCTTGTTCCCGCGTAAAATAGCAAACGGAATGTATTTCCTATCAACGGCTTGAAAGCCAAAACTAATCCTTTCATAATACTGTGATAATCTGGTAAGGGATTTTCCTAAATGTCCTGCTAAATATCAGTTAATTCTCTCATTGCCATTAGGCGCTTATTTCGGCTAGCAAAAATAATGAGATAATCTTGACAGGAAGATAAAAAATACAAAAATGCCATCGACATTTCATTTTATTAAAATAAATGTTCAAATGGTGTATATAAGACTGACTCACTCAAATGTGTAGCCGCCTAGTTGGCTGGGGATGTGGTATATATATTTACCAACCCCTCCGCACGAGCAGGATGTGACACAAGGTCAATTTCTTAAAGCAGGTTTGAATTCAGAGTTTTCCTTCTCCTAGACTGGTTACCTAGCCAGGGTTAAAGAGCTCAGTCTGCCCTGTTATTTATCCATAGCTGGAGGGAGAGTAGTTGGATTCATACCTTTCCCAAGAGTATTAGCGCTATATGAAATTCAAACAGCTTCGTCCAGGAATTAAACTCGGGTCGACGAGTCCATTTCCTATGACTCTAATCATTAAACCACGCACCTCCAACTGGGGATGTAGTATATACCGACTGCACCTCTACAGAGGTGTAAAATGTCTCCAAAGAGGTCATCAGTTGGTCGTGGGTAGCGAACCTAATGCTTAAGGACGGAATCCTGGTGGTGAGCTGTCCATGAAATGCAACATTCCACTTTGGCTCTGACTTAGGCTAGACGGAAGGTCGGAGAGGCTCCTTGCGATGAATCATCTAGTCACGTCAAGACCTTGCAACTATATAATTGTCCCAACCCTATTTCCCTCATGGCAACCTCCAACACTTTTTATCATATATGTACTAGAAGGTGGTGTTGCTGGTCCTAGTATTCTGGTAATGACGTTAAACTGCCACTAGGGACTCTGTGAAATATCAAGTACCCGTTTATCATCATTAATTCCAGATTCATCCTGAATGCGGGGTGGTAGTAACTGGTAGGGTACCATTTATGGGTTATATTATAGGTGATACATCCTATAAGACTAATGGAATGTGCCGACAGGTTACTATAAATAACAGGGATAATTGTGGCTTAGCAGTAAGCCAATGCGAGTATGCAAATAACTCTGTTCGTCGGACGTAATTTCCACATCTCTCTATTGTATTTGTCTACTTTCTGTTAATACATTTTTCTACATTTGTTATCCGTCGTTTTGTTCTTATTTGACCCCTTAAAACCTCACAACAGGTTAAATAAATAAAAAATGAATATTAAAGATTTGTTTAAAAAATTGTGTTTAAAAAAAATTGAATAGCCCACCCCCACCAATAATGAATAAAACAAAATGTCTTCGGCATAAATTAACTAAACAAGTGTTGACATGCCGTAAAATCCAACCAACTAACCAATCAGCCAACCAACCAACCAAACAACCAACTAACCCAACCCGGCCCAGCCCAGCCCAGCTCAAACCAAATATGAATAAAACCAAAATGTCTTCAGCATAACCCAAGTGTTGACATACCGTAAGATCCAACCAACTTACCAATTAACCAACTAATCGAATGTGTAGGGTAACTTTTTATTTTTTGTAGGGAATATACCCGGGGAACTTTCCAGGATTGGCAAATAGGCATTTACCCAACCCATTCGACACAATTAGGATATGACGCAAGGTTGCAATTATGAGGCTTCCAGTGAGGATCACACTTGCTTTTCACTTGTAATGGTTGTTGTTTGGTGTTGTTTTTTTTACGGCATATCAACCCTTTTTCTAATCATTTAATAACGAATAAAGTAATTTTGATAGGCAAGGGTTTCAGGTTGCTTATATTACCCGCTGTTGCTTAAGTGATCAGTTAATTCAATATTGAACAGGCTAATTACTGCTTAACTTCGGTAATCTAGTTTGGAACCCGTGCTCTCAGAGTTACTTGTTGTAATGGATCTGCTAACCGAGCCTGCTAACCATTACACCACGATGTCAATTATTATTCATTTTTTACTAGCATCCCTTTCATTTTATTTCTTTTAATTTTTATTCAAGTAGAAAAAATACAGGGTGCGGCATAAGTAACACCCTTTGTTAAGTAGAACAAAATTAAAGCCTTTTTGATTATCCTTTATTTTTTAGAACATAAATCTATTGCAAACAGGTTAATGAATTAATATAATATATTAACAAAATTGATATAATGCTTATTCAGTTTAATAATGTTCAATACAAATAAATCAAACCAAATTTAAGAAAGAACAATTTGCAAAAGATATAAAGTTTTAGAATTTAGTAATTTATTTGAGATGTTCAAAATGTTCCCCTTCATGTTCCATACAATTCTGAACTCTACCAGCAACACTTTTACAAACTTTTTGACACATTTCAATGGTAATTTATCTGAAATTGCATTCTTTAATTCTGGAATTGTTTTCGGCTTAAGATTGTAAACCTGATCTTTCAATATATCCCACAAAAAAGTCCGGTGGTATTAAGTCTGGTGAACGTGATGGCCATTCAATTGTTCCTTTTCGTCCAATCCATCTACCTTCAAAATGTTCATTTAACCATTTCTTAACTCTTATCCCATAAGATATAAAATTGAAAAAGAGCGTTACTTATGCCGCACCCTGTATATATCCCTTTTTGCCCGAATTCTTGCTCTTCCCAGGGGCATAAAAACGAAATAAAATGCAAACAACGTTGTGTAGTTGACTACACTATCTATTCCTCTATATATATTATATATGGAACTGTATTTACCTAAAGCCTGGGCGAGTCACCGTGGTGTAGTGGCCAACATACTGGACTGCAACATTAAAATAAGCAAGTTCAAACTTCAGTCTTTCACTTTCAGGGTAATACCCTTGGGAGGAGTATGAACCCTCACGAACCCTAACTGGATGACTTTGGCATTAAATAACCCACGAATGTTGTTATGTCATTAAATAAAGTAAGCAAATCAAACCTAACCTCTGTAATATCAGGGTGCGACACGAATTCATTTTAAGCAGAGATTAATGTTTTTTTTTAATTCAGAGTTTTCCTTCTTCTAGACTAGTTGCTGAACCAAGGCTAAAGAACCCATTCTGCCCTACTATTTACGCATAGCTCGAAGGAGACTAATTCGA
>CM042175.1:18241613-18261613 GCA_023376005.1 Doryteuthis pealeii
CTTTCTTTTATTCTCGCTCTACGTTCCACTGGAACGAGGGTGAAGGTGAAAGTAATTGTAGTTAGATTCTTCGGAACAACAAGGAAATACTTGATGCCATACTACAGAAAATTAATTTAATCTGATCTTACTATAAAAGAGAATAGCAGAATCAGTTATTTTAGAAATGGATTGCAGAATGATATAATTAGGTAAAGAGAATTTATTACTATGGTAATTTATTTCCAATAATATTTATCACAGAAATTCAGAATAAGTGATTTTTAATCATTATTAATAATTCTAACTAGTATTATTCATCCACTTCTTAAGTGAGTTGCATTTTACGGCAACTCATTGTGGGGTCGGTAAAACGGTAAGGTTGGATGTACATAAGTCCAAATAGGGTTATGTTGCAAGATGGGTATATTATTGACTTTTGTGAGCTAGGACTACTAATGGAAGGAGGAGGAAGAAATAATAAAGGTTCAAAAAAATAGTGATAACCCAAAACAGGATGAACGATGGTTTGACCGTAGCGTGACCCCGAACAGTGAATTGAGTGGCAAGCGGAAGTCGGGTGTTGACCGCAAGCGGAAGTCGGTGTTGACCGGAAGTCACGTGGTGACGTGGAACAATGAAGAAAGGGATCGCTCTCTTTTTGCCTGCCGCGGTCGTAGGGTACGGACCTGACCTTGGGTCCCTCATGGGATCACAGTAATCTAGTAGTGTTCTCTCTCTCTTTCTCTCTGCCTTTCCTCCTCTCTGGTACGAGCCCACTATACGAGCACGATAATAAAGGCTGGCAGTTGTGACGACATGTTTCTCGTGTTATAATTTCTATCAACACCATTTTAGCACGAGACCCGCTACATAGTATACACCGCGCCGCCGCCTTACGGTTATAGTTTTAGTACCAAGAAAAATATACCACTACGGTACAGTTATCTTCCCATGCTGCAATTCGTTCGCCAATAGGTGGCATGGTATTTGGCCACAAAGCAGGAATTCTGAATTCCTGTCTCTTTCCACTCAGGCCGGCAACGAAAAACATGGTCTAGGCGTCTAACGCCGCTAACCCTTAGCTGGGTGGCTTTTGTTAGGTACTCACATAGAAATATTAACATTTTAATATATTACTCTCTTAAAATGCAAATGTTTCGTTATTAAAAAAATAATTGACATTTTTATGTATAACCTGTTTTCGCAGTGAATAAAGGTGTGGGGAACATGGGTAAAGATAGGAAAACAGTTTTTTTATCAAGCTAGAGGTAACATTGGCCAGTATAAAAAATGAAATTAAAAAAATAATACAAGACAGAACTAAATGTTTTGGTAATGAGCTCTGACGCGAGAAGATATGCATGTCAAGGAGGGGGGGGGGGTTGGATAAGACATCATGATGGATAGAAATGGTTTGGCATCTATTTGCCACAATGCCATTGCACTCAATGACCCGATATGCTTGACTGAGACGTCAACCGTTAAGGAGGAAAGTTGTATAAGGCTGGCCCTGATTTTCGGGTTAGGAGAGTGCCACATCTCAGAATTGAGGTGTCATGATAATTTTGACAGGAAATTTGGAGGAAAAAAGGGTGCACGTGCAATCCAAGGTTACCCACTCACACACACAGCAATACAGATAGACCGACCAACAGACAAACAGACACACACACACACACACACATGTATATATATATATATATATATATATATATATATATATATATATATATATATACTGAGGGCCCACAAAATACTCAAACATTTTTAGTAATTTATAGTTTTTATTATGGTTGGTTGGCTAGTTTGTTTAATGGTATATCAACCCCTGGGGCTTATTTAATGCCAAATTTTTGTATATATGACTCCTAAGCAAATAGTTTGTATGTGAATATTTTTGTTTGGTTTTATAAACTAGTTGGAATAATTTTCCTTAATTTGCAAACAGCTCTATTTGATTCATAGTTAGGAGCCCAAGAGATACTACCACTCCGGTTCAGTGAACCTAAGATAAATGACAATGAAGACGTACCACACACTCCCCAGCGTTTCAGAATTAGAACTTCACCAGTGGATGCAATTAAAGGGGCAATGGGTGGTGACCAGTCATGCTTAAGTACGGAATCCAGGAGGTTGACCATGACATACCACACTCTTCTTTTGTCCTTATTTAAGCTAGACGGGCAGTCCAATCTTATGGCAACACCAACCTATTTGATCATATATGTGCAAGAAGGTGGTGGCTGAGGGTTTTACTGTCCTGCTTATGACCTGAGGTTTCAATTCTGAAACTCTGGGGAATGTGGTGTACCCCTTTATCACAATAACTTCCAGATCCACCCTGACCCGGAGAGGTAGTACATGTTAGTGTCCCATCTATGGGTTAAATAGATAAAACATACGTATTTAAAATGGTTGAGTTTAAAAAAGAAATTGAATACCAAACAAGAATGAATAAAATAAAGTGTCTTCTGCATAAAATAACCCAACACGGGTTGTCATGCGGTTAAATTGATTCAATCAATCAACAAATTAAATTAATAAATTTTACTATTCAACTGAAAGGTGTGTAATTTCAACAAAAAGAAATATATGTTGACAAAATAATTTTTGATAACAGTATCCTTATAGCGTAACATATCAATTTAACTTTCCGTAGTGTCTTTCTTTTTTTATGTTTTAAGAGCCAATATATTAATAAAGTTGACTATAATTTTAAACTGAGAAACACTTCATACTAAGTTGTAAAATCAATATTTTAATAACCAGTATCTTATTATAATGGAGATTGTGGGTTTGTCTGTCTGTAACCGAAACTGTATTACTATACAAGTCACAATTCCTTTAGTTATTTACATCATATTCTCCATGATTTTATTTTTATTTAAACCTCAATTATTATTAAAATTGTTTTACATTATTAAGACTGTTGACCATATCTACATACTAATAACATGCAATTGTATTTATAAATACAACAAAATAGTGGTTTACAGTGTGAATGGTAAGGCTAATTTGCATATTGAACTTAAAAATTGATTTTGATAAATATATGCTTAGTATTATTGATTTCTAATTGTTTGGTTTTATCTTAATGTATATGAGCAAAAATCTCTTCAATAAATCTTAAAAGAAATCCCTTAACAAGAAGAAATAACTAATATTATTCTTTACTTCCTATTTTAACTAAACAGTTTAATTAGGAAAATTTACCAATGAAAGACGGGAGTAACGGAAAATGATGGAAGAGTTACTTTCAAAGTTGTTCTATTTTTCAATCATACCACCTCTGTTCAAAATCTTTTTATCTACATTCTTATTCAGTTTCATTAGCCTTTCTAATTTAATATCATATTTTATTATAAATTTAACTAAAATACTTGCACCCGGAGGGTGCATATATTTGCTAGTATTAATAAAGTTGACTATAATTTGAAACAGGTAAACATTGCATATTTAATTGCAACTTCAATATTTTAATTGCCAATATATTATTAAAGTTGACTATCAATTTAAACAGGTAAACATGCTTAGCTGCAATATTAGTGCTTTCAAAGTATAGCAGTATTGCAACCCATTGAACAATGAATCCTTGATTAATTTATGTATAATTGAATTATGCGATGAAGATGCATAGAATGTGCACTAATCCATGAAACTATTACGATCAATTTACGACCTGTCCTCACAAAATAAATACTCAAGGAATGTTGGAATCCTACCAAAACTTGCTGGAATATGTACGTAGAACTCCAACTGTATAGTGTTTTGTTTTTTGGTTTTTTTTTTTTTCATTGTTCATTTAGGGTAGGTATGTACTCGAAGGGAAAATGGAAAGTGCCCGTGGTGAAATGGTTATTGTCATAGGAAATGGATTTGACAACACCAATTCAAAGCCTGGACGAGGCTGCTTTCATTTCACATAGTAGTAATACTCTTCGATGAGGAAATAATTCCACTAATCCTCCTCCATCTATACTTAAATAGTAGGACAGATTGAGTTTGGTTAGACAACCAATGAAAGAGAAAGAAAGCACTGATTTCAAACCTTTTAATATCCGCGTAAGTATTTCTCTTTGATGAGCATAATTTCAGCAATTGTGCTTTCTGACTTAATCTCGTATGTGAATCTTATATATATATATATATATATATATATATATATATATATATATATTCCGGTGACGTCAGCACTCAATCCATATTGAATGATGTGGATTGAAAAAAATGACATAAATTTATACACACTCATACCAAGAAATATCCCCCACACACTTCAAAAGAGATATATATGCATACTCATGCACTCGCTCACACAGAGTATAGATACATATATATATATATATATATATATATATATATATATCTTTTGTGTGTGTGTGTGAGTGTGTGTGTTTGTGTGTATGTGTGTGTGAGAGGGGGTCTTTGTGTGTGTGCGTGTGTGTGTTGTTCCGTCTTAACGTACACTGGAAGGATATTTGATTGATTATGTATATATATATATATATATATATATATATATATATATATATATATATATATATATATATATATATATACCGGTGAAGTCAGCTCTGAATCCATCTTGAATGATGAGGATTGAACAAAAAAATACATAAGTTTATATAAACTCATACCAACAAATATCCCACACACACTTCTAAAGATATATATATATGTATACTCATGCACTCGCTCACACAGTGTATAGATACATATATATATATACACGCATATATATATATATATATATATATGTGTGTGTGTGTGTGTGTGTGTGTTTGTTGTGTGTGTGCGTGTGTGTGCGTGTGTGTTTTGTTCCGTGTTAACGTACACTGGAAGGATATTTGATTGAATATATATATATATAATATATATATATATATATATATATATATATATATCTGTATGTGTGTTCTTGTGGGTTTAACGTATTCTGTAAGGATATTTGCTTCATTATCGTCGTGAAACCCTAAGAAAACAAAGATCCGCTTTAGTCAATCAACAGTCTCCATTTGCTTCGGGGAGAAACCTATTCATTTCCATTTCCAATCTCATCTCAGACTATCGTTCCAGCACGGCCGCTGTTCCCTTTTCTATCAACTCGAATCGAGAGGCTCCAGGGTCAGAGAAATGAGAGCCAATCACTCGCAAGGCACTAATATATCCGGCTCAGTAACCAATCCCCTAAGGAGGATTTTGTGAGATTTTTGTTAAGTTTGCATCCCAGTTTGCATAGAACCCTGGCTTCATTTTCGACTTCGACTCAACATATCATAACTGACAAGTTCCTTATTTAATTTTTCGTTAATGGTCTAAACGTCCCCGTTCTGCTCCTAACGTGTATATATATATATATATATATATATATATATATATATATATATATATATATATATATTGGTTTGGTACATTATTATAGCGGCTAATCGGTAAACATCCGGACATGTTCGGCTTTTTTATTATCGAAATGTTCCCATCCTATCAATTCCCGTACTTTTCCGATATTTTTGAGACAACAAACGATGGTAAAATAGTCCACATCGAAGTATTCGTCCAACATTCTCATTGTCAAGCTTTTGTCCTCTTCCATTGTATGGTCGTGGAAATTTGATGGTCGATCTCTTCCTTATTAATCTTAGAGGTTTGTATCGCTTGATTTAAACTCCTGAACCTTTATACTTGGCTTTTGCTTATTGTTTCTTCGGACCATATTACTTTAGGCACCCCTTTTTGATTTCGATTAAGAAAGGACATGTTTTTTATTTACACCGTCAATATCCGGTTGTTTTAACAGACGATTTTAGATTTTTAAAATATGAAACTAACCCCTAACCCTAACCCCTAACAAACAACCAGAATTGACGGTGTAAATGAAAAAATGTCCTTTCTTAACCGAGATCAAAAAGGGGTGCCTAAAGGTAATAAGGTCCGTTTCTTTCACCAGAATGTTCTTTGAGATCGCCAGATGACTGCATCCTGAAAAGAGAGGATTATCTTTATGGAACAGATTAAACAAACTGTCATTTTTTATTCATGTCATTTTGAAAAAAATAGAATTTGTTTAGAAAACGCAGAATTAAGTATGCACCAACCCAATATAAACGACGGTAATCGCATAGATAATGTCGAAGAAGTAGGGACGAACAAGTCCGTGTGACATTCAGTGAGGATCAAACTCGCTATTCATAAGTTATGTATCAGCGAGATTAACCATTGTAAGACGAGAGGAGGCCCTTAGTTACAGGTAATAAATTCTCGTCGACCTTCATATTCATTCGGTTATGAGATTGTCTAGGTATTTGCGCAACCCGTTCGCCAGATGTAGGATATGACACAAGGTCCCAAGTATGGGACATCCAACGAGGATCGAACTTGCTATTCAGTAGTAATTAGATCTGCGAGAATAGCTTGCTAACCATTACACTATGTTGAGATTATATAGGTATTACCCAACCCGTTCGCCAAAAGTTCGCAGGTTGAACAAGTCCAGTGAGGATCAAAATCGCTATTCTCTGAATTTGAAATGTGTCCAATTGGACGAATGGCGTAGTGGATATAGACGTTGATTTAATACAGTTCTAAGTGACAGTTATTTCTACGCTGCAGGTTAAATCCTGGTCAGGGGTGACTGTAACATAGAATAATAATTAATACAGCTTAACACTTGTACCCAGTCATGGTTAGCGGAATGAGAACAGTATACCCACGTGGATTGAATAAAGGGTTGGGTTCAATATACCTTTAAAGCTACCGATTAGAAAGGTTCCGGAGTTCGCAAAGAAGGTTCCAGCGTTCGAAGAGAAGTTTCCGAGTCGAGAAGATTCCCGAGTCCGACAAGAAATACCTGAAGGCCGGTGGGCACATCGGACGAAACGTAGTACAGATAACAATAAATATGAGGACAGTAATCCAAATAATACAGGCTATTCAGTAGTTATGAATCTGCGAGACTAGCTTGCTAACTGATACACCACGATATAACACTGTATGATAATGTAACTATCACATATTTTGATACACCACTGTATGATAAGTTAAGTATTATAAGGTTGTATATACCACAGTATGATAATGTTAACTATTATAACGTTTAATATACCCCGGTACGATAACTAATAGAACGTTTGATATACTACAGTATGATAATTTTACTATTTCAACGCTTGATATGTATACTTAGGAGCTTTTGAAAATTGTTTAATACATAAAAAGTATAATAAACTTGATTTAACTCTCTCTCTCTCCCCCTCTCTCTCTCTCTCTCTCTCTCTCTCTATCTCTATCTCTCTCTCTATCTATCTCTATCTATCTCTCTCTCTATCTCTCTCGCCTCTATTTCTATCATACACACATGCACAGACACTTTTGCTTTTTCTTTTTCATCTTTTCATTCCATTCTATTGAAACAGAAGCGTTATTGCTTTTTCGCTCTTGCTCCCCTCTCTCTATTTCCCTCTCTCTTTTCTCTTTCTTTCTTTCTTTCTTTCTATCTTTATTTTATATTATAGTTTGTGATGTGAAGTATGTCCTTTTTCTGCCCTTTCTTTATTCTTAATAAAAATGGGAGATGAGGCTTGAAGATTAGTATTATCTGCGTCATTCGGACTATTGTCCCCATCTTCATTGTTATTTGTACAACGTTTCGGCTGATACGCCCTCCGGCCTTCTTCAGGTATTTCTTGTCGGACTCGGGAACCTTCTCGGACTCGGGATCATTCTCGGACTCGGGAACTTTCTTGTCGTAATCGGGAGCCATCACATCACGTCCATGTGTCCAATTGGACACATGGCCTAGTGGATAAGGTAGTTAGATTAAGACAGTTCTAAGTGACAGTTATCTCTGGAACCCGAGTTCAATCCTGAGTAGAGGCAGTTAGAAAAATAATTAACACAACTCCTACCCCAGCTATGGTTAGCGGAATGAGAACAGGATACCCCGTGGACTAAATAAAGGGTTAGGTTTAAAGTTCCGTGATGGCTCCCGATTACGACAAGAACGTTCCCGAGTTCGAAAAGATATTCCCGAGTCCGAGAAGGTTTCCCCGAGTCCGAGAAGGTTCTCGAGTCCGACAAGAAATACCTGAAGAAGGCCGGAGGGTATATCGGCCGAAACGTTGTACAAATAACAATGAAGATGGGGACAATAGTCCGAATAACGCAGATTATACTAAAAATGGAATGGCTAATTATTTATATTAGGTGACAACGCACATCATCCTACCCAACCTCCCCCCGACCAACTCCCCTACTATAAAACTTCTCCGGATCCGGGAGGGGAGACGTGTGATACACTTAGGTAGGTACTAGTTTAATAATCATAATTATTGTACGTAATTAGTTTAAATAAAAAATGTTTTATATGAGTACTACTTTATGAAAATTGACATGTTTTAAAGCGGGAGCTCAGTATCGTACAGCTGTGAGGACATGAACCCTGCGGACTAACACTGCTCCTACCTCTGGTATTTTGGATCCTCTAGAGGCTATATCTAGGTCATCACCTGGAGGAAGATTAACTTTGCACCTTACAACACTAAAGAGTTCTTGGAGGCTGGTTTGATGAGCAAGATGAACATGAAACACCTGAGCTGAACATTATTATTTCAAGGACGTATAAAAACCCTCCTAGAGGCAGAAAATATCTTTATTGGATAAGGTTTTCTGTCCTAGCTCTGAAAGATTATATATGTACGACTGGTTAGAATTGAAATTTCATATGATAATTTTACATGTTTGGTTGAATACTATATACATTTTGGGATAAAATAGAACTTAACGGGCCTAAATTCCACCATCGTATGTCTCCCCGACGAAAGAAAAAAAAATACCAAAAATCAGGGAATTAATCGAATTTAATGAAATTTTCAGTGTTGATATATTAATGAATAAGAGACATTATGCACTAGTTATTGTATTTAAAAACTGTTACAATTTTCAGGTCAGTTATCTTTGAACCACGTATCTTTGAGGCGTAACACAGTTTCTCAAAGTTACGTGGTATAAGGTTATCTGACTTGTAAAAGGTTTTAAATAAAATAACTGGTGCATTATATATTTTATTCGTTAATATATCAACACTGAAAATTTCATTAAATTCGATTAATTTCCTGATTTTTGGTATTTTTTTCTTCGGCGGGGTGACATACAATGGTGGAATTATGGTCCGTTAAGTTCGATTTAACCGATTTTTGTCTATATAAGTTATCGAATTGATGTTATAATGAATATAAATTCGCACAAACATGCACAATCACACAGACACACACACAAACACACACACACACACACACACACACACACACACACATATATATATATATATATATATATATATATATATATATATATATATATATATCGGCATTTCAGTCTCGGAAGGCTATAATTAAGTTTTTATGTACCCCTGAAGTTACAGCGCCTCCAGTGACTGTGAAGTCCGATGTTTTGAAAAACATTCTCGATCGCAGATGTCGCATTTGAAGGCTGTCCCTGAAGATGTTGATGTACCAGTGCTTTGTTGCCGCTGCTTTCTTCTAGACCTCTTAGCTTCATGGTTGTTGCGCCAGGTCTACGGAGATTCTGTCACCACCAAGGGCGGTCCTGAGTCAAATTTTCCCAGTTGGAAGGGGCAATGTCAAAGCACCTGAGATCATTCTTGCATACATCCTTGAATCGCAGTTAAACATATAGGCCATGAAATATATATATATATATATATATATATTATATATATTATATATATATATACTTGCGATTCAAGGATATATATATATATATATATATATATATATATAATATTACCAAACTTGTTGGTAAATCGCGGTAGTTTGATTGTAAAAATATACTACCCATCAACCGGAAAAAAAAATTTGTAAAAAAGAAGATAATCGTACAAAAAATAATCTATTGGTACATATTTGGCCAAAAAAAAACAATTTATATGCATATATATATATAAAATATATAAATACATACAAACCTGCCAGGAGACTAAAGCCAATAAGTAAAAAAGTGCTCAATACCTAAGTAGAGCAAATAATAAAGATAATCTAATGAGTCAGACGAACCTACTAAAAGTTTCGCTTAATGCTCTTTAGGGCTAAGATCTTTCAGATGCAAAAATAACCTCCCTTGTCTACTGCTAGTGAAAAGGGATATACTCCCTCGCTATCCAGCTGATACCAACAATAGGCCACTCTGCCGACTTTACTTTTCTATACTTATTTCATGGCTTATTTATTTACTCGTTATTATCCATAAAAAATGCAGATATGTTTGAATTTCTGAGATGATTTTGTTTAGAAAAAGAAACTAATATTATTTATATATATATATATATATATATATATATATATATATATATATATATATATATATATATACCTGTGTATGATTTATATATATACATATACGTAAATGTGTTATATATTCTTTACCACTTTAATATGATGTTTGTTTGCTTCAAATGAGTCAGATCTTAGCCTGAAGAGCATTAAGCGAAACTTTTAGTAGGTTCGTCTGACTCATTAGATTTATCTTTTATTATATATATATATATATATATATATATATATATATATATAATGACAATTTCATGGCCTATATGTTTAACTAATGTTAATAATTACAAGCAAGAAATTAAAAATATAACCCATTTACAATTAAAAGCCGGTGGAAATGAAGGAGAAGAAAAGAATGAATAAATGATTTGCAATATTTTTGTAAATCTTATCCACTCCATCTGATGTAAAATTAAATTGTTATATTCTTTTCAACAGAAAGTACAAATAATGATGTTAATATTCGCCCGTTCTGGTGACATCCAAACAGTTAATATGTAACTGAAATATAAGCATTTATATATATAAATCCTACGTCTAGGCTTGTAATGGCCGAAGTGGCGTGTTTCATGTCACAGGACTCCATATTACCCGGAATCAGAGACACTTACCCACTCCAATCCAATGCTCAGTCATTATGGGTCACCAACCAGGGCGAACAGTTTGTCCCATTTGTAGTTCTTAGCCCTCTTGTGGCTCTTAGCCCTCAGTCGCCGTATTCTACAGCCCCAGTCAATATAAGTACATATGTGTGTGTGTTTACTAATTGTATAGATGACAACATACGAGTGTGTATAAAAATATTTTAATTTGACAAAGCTAATTGAACTTTTATTAAACATGGTCACTGCTAATATACAGAATTATTCAGAAGAATTGATATCATCAAATTAATATTATTTCATAACATAATGATGCAAGTAGCTAAAATGAAACTGCTTAAGGAAAGAATTCTGCTGGTTTTTATCTGTGCCTCAGTCGGTCACGCAAATTTTCCTCACGCCCACGTAAGGCAATCAATTTATTCTGAGGCACTAGGTAATTTCATGCATGTGCATGACAAGTCATGTATAGAGACCATAACAACTAAATTTAAAGAATTCTCGTTCAAATGATCACACATTTTTACAGCATCTGTAGAAACAACATAAAATTCTATGCTTAATATGTTGTTGTTTTATTTTTCAAATATAGAAATACCATAAAACAAATAGCGATTGTAAACAGTAGATTAACCGGAGGTTATTAAACATTGCTAGTAAGATATGAATCAGAATTTGCGTCGACTACAAAGAAACAAAAGATTATCGTGATAAAGATTATCTGTGAATGCACACATAAACTGTAACTTCCTAAAAGGCATCGATCAGTAACTTCACATAAAACAAGTGCCGAGAATAGCGACGAATAAATATCAAGAGTTCAGCAACATATATAAATGTATTATTTAGTCCAAAAATTATTGCATCTATCTATTGATCTATCTATCTATCTATCTATCTATATCTTTTGACATTATACATAAAATCTGACATTATACATATACAAACTGTATTCTATACTTGTTTCACTTGCTTACCACTGACAAACCCTTTTTTGATATAGAGCTGTATGACATTTAAGAAACCAAGGGAGATGGCAATGATTACCTCAGCAATCAATGCATTGAAAACATGGAAAATTGGGTTGCTAAATGTTTTCTTGAAAGTTTCAAGTATTTATTTGATTTTGGTTTGGTTTGTTTTACGGCATATCAACCTCAGTGGGGCATTTAATGTCAATGAAGTTTTGAAATAAATTCATTTTTATTGGATACTCAATTTTTTTATAAACACTTTTTTCTATTTAACACATAGATGGGACGCTAACAGACACTACCACTCTGGGTCAGAGTGGACCAGGCAGCGATGATGATGAAGGGATGCTCCACATTCCCCAAATCTCCGAAACTGGAACCTCATCATCAAATAGAGTTTAACGTCGTTCCCAGGACTTGTGGATCCTCAGCCACCACCTTCTAGCACCCATATGATAAAAAGGGGTTGGGGATTGCCATAAGGACAATAGGGTTGGGAAAATCATCTAGGTGCTAGGGCTTGACGTGACCAGCCGATTGATCGGAGGGAGCCTCTCCGACCGCCCGTCTAGCCTAAGTAAGTGTAGTGTTGCAGGTTATGGACTGCTCATCCACCAAAACTCTGTCATTAAGCATCACGGGTCACGACCCACGGCCAACAAGTGGCCCAATTTGGGGGAGTCTTACCCCTCTGCAGAAATGCAGTTGGTGCAGTGTTTATTTAAATTGGTATAACGTATTGTATGATACAATTGAAATAAATAAACGTAATAAATAAATACGTTTTAAATGTTGTATAAAATTATTATTGCTGAGTAAACAATATGTATCTGGCTTGTTAGGAACACACGCTATGGATATCGTTATTTACTAAGCTTTGATTAGTTTTGGCACAAGTCCAGATGTATGGGTCACCCAGTGAGGCCCAAACTCACTAATGATAATCTGGCGGAATAGTTTTCAAACAATTAAACTATTCGAGGGTCCCACGTCACTTATACGAGGAGTTGACAATTTTCTGTATTTTCACCTTAACATATTCAATAACCTACATTGGCCAAGATGATGACGCTGGAATTTTTATCTGGTGCCGTTCAAATGAAACATATACAGATAACTGCTTGAAGAAAAAATAGATTTCCGAAGTCATTTCTTATCTGCGGTTGCATGGCATTTAAAGAATATGAGTTGATGGCAATGATTACCTCAACAATCAATGCACATACTTTTTCATTAAAATCATGGATATTTTTTATTTATTCCATTAATAGAAAATTGGTTTGTTGAATTTCGAGTGACAGAAATAGAGATTTTTAATAGTAAAATTTTGCTTTAAAGTTTCAAGTGTTCATTTAAATTGGTATATATATATTTACCAACCCCTCCACATGAGCAGGATGTGACACAAATCAATTTATTAAGCGGAGTTCAACAGGTTTTAATTCAGAGTTTTCCTTCTCCTAGAGCAGTTGCCTAACCAAGGTTAAAGAGTCTAGTCTGCCCAACTATTTATCCATAGCTGGAGGAAGAGTAGGATTCATACCTTTCCCAAGGGTATTAGCGCTAAGGGAAATGCAATTACCACATCCAGGATTTGAACTCGGGGCGACGAGTCCATTTCCCATGACTTTAACCATAACACCACGCGCTTCCATTTAAATTGGTATAAATTAATCGAAACTCTTTAACGTATTGTATGCTACAAATGAAATAAATCTCTATTAATACTGGAGATTCGCTTCCGGTTTTTGCTGTAACAAAAATGTACGTCACTGCTTACGTCACATTACCCAAAATCGTCATAACATAGAATAAATACACTCAAAATTGAACATGCAACATTGGACATTTTAATAATACATGACTGGTATTATATATCTATATATAGTTTGTTTTATTTTAATACATATTTAAAGTTTACATTTCAAATGTATTTTATTTTTTAAGCCTTTAATGAATTTGATGATTTTACTTACTTAGGGTACTAACTCGCTGACATTGGATTTTTTACTCCCACCCCTCAGGCAATATATTTCAAAAATTTATTTTTTTTTATTTTGTACTTGTAAAATTAATAAATGAATACTTCTTAAATTTTGTACTTGAAGTTTATAATTGCTGAGTAAACAGTGCGTACCTAGTTTTTTTTTAGGAATACATGCCATTTATATCGTTATTTACTAAGATTTGCTAGAAGTATGGGTCACGCAGTGAGATTCAGACTCATTATTAATAGTCTGCTGAGATAGTTTTCTAACCATCCAACACTTCGATGGTCCCACGGGGCAACCATTACCTCAACAATCAATGCACATGTGTACATTGAAATCCTGGATAATTTTCTTATTCCATCAATAGAAAATTAGTTTCGTGATGATGAAGCTATTTTTCAGGACGATAATATATCTTGTAAGAGAGAAAAGAAGATTAAAGATTATTTCAATTCTTCCGCAAACAATGTCGTGATTTTTAAAAATTATTTATCTTATTCTGCTATCTATTCAATATTGATTAGATATTATCCATTCACAATTTTCTAATCCTTTTCTTCTTTTTTCAAAATTCATTTGGGATGAAGTTTGATAATTTGTATTGTTTGGATCTTTTGGCCTCTTGCTCTCTTTTTATTGTTATATACACAACGTTTCGACTGATTTGCCATCCGTCCTTCTTCAGGTATTTTTGCCAAACTCGGAAACTGTCTCTTCGAACTCGAGAACCTTCTTCGGTTCGAACCTTCTTCGGTTCGAACCTTCTTCGGTTCGAAGTTCTGTGAAGGCTCCCGATTACGACATGAACGTACCCGAGCGAACGGTCCGTCGCTGTTACGTTCACGCGTACCGAATATAATATGGAGGTGCGTGGTGTAATGGTTAGAGTCGTAGGAAATTGACTCGTCGACAGTACGCTAAGTACTATCTTGGTAGATCCGATTCGATCTTCCGCCGAGCAAACACCTAGCTACTCGAGGCATTTGCGCACACGTGCCAGCCGGTCTGAAACCCCGCATAACCGCGGTCAATCAGACCCAAGCAAAACACGTGCTAAGCGAACGGTCCGTCGCTGTTACGTTCACGCTCGTACCCGAACAGTCCGCAACGGGATTACGACCGGGGCTCGCAGCCGACCCAACTGCAGGCTGAGACCGTTACCGACCGACCACGTCGTCAACCTTGTCCGTAGACGTGCTGCTATCCCGATCCCGGATTCCAGCTGCCTATGCAATACCAGACGACCTATCCAACCAGATCGACGAAAGACTGACCGAACGTTGAGTGACCAACCTCAAACATCGAACCCTCAACTAGCCGATTTAACTTCTGTCAATTCTCGTCAATAAATTGACCGTCAGGTTCCCTTTGTCATCCAATTCCTCTGCCTTTGTCTCTTTCATTGTCTCCAGTCGTTTCACTTATTCAAACGTCTGTGGGGTCGACATCCTTATTGGCCCCGCAACATATATATATTTAACAACTCCTCCACACGAGTAGGATATAACACATGGTAAGTTTCTGTAGCGAAGTTTTAACAGTTTTTAATTAAGAGTTTTCCTTCTCCCAGACTGATTGTCTTACTTTGGTTAAAGCACCCAGGCTTTTTTTTACTATATACTCGTAGCTGGAGGGGGGATAATTTGATTCATACCTTTCCCAAGGGTATTAGCACTATGCAAAATACAAACGACCTTGTTCATGATTTGAAATTCGGTCACTAAGTTCATTGCCTACAACGATAAACATTACACGGCGCGCCTTCCTGTTCATAGCTTTTTGGGAAAAGAGCGGATTTCATTCCTTTCCCACATGAAACACAAACAGTGACGTCCAGGATTTAATTTCCTGGAACGAAAACCGTTACGCAAAGCGGAAATAATCAATGTATAATAGGAAGAATATCAAGTTATATCAGTTCAAAGAAAATTTGGAATTACATCCATTACTTTTTTGTTGTTAATTTTTTTAGGTACCAAATACCCAGTCTGCCCTCTAATTTATCTATTGAGTAGACTGATTCATACCTTTCCCAAGGGTATTAGCACATAGGGAAGTATTCTCTATATTTATATATAAAAAAAGCAAAGGTGAATGTTTTAACATTATTCAAACAGTCAAAGAGTAACGAAAGGGAATCATTTCCTACGCGACCAGCACACTAACATTGACGCTAGCAGGGAAGCCCCCGGGTGGTGTTGGTGGGGAGATTTGACAGTAAAAGAAGATTGACTACATCTCTCTGACTGTGGGTGGGTCCGAAGCTCCGTGAAAGGTCTAGTTACCGTCCTTATTCAACGTACCTCTATGTGGCCATAAATGTCTTGTGTTACATGGGTATGGCATGTAACGTTATTTAAACTGATGGGCGATACCTCCGCCCACGGCAAATAGTGCTAATGTTATGCTACGTAAACAGGCAGAGATGTTGGGTGGGTGGGTGTTTAAGAGGCAGGACAGATGAAGACACGCAATCTCTTCCCGCCTCCAATCTCATCATATCGTTCAGCGTTAGGCCTAAACGTTTATGTTCACAAGCCTTCTTAGTCAAAATTGAACAAGGACACATGCGTACTATATAAAATTATATACATAAAAAAGTCATGAATTTCAAATTTCGACTCGCAAAAACGAAAGAGATTCCTTAGTATATTCCTGAACGGGATATTACGTTATTTGATTTTGGGCTCAAGAATAGGAGTTGGTTTGGTTGATTGGATGTTCTGGCATATCAGGTCTTGTTTCCTGCGTCTTCCTAAACATATTTGACTTTCATTTGCAACTAATTCAAATCATTATTTCTAAGACAGATTAGCCCTGTTGGCTGGGCCGACTAGATCTCTGCAGAGGGGTAAGACCCCCCCCTCAAATGGAGCCACCTATTAGCTATGGGTTGAGACCCGTACTGTTTAAGGACGAAATCCTGGTGGATGAGCAGTCCGTAATATACAATACTCCACTTGGACCCTTACTTAGGCTATACGGGTGGTCAGAGAGGCCCTCTCCGACCAATTGCTGGTCCCCTCAACAAAATTATATACATAAAAAATCATGAATTTGAAATGTTGACACGCAACAAACGAAAGAGATTCTCGTAGTACTTATATTCATGCGCAGGAATTTGCCTTATTTGATTCTGGGTTCAAGAATCAGTTAGCCGTTTTGCTTGGTTGGACTTTACGGCATATCACCACTTGTTGGGTTAGTTAATGCTGAAGCAGTTTTTGTTTTTAGTCATTTTGATAAGTAATTTCCTTCATCTTCCTAAATATAGTTTTATTTCATTTGCAACTAATTAAAATTATTATTTCTATGGCAGATGTTTGAAAGGTTGTTTTAATAGCATATCAAACCGTATGGGCCATCTAAAGCCATCTAAAGCCAAATCTTTTTTTCTCATGTATACCTATTTACTCCTCCAGACGAGTAGGATGTGACACAAAGGCAAGTTTTTAAGTGGAATTCAACAGGTTTAGATTCATATTTTTTCTTTTCGTTGAATGGTTGCCTAAACAAGTTCAAAGAGCACATTCCACTTTACCATTTGTCCATAGCTGAAGGGAGCATAGTTGGATGAATACATTCCACAAGGTTATTAGCGCTATGTTAAAAGCAAACAGCCTCGTCCAGGATTTGAACTCGTATCACTGTGCCAACGATAACTATTACACAAGGCGCCTCCATTGCTTTTATATATATATGATTTGTTTTAGAAATTAATTTCATTTACTTCATCACAAAAGGAAAAAAAAGTAGGAACTGGAAAAGAGCGAAAAGCTCTAGGGGAGCCAACAACCATCTGACAGTAGTAAGATTGGCGCACATACTAAACTCATAAATTGAGTAGATGCGGCTCCTTGGACCTGGTTGCCGACCCATCTAGGACAAGGAAGTGTCAGTTATAAAACCATCGTTACTTATTCAAGTTTACTTGCACATATACAAATAACATTTTATGATGTCTATTAAATTATTATTAGATAAGAAATATTAGATTAAAAATCCCTTGTATCATAGAACTGACGCGTCCCATCGTAGTGAAATATTTAGGAAGCTGGTCTCGCAGATCCATTACTATTGAAAAGTACGATTGATATTCCCTAGATGCACTGTACTTAAGACTTTGTGTCACATCCTGTACATGGCAAAAGGGTTGGGTAACTTATTACCTTATATCATATAGAGGTGTGCAAATTAGCGGTAGGAAATTAACAGCACCATTTAAAAAAATATGCAATGAAACACTGAAAATATATCTATAATTAAACATTTACAGAATAATCAATTTTAGGCTTTAATTCTCCCACAAGTAATTGAGATACCGTTAAACAAAGAGCTATTTTTTGTTTTACTTCAAAAGAGTATGAGCAAAAGTCATTCAGTGATTGGTGTGGGAAAGGGACTGAAGAGAGTGAGAGAGAGAGAGAGAGAGAGAGAAAAGAAGAGAGAGAGAGAGAGAGAGAGAGAGAGAGAAGTGGAGAGAAGTGGAGAGGAGGAGATAGAGAAGAGGAGAGGAGAGAGAGAGAGAGAGAGAGAGAGAGAAGAGGAGAGGAGAGAGAATAGATGGAGAAGAGCCTAAGAATAATTAATAGAAAGAACAGTGAGACAGCAAAATTTAAAGAGACAGATAAATTTTACAGAGAAAATAATCTATACATATATAAAGGACAGTTGGTGTATATGTATGTATGTATGTATAAAACTACAAAAGTACAACAATTAACAAAGTAGATAAATATACACACATTAAACATCACCAGTTCTTGCAAAATTTACAAAGATGTGATCTATATATGAAGATATTTACAAATCTAAATATACATAGAAATAGCATTGTTTTACCATATTTTACAATGCCAACCGCCCCCCCCACGATAAAATACAAATAAGAAATCAAACTACTTTTCTATCGATTGAATTTGAAACCCGTACAAATCTGGGGCGACAAAATGCTTATAGAACTTTCTTTGCATTTTATTTTAGATATATTTTATGTGCCCGGGGGAGAAGGCCATTGTAAAATATCTGAATTAGTTTGCTGATAAAAAAAGTAATGTAAATAAATATCTAAGTTTGGTTGTTTTTACGCCTGTCACTGCAAGGAAAAACATAGCGTAAATAAGGACAGGAATCCAGGACGAATATATATATATATACACCAACCCCTTCGCACAAGCAGGATGCGACACCAAGGTCAATTTCTTAAGCAGGTTTAACAGGTTTGAATTCAGAGTTTTCCTTCTCCTAGACTGGTTACCCAGCCATGGTTAAAGAGTCCACTCTGCCCTGCTATTTACCCATAGTTGGAGGGAGAATTGAATTAATACCTTTCCCAAGGGTATGCGAATTGCAAACAGACACGTCCAGGAATTGAACTCGGGTCGATGAATCCACTTCCTACGACGCTAACCATTACACCATTCGTCTAGATGTACATAGACCCGAATTTAGACCCGACTAAAATATTCGGTACATTTTCGTTTATGTGTGACACTTAATTTTGCAAGCATATTCGCCTTTAAAGTTAAAAGCAAACATTAGAGAGTCAGCCGAGATGCAAGTTCAAGTTGCAGGCTTATTGAGTTCTGTTAGTCTTGCAAATAATGAGGTTCCCCCACTCTAGGAAAAGATTATTAGAAGTCCGGGATATTTGCTTGTATACATACTAATAACATACTATTGTATTTATATATACAAAAAATAGCGGTTTGCAGTGTGAACGGGAAGGCTAATTTGCATATTAATATTAAAAAATGTGATTTTATTAAATATGTGCTTAGTATTATTGATTTCTAACTGTTTGGTTTTATTTTAATGAATATAAGCAAAAATCTCTCCAATGAATCTTAAATGAAATCCATTAACAAGAAAAAATAAGTGTAATTTTATTCTTTATTTCCTAATTTAACTAAATAGTAAAATTCAGCAATGAAAGACGGCAGTGATGGAAGAGTAAGTTTCATTTCTATTTTTCTATTATACCCCCACTCTGTTTCAAATCTTTTTATCTGCCTTCTTATTAGACTTTCTAATTTAATACGATATTTCATTACATTAAAACTTAAATACTTGCACCCGGAGGGTGCATATATTTGCTAGTTCAACTAA
>CM042175.1:18266613-18284113 GCA_023376005.1 Doryteuthis pealeii
TTTCTTTCTTTCTTTCTTTTTGTTACACTCATTTTTATTTGTCTTTTTTCCTTGGTTTCATTTCCAACTCTTCCATCATAGTTTGTCCATTTTCTTCTTTGCATGTTTTTTCTTAATTTCTTTCTTTCTCTTTCGCTAAACCTTCCTTATCTTTTCCTTCTCACTCTCATTTAATTTAGATTCTTCTTCTTCTTCTTCTTCTTCTTCTTCTTCTTCTTCTCTTTTCTTCTTCTTCTTCTTCTTCTATCTATCTATCTATCTATCTATCTAACTATCTATCTATTCTTTTGACTTGTTTTCTTCACAGTTCAACTTAATTTTTTTTTCTTTCTTTCATTCTTTCCTTTTCTTCTTTTTCATCTTGTTCTTCAACTTCTTCTTTGATTCTGATATTTATTCTTCATTATGAAACTAATTTTTCTTCTTCTTCTTTGTTGTTATTGTTGTTGTTGTTGTTGTTTGTTCTTCTTCTTCTTCTTCTTCTTCTTTTTCAGTAGAAGATATCTATCTATCTATCTATTCTTCATCATTAAACTTATTTTCAGTTTCTGTCTATATTTCTTTCTTTCTTTGTTTCTTTGTTTCTTCTTTCTTTCTGTTGTTGTTGTGTTCTTCTTCTTCTTCTTCTTCTTCTTCTTCTTCTTCTTCTTCAGTAGAAGATATCTATCTATCTATCTATCTATCTATCTATCTATCTATTCTTCATCATTAAACTTATTTTCAGTTTCTGTCTATATTTCTTTCTTTCTTTGTTTCTTTCTTTGTTTCTTTGTTTCTTGTTTCTTTTTGTTGGTTGTTGTTGTTGTTGTTGTTGTTGTTGTTGTTCTTTCTCTTCTCTTCTTTCTCTTCTTCTCTTCTTCTTCTTTTTCATATCTATCTATCTATCTATCTATTATCTATCTATCTATTCTTCATCATTAACTTATTTTCAGTTTCGTCTTATTTTTCTTTCTTTCTTTTCTTTGTTTCTTTCTTTCTTTTTTGTTGTTGTTGTTGTTGTTTGTTGTTATTTCTTCTTCTCTTCTTTTCTTCTTTTTTTCAGTAGAAGTATATCTATCTATCTATCTATCTATCTATCTATCTATTCTTCATCATTAACTTTTTTCAGTTTCTGTCTTTTTCTTTCTTCTTTCTTTCTTTTTCTTTCTTCTTCTTGTTGTTGTTGTGTTGTTATTCTTCTTCTTCTTCTTCTTCTTCTTCTTCTTCTTTTTCAGTAGAAGATATCTATCTATCTATCTATCTATCTATCTATTCTTCATCATTAAACTTATTTTCAGTTTCTGTCTATATTCTTTCTTTCTTGTTTCTTTCTTGTTTCTTTGTTTCTCTTTCTTTTTTCTTTGTTGTTTGTTGTTGTTGTTGTTGTTGTTCTTCTTCTTCTTCTTCTTCTTCTTCTTCTTTTTCAGTAGAAGATATTATCTATCTATCTATCTATCTATCTATTCTTCATCATTAAACTTATTTTCAGTTTCTGTCTATATTTCTTTCTTTCTTTGTTTCTTTCTTTGTTTCTTTCTTTCTTTCTTTATTTCTTTGTTGTTGTTGTTGTTGTTGTTGTTATTCTTCTTCTTCTTCTTCTTCTTCTTCTTCTTCTTCTTCTTCTTCTTCCAACCAGCACCATCATCATCACTAACACCAACAGAATTTATCTATTCAATCTTCATTTTTGTCAACCATATTTTTCATCCTTCTATTCTTATTTATTCATTCTCCTTTTTTTTCAACATATTCTCGTTTTCTTTACTCCCATCTGTTTTCGTTCACAGTCACGTCCATCTTGTTTTTTTTTCTTCGACGCAAATATCACAAACGACCAGCAGAAATGAAAAATTACCAAAATCCTTTCAATCCATCTATACGTCAACACCTTCACATGAGGGTCACCGTTTTCCCTTTTAGACGGGGTCAGTGGTCACAGCGACATTCACCAACATATTTATCAACTTCCTGAACTGTCTGTTATGTCAAAAGACCCCCGGGAATAGCAAGCAGGACAGAGAACCAGAAACCCATCCCAACCTGCCCTGCCCTGTCGTCAACACACACACACACACACACACACACATGCTCGCATGCATATACAAAAAAAGAGTTAATAAATAAGTATTAGCGTGAGTTGCTGAAAAGAATATATCTCTAATTCTGCGTATAGAATTAAGGGAAAGGGGCACCGTTCCTGACATTTATCATGATTAGCAGACTTCCTGTGACATTGGTCATCTCAGTGGACCTTACAGGAGTCAGTACTGCTGACAGTGTCCATACGAGAGGTTGTGGGGTGTATGTCGAACCTGGACCAATGGTTCCAAAGGGGGTTCGGTAATTTCCTGACACTTCAAAAAATGTCTGCATATCTACCCAGGACACCCTTTTACCGTCTAATCTTTCCTGCAGGGGATACAATCAATGTATTTTGGGTCCCACTGACAACGTGTTTAGAATAATTTCTTATTATAACTTTTTACAATAACTTTTTTTTTCTGATATGACAATTCATTATACATCCCACATATCTGATAATAAACGCCAATGTCAATGTCAGTGTAAAAGTGTTAAATCTTTTCAGCTTTACTCCTAGAAGCCGTAACACAACATTTCATACCCATTTCCGAACCAAGCCTATTACAAACATTTCGAAACCCTCGCCAAGTCTTGTTAAGTATCTGGCCGCCATCCTTGGCCAGTTGGAAAGAACTCAAAGTAAATAAGTAAGTAAGTCCCGAGCTATAGAATCCTTTGGTAAGTGAATAAGTCCCGTGATAGAGAATCCTTTGGTAAATGAATAAGTCCTGGTATAGAATACTTTAGGTCCGACGTCCAAGAAGGTCCAAGTAGTAGTGAGCTAAGATTAGAATCAGCCAGTATAAATAACAACAACAACAGCAGAGCACTGCCAGTGATTGGATAATAGTGGTCACGTGCTTATCGGCGAATCTATAAGTAGAAGTGACCATTTTCCACACGCCTTATATCTTAAAAACGCCAACAAGTCTAAGTTTAGATTTTTAAAGGCTTTCTATCGTGGTGAAATGGTTAGCAAAGTAACTCGCACATCTGAATAGCGAATCAGATCCTCGCTGGATTCCTCATAATTCTGACCCTGTATCACATCATACACGTGGTAAACGGTTGGGTGTTATTTACTAAGCGTAAGATAGATGCGACTCAAAGTCAGAAATTTGGAGCACCCAGTGAGAATCGAACTCACTTACAATGGTCTGCTTATCTAGCTTGCTAACCATTACACCGCATGAGTTGCCCACGAACGATTGGTTATGTTCATTCATATATCCCCCTTAATGCAACAACATCATAAAAACTTATTAGAGAGAGAGAGAGAGAGAGAGGGGGGTGATTGCTTACTTAGGACCGAGAGAAAGACAGAAAGAAAGAGATTGACAGGAGAAGGATAGAGACGAATGTGAGTGCTAGAGAGAGCGAAGAGACAGACAGACAGACAAGACAGACAGAAACAGAGACAGAGCAATGAAGAAAGAGAGAACATGAGAAGGATATAGACTACTGTGAGAGAGAGGGAGAAAATAAATAAAGAAAGAAAAGAAAGAAAAAAAAGTGAGAGATCACAAGAAATTAGAATATTCCATTTTCTCTGTGTGTATATTTTCGAAGTGAATGTGATTTTTTAATCATTAATTCTCATAAATGAATGTGAAACTTTTATTAAAATCATTATCTTCTTCTAATATAATAATATAATCACATTTTTCAACTATACTCCTTCAACATATCATACTATTTTGGAATCAGTCTTACTCTGTGAGCAAATTAAAAACATTCGGGGACCGAATTGGAACCCGTAATCCTGAATTTTGGATTGTTATATTTTAATTACTGCGATTGTTTCCGGCGATTTTTTTACATGATTTTTGCGACGAATAATTTTTATGCGACGAATTATTTCTATACATGAAATAAAATAAAATAACATAAAAAGTCAGAAAGGTGATTTTAAGGTAAAATAATTTTTTGCCAACCCGAAAAATAAAATAACCTGTCTCATTACTTTATAGACTGATCTTATATTTCATCAGACCTCATGTGTATTTTGTAGTCAAAAAAATTGTAACAGCTTGATTGAAAAGTTTTCACACATCCACCTTTTACGCCAAATATATTAAACATTTCAATTGATATTTGTTCCGTTTCCTTTTGTTTTGTTTTGTTATTTTATTACAAAAATTCATATAATGAAAAAATTAAATTACTTAGAAGACGGCAAACGACACCTGTGCTGATTTTGCTTCGAAAGATTAAAAACAAAATGTTCGGAAAGGGTAAAATTATCTGAAGTTGTCTGAAGATAATTAGAGAAAACGTTAATTATTTTGTGCAATAATGTCGAAAAATAATCGTTTTATTTGATATACTGATCAAATGTTCTTGACAACCTTTGTAGTTGGTTGGTTGGTTGGTTGGTTGGATTTTACGATATGGCAACACTTTTTGGATTAATTTTATGTCGAATACGTTTTTATTTATTAATTTTTGATGGGTATTCAAATTTTTTTAAAACTTAATTTTTCTTTAAACAATTTTTTAAAACACACTTTTTTATCTAATAATACATTGATGGGGCCATAACAGGTACTGTCCTTCCGGGCCAGAGTTGACCTGGGAAAGATGTTGATGTATGGGGTACTCCACACACCCCAGAGCTCGAAAATTGTAACTTCACTAAGAGATGTAGCTTAATTTTTTTGATTTCTTTCTTTCTGTTATACGTTTTGTTTCATCTTTTATTTATTTCTTCAAGTTTCATGTTTCATTACAAATATTTTTGTAGTGTATGTTGTACGAATGTGTGTATGTTTGTGTGTCTTATGAGCCCATAATGTTAGCTACCCATCAATCTATATATATATATATATATATATATATATAAGTCCAGAAGAAGAAATCTTCCTTACGACATAGGTTTTTTTAAAAAACAACTTGTGTTTAGCTCTTATATGCATTATTCTATAATATATATATATATATATATATATATATATATATATATATATATATATATATGTGTGTAGAATTAAACAAAGACACATCTCCTGTTTAAGAATTTTTTTTTGATCTTTTCGGGTTTTCTGGCCAACTTTTTTAATATTTGGGTGGAATTCGTGGATAAGTCCACCAAAGTCCAGATCCCGAGTACTTTCGGCACTTCAAAGTGCCATCATCAGGGGTGATGTGTTCCAGTTTTTATTATTTTTAATTTTTTTTAAATTATATTAATGTGGAGGCTGAAAGGAGAAGAACTGATGAGAAAGGTGTTATAGGCATTTTAAAATGTGTGTACTGCATTAGAAATTAATTTTGTTTAAGGATGGTTTGTATTGTTTTATGTATAGAGCTTCTAGTATTAGTATTTCCAATGCAGTACACACATTTTAAAATGACTATAACACCTTTCTCATCAATTCTTCTCCTTCCAGCCTCCACATTAATATGATTTAAAAAAATGAAAAATAAAAAACTAGAACACATCACTCCTGATGATGGCACTTCGAAGTGCCGAAAGTACTCGGGACCTGAACTTTGGTGGACTTATCCACGAATTCCACCCAAATATTAAAAAGTTGGCCAGAAAACCCGAAAAGATCAAAAATAAAATTGTTAAACAGATGTGTCTTTTGTTTAATTCTACATGTATAAATGAAAGAATGCTGCCTACACACACACACACACACACACACACACACACACACACACATATATATATATATATATATATATATATATATATATATATATATATATATAGGAAGGTACATGGTGTAATTATTATCGTCGTTTGAAATGTAAACGGTGACAGGACGTGAAATTCTGGACGAGTCTGTGTGCATTTCACCTAGCGCTAATACATTGGTAAATGTATAAATCCAACTATTCTCCCTCCAGTGCAAATAGTTGGTAAGACTCTTTAACCTTTCATGTCAATCAGTCAAAGAGATGAGAAACTGAATTCAAAATTGTTAAACTCCGCTTAAAAATTGATCTTGTGTCGTATCCTGCTCGTGTGGTGGCGATAGTAAACACATAAACATATACAAACTCAAACAGACATACAAACACACACATACACAGAGCTAATAATGCACGAGTGGTTAAGGAGTTGACTGAGAATAATAAGTCAATCGGGTTTCTCTCCCAGCTAGAGGTAACCTGCTAATGCCTAGCCACACTGAATAAACATGATACTTCGAAAAACGTGTGTGTGGGTGACTATGTATATAAGTAAAAGTAAAGTCGACGGGGCAGCCTAAAGTCAATATCAGCCAGTCAGCGAGGGAGTCTATCCCCTTTTCAATAGGCTAGATCAAGGAGATTATTTTAGCATCTGAGGTGGAGCGCCACACCTACCATCAGGTCCTTACTTTATCGCAAGATCCCTGTGCTTCTCATACGCTGAGTTGGCGAAGACCGGTATCAAACTAGGAACCTTGTGGTTTCTAGCCGAACGTTCTACCGACTGAGCTAACCCGATGTGTGTGTGTGTGTGTGTGTGTGTGTAAAGATTTTGTGGAAGACCACGGAATATTTCTTCGCGATGAACTTTTACTCGCACTACAAAACAAACAAACACTCGAATCAATCAACACAGATTCCCCCCTAACATTTTTCTTATTGCTTAATACATAACACTAAAGATGTCATTTTATTTATTTAGTGATTGAATTTTTTTCAAAAAATTTTTTTTGGATGCAACAGTTTTTTAAAAGACAAATTAAACTTACCCGTGAATTAATCTATTTTGAGCATCTCCGGGATTTTCAATTTCTCTAGAGGAGAGGGAAATCATCTGGTTGGATTCCTCTGTTTTTATGCAAGGGGGGAGCCCAGAGTCACATTTGATTTGAGGTCCCAAAGACGTTCTAGAGAATGAGATGCATCAAATTATATGGAACTTTGGGATACTGATAGATCACTTTATCCCGGCTGGAAAGCCAGACCTATTATTAATTAACAAGAAAAAGATAACACGGGTTTACAAAGAAATTGAGGCAAGCACAAAAATAGCTGTTTAACCTAATTTGGGGGTGCTGAATTCAGATTTGAAATCCGTTTTTACTCATCACCTCTAGATTTTTAGATATGCATACTGTACATTTTGTACACATACTGTACGTAAAGGCGTATATGCATTCAGGGTTAATTTCTAATATTGTGTGACTTATGTCTTCTTTTTTAGTTATTATGCAGGAAACTGAGAGCATGGGAAGCATTTAAGTCAGTCTGTAGTGACTTCCTTGGTAACACACGCGTACCAAATTACCAAGCCTGTATTGAGAAGTTGCTAGAGATTTATGAGGATATGGGATGCCGAATTTCACTCAAAATTCATTTTCTCCATTCCCACCTCAACTTCTTCCCTCCAAACCTTGGAACAGTGAGTGATGAGCCCGAAGAAAGCTTCCACCAAGACATTACGCAGATGGAGAGCAACTACTAAGATAAGTGGAACCCCGGCATGATGGGAGACTTCTGCTGGATGCTCTTGCGTGACATCCCGGAGGCAAAATACAGCAGATCATCTAAGAAAACACACTTCTAACTGTGAATTGTGTACATTGTGTCATCCAAGTATATTTATTCCGTCAATGTTCTTTATGTATCCTGTTTTATCTGTAATAAGCTGTTGCAACTGTATATATTAAAAATGAGACTATTAAAAAGACAGAAAACTAGAGGTGATAGAGCAAAACTGTTTATAAATTTGAAATGAGCACACCCAAATTAGTAAAAAATTCTTGCCCCAGACAAAAATATTTTTTTGTAAACCAGTATAATTTATCAACTAGTAGGTTTTGCCATCCCTGTGCCCACATGGTTAAATACTTGGACCTTGCCAGACAACAGCATTATTAAGAATACTCAGAAGAGTCCCGAAGAACTGAGGAAACTTGTTGTCATTCAGACTTCAGTGAAAAACCATCAGCTTACGGTGGTTTAAAAAACTAATAATAATAATAATAATAATAATAATAATAATAATAATAATAATAATAATAAGAAGAAGAAGAAGAAGAAGAATTTTGTGCTAGTTTGCTACATTCGCTTATTACTCATAAGCAAATGCAATAAATCAACACAAAGAAAATACAAGAATAAGCCCGACTCGATGGAAAATGTGATCTACTGGTGATTGTGCAAGACATTCAATTTTCACCATGCAACCAAATAACAACAAGCCTGAATCTGTCCCGAGGAATGAGACTCAACATTCTCTGGGACTTGGAGATACAAACGGATCACCTAATTCCGGCCAGGAATACCTAGTATTGATTAAAAAGAAGAAAATAACCTATGTTATCGTTGATTTTACAGTACCGACCGACCACCAAGTGAAAGTGAAAGAAAGCTAAAAAAAATAGACAAATACTTGAACCTTGTCAGAGAACTGAGAAAACTGTGGAACATGAAGGAATTGTAATTGGTGCCCTTGGAACAGTTCCCAAAGGTCTGGAAAATAATTTGTGTGAATTGGAAATCAGAAGATGAATCGATACCATCCAAACTACAGCATTGTTAAGATCGGCTAGAATACTCTGAAGAGTCCTGTAGATCTGGGGAGACTTACTGTCACTCAGCGTCCTGTGAACCGCAGGCTACGCAGGTGTGAAAAACCTGTTAATAATAATAATAATAATAATAATAATAATAATAATAATAAATCTATTGAAATTTACTTTTCTAAACTCTGTAAAAAAGTTAACACGTCTTGTATTGAGTACCATGTGACCTTGAGCTTACCTGGTCTTTAGGGACATGTAGTTGCTGTCAAATTTAAATTTTCAGTTACAGGCAGATGTGGCCTTTGATATAAAGCCGCCTTTTCACACGTAGATATTTTCTCCTGTTTTTAGAGCTGTTAAGTAATCGCACGAGAGAAGCACAGAGCGTAGAAAACGGAAGGTTTGGGAAAATGCTTTCAAAGCTATATATATATATATATATATATATATATATATATATATATATATAAAGCCATAGAAAATGATTTTAATGAATATTAAGACTTTCCCGCTTTTTCGAGTTGTCACTTCTCTTTTCGTTTTTTTCTTCTTAACACTGTTTATTTTTCCTTCCTTCCTCTCATCCTTCCTTCAAAATATAGACAACATTAGCATAATACACATAATGCCTATGTTGCCTATCTTTCGATTTTACTAACCATAGCCGTGACAGTCCTACTCAACGGCTGCACCATTTGGACTCTCGTCGTCGCGGTGGTCTAAGTCAGCATCAACCAGTCAATGAGGGGGTAATCCCCTTTCCAAGGAGATTGTTTTTGCGTCTGAGATGGAGCACCAGGCCTACTATCAGCTCCATACTTTAAAGCACAGATTCCTGTGCTACTCATACGCTGAGTTGACGAGGGCCGGAATCGGACCAAGAACCCTGTGGTTTCTAGGCGGGTGCTCAACCCCTTGAGAATGAAGACAAAAACCTTAATAATAAATACCAAGTTTTTATCAATAAGTCTGTATATTGTCAGTCTCAATATCTTGAATGATTATAAAATATGTTTAAAATTAATCCCCTCCTGAGGTTCGAATCTCAGTCATCTTAATAAAGAAAAGAAATCACGAAATACCCTCACCACTAAGAAGATCGAAATCTTCTCTCTCTGATAAGATAAAGTGAAAATGCTACTGTATGGATGCCCCACAAAGAAAGCGCTTATAGAAAAAGTTTGATGGAAACTACAAAAGGATACTGTGTGCTCTTTTGAACAAATCCTGGAAGAAGCACCCCACAAAACGTATCTACTGACACTTATCTCCTATCACACAAACATCCAAGTAAAACGAAAAAGACATGCTTGGCACTGATTAAAAAAAAGACAACTCATAAGTGACCTTCTTCTGTGGACACTTACATATGGACACACCGGTGTAAGCGGAGCAGCAAAACATACATAAATCAGATTTCTGGATGCTGTGCAGAGGAGCTCCAGGGGTGTTGGCGTGAGGGAGAGAGAGAGAGAGAGAGAGAGAGAGAGAGAGAGAGAGGGAGGATATTCGAACTACTAGATAATAAATAACAATAATAAAAAAAAATTTGAAATTAAACACAAAGAAATGACGACTTCGTTCAGAGTAAATCAAAATTACACCTGACTTCTTCTCAGTTTCTAATTTTTAAAAATGCAATGCATGAATGTCATCATAATTTTCTTATTTTGAACACTTTCTTCATTGTGATTTCAAAAAAAGTTACATTTCAGAAATTCTCCGTTTTCATTTAAAAAAATAAAAGGTCGCTATTTCTTTGTGTACTAAACATTTCTATTATTGTCAAACTAACGGATTCGCCATTAGCATTTCACAGCCTCAATCCTGCTTCGGAACCTGGAGAAAGCAGTTTTCCATGGGAAGGGAAAACAGATTGTTTGTGGTTCAGCAGTGTTTTCATTTTACTCAAATGTTACTCAGACACATTTCACGGGCCTTTTCGGGGAACAGTTGACCTCTGCGACGCATTTATGAATAGTAGCGAAGGTCTTCATTGAGTGAAAGCTTCATGGTAGAGGCTGAAACATTCAATTCACGTGACAAAGCCCGAATTCCAATGCCAGAGTCTGCCAAACCTTTTTTCTGTAGATTTTCGAGGAATCCTGCTGTACGAACGCAATCAGATCGTGTGCTTTCTTCTAGCCACGGCCTGGTAGTCTCCATTGCAATTCTCCAGTACATGCTTGATTATTTTTACAGTGTTCAGGGAGCATTGGGCAGCATCAATAATCTCCATATTTTGATGGCCGGCGCAGATCATCATGATACAAGTTATTCTCTTCCATGATTCAGGTGGGTTCCAGTCATCCATTCTATTTGTCATCACGTATTGAAGAAGGGTCCAAGCTTTTAAATGATGCGTAGTCTGTGTCAATACCTCCAGCCTACGGAGAAAATAACCAAATATAAATATGTCAAATTATACCCGATATAATATATATATATATATATATATATATATATATATATATATATATATATATATATGTGTGTGTGTGTGTGTGTGTGTGTGTAGTCACTCTTTTCTATATCTCATTCTTTGTTTTTCTTCCAATAATGTAGCTGAAAAATATCTGTATATTCATTAAAATAATTGATGAATTAAGTGAAAAACATTTTTGACGTAAAAAGACACCTTTCGGCATTGAAACTTAATTTATGATATGTAGGATGCACAAGAACGTCAGGGGAATTTTATAACACGTCATTTAAAAAAAATGGTTTCCAAAATGTATTTAGAATATTTAAAATATTGACACTGAGAATATGCATTTATCAAAGCCTTCGGCTGAGGCTGTAGAATACAGCGACTGAACCTCTACAGAGGTGTGAAATCCCCCCAATGCGGTCAGCTCTTGCGCGGGGGGGGCAACCCGTGAGGCTTAAGGACAGAATCCTGGTGGATGAGCAGTCCATGACATACAGCACCCCACTTCTGGTCCTTACTTAGACTAAACAGGCGGTCGGAGAGGCCCTTTCCGATCAATCGGCTGGTCACGTCAAGCCCTAGCACCTACAGGATGTTTTCAACCCTCTTGCCATTATGGCAAACTCTCAACCCTTTTTATCCTGGGTATAATGGAGCTCCTGTGAGTGTGGAGTACCCCTTCATGACCATTACTCCCAGATCAACTCTGACTCGGAGTATTAGTACCCGTTAGGGTCACATGTGTATTAAATAGAAAAAATGAATAAAACTTTATGTTAGAAAGGTTAAGAAATTGAGTTTGAATTTGAAAAATTGAATCCCCTTAATAACGAATAAAAGAAAATCTTCTCCATACCTTTAACCTCGATATGGCCACCAGTCTAGGAGAAAGAAAATTCTGAATTCTAACATATTATAAAATTGATGTAATCTAACCGAATTAACCAACCAACTGACCTCTCCACCTGAGCAGGATGTAACACAAGATCAATATTATAACTTGTTAGAATTTAGAATTTTCTTTCTCCTAGACTGGAGGCCATACCGAGGTTAAACCAATAAAGAAGAAAAATATGGAAGAAATATAGTCAGGCGAAAGAAAGAAAGAAAATAGAAATAAATGAAAGAAAGACGTACGAAAAAGAAAATAAAACAAAAAGTTGGCTTATTGAGAGATAAGGGGAGGAAAAAAACAGAAAGTAATGGAATTGTGTGTTCAGTTGGGTTTCTTTGTTTAAATAACATATCAAACTGCGTGGGTTATTCAATGCGAAAGTTATCAATTAGAAGAGTATTAGTGGCACTATTTAACCTATATCCGGGGGGGGGTGAGGAGGTTCATACATTTCACAAGTCCAAAAGTGAAAGTCTTCTTCTCTTATATATGTATATTATATATATATATATATTACCACACTATACGGCCTCTCCAAAACCGACAAAGAGAATACACCCTTACGACCCATCATTTCTAGCATAAGCAGTGCTAACCACAAAATCGCCCGCGCCATCGCCAAAATTCTATCCCCCCTCCTACTAAGCACAATTAGCCCCGCTCGCATAGTCAACTCTGGCGATCTCTTCAACAAAATTAAAGACACCATCATGCTCAACAGGACTATTAACAGCTTAGATGTAATCTCTCTATACACAAATATTCCCATAAAAAAATGCTTAAAGCTTTTACCATATATAGACAAAGTTAAAATCATGGCTGGCCTATTTACCAAAACTATTCTTGTTCCCCAATGATACCTACATCGGAAAAATAAGGTTAAAATGGTCTGGGGTTATTCTTTTGCTTTTAATCTTGTCTAATATAGCTACATCCTTGTATTATTTTGATTTTTTTTACTATTGTCCCCATTTTTATTGTGAAATATACATAACGTTTTGGTCGTTGTTGTTAAGTTTCTGACCGACATCCTTGGCCACTTGAAAAGGATTAAAGTAAGTAAGTCTTGAGCTATGGAATCCTTTGGTAAGTGAATAAGTCCTAAGTTATGGAATTCTACGTAGTGTCAAAGGTCCAGTGATATAATCCTATGTTCCGTCGTCCACGAAGGTTCAAAGCAATATGCGTAGGTATGACCAGAACAGCCAGTATAAATAAAAATATCAGCAACAGAGTACTGTCAGTGATTGGCCAATAGGTTGGTCACATGGTTATCGGCGAGTCTATAAGTAGAAGTGGGCATCTTGCACACACCTTATATCACAAAAACGCCAACAGTTGTAACCCTCAACCTTCTTCCCGTGTAATCCATTGTACCTGGTCATGGTTAACGGAATGAGAATAGTCTACTCGTTTGGATTGAATAAAGGGTTCAGTTTGAAGTTCCGTGAAGACTCTTGATGATGGCATGAAGGTGAAAGCAGTAGCACGACTGGTGATCGAACTCGCTTACTAATACGTCACGTGATCAGTTTAGGCCATATTGAAAGAAGAAACGTAAATATTTTTGAACTTTTTTAAAAAATGTCTCGCAAAAAAGAAATAACGATCATAAAGAGTTGTTACAAAGAAAAACATTTAATTCAAAGATCAAATTATCCGACTGGGGATAAATTACCCACCGTTATCTTGAAAAATAAGCAAAACAGTCCGTTTTTTTACAACAGGGCCACTTTCTTTATTGATATTTTTAGCAGAATTCATGGTTCTTTTACTAAAAACACTCGAGCATAAAAACTTCTGATATATTTATTCAGACTCTTATCTTCATGGAAAAACGTAAAAATCGTTTTTTGTCGATTCATTTTTTCATATTTCATAAAATAAAATATGGGGGAGGGGTAAACTTCGTAAAAAAAATATTTCCCCTAATATATTTAGGAATAAAACGTCAAGCACGTTAGTCAGTATGTCACCGGCACTCACCGATAGAACTATGAAGATAACAAAAAATAGCCGGAGAGAGTATAGTCGGAGGCATGACTTCCCAAAGAGCGCTATGAGAAATGCAAATAGCCACATTCAGGATTTGAACTCAGTTTGCCGTCTCCATTTCCTACGGCAATAACCATTTTACAACAAACGCAAACATCACAAAAAATCCCGATTTACGACGGTAATCCCAAAAGTATCATCTCCAAAATATTTAGAAATCACAGAAACGTATATTGCTTATTGTCAATTATGTTTA
This sequence comes from Doryteuthis pealeii, assembly GCA_023376005.1. Lineage (NCBI taxonomy): Eukaryota > Metazoa > Mollusca > Cephalopoda > Myopsida > Loliginidae > Doryteuthis > Doryteuthis pealeii. Next base: position 18,280,722 of record CM042175.1, read on the forward strand.
CATCATTCGAAATTTGGAACACCAATCTAATTTCCTACGTAATCACCATTTCGTCGATGCATCTTTGTATGGGGCTGTGGCAGTTTTTGTAAGTTTTTTAAGTCATTGGGGAAGCGTTGAACCTTTTCGTCGTTGCAGACTCCCGAGATCTGTGAACGGATTTGACATCTGTGTACAAGTCGAGATACATTTCCATTAATTAATGATGCATTTCAATCGGTTTAATGCATTTCGTGTTAAAGAGCCGAATAACTGCACTTAACGGTAGAATCAATCGTGAACTCCATGAGAAACGACTGCCAATCTAAGACTGAGTGTGGCATCGAGGCGCACAGAAGCAGAGGCGCATATACAACAAACACAAAAGTATTGCCAATAGCCGCACGAACAGTTTCCCTGCGTCACAAACGCATTGGAGACTTTAATTTTGGGATTACTCCTTTACTTTAAGTAACATCATCAATAGCATCATGCTCTGCTATTCCATGAAGAACCCAATGGGTTTAAGGGTCGTCTAGCTGCTATTGACTGTAACTACTAAATTATTATTCAGCTCTGCAAGTATTCCATGAGTAGAATAATGTTATCATGAACCTCATAATTTTTAGTTTAAATCTAAAAGAGCAAAGGTTATGTCATTAGTTTTACGACATTCAATGCTATGGAGATCTTAAATATCGTCTGAACTGAATCCACCCCACCCCCACACAATTCTGCCATTTTCTAAATGGAGCACAGACACACATGTATAAACAAAAAATAGTTTGGCCATGTGCGTGCTTAATCATGGGAATAAGATGTGTCTTCACAGACGTCATTTTACAATCAGGCCATTCTTGAACTCATAAAAAAAAATGGAATCGCTTCCCTGTCGCGTTCCAGGTGACGTCACGAAGCGCGGGACTTCCACGTTGCGCAATATGTTTTTATTTTTTTATTTTTCTATTTTATTTTATTTTTAAAAAATATTTATTTTGTGAAGTGGAAACCCAAGTTTTATGAATGCTACGCGAGAGTCAACTGTCTCTCAAAGAATCAAACATGACTCCCCTAAGAACATTTTTTTAAAGAGCGAACGGTTCAGTATCAGGGCGTGGAATTGTCAACTCGGGCTGTTTACGAGCTAAGGTGAAAAGTTTGCGAAAGAAAAATGATGCGAACACTTTATCTAAGTTTGAAGTGCCTCTACTTCCTTTTTTATTTTATTTGACAGCACTTTCTCAGTCCAATATCATATTTTTTCCGAATCGAATTCCTGCAAAAAATATTTTATCTCTCTAACAGTCTATCTATCTACAATCGCCCGTTGTGCAATGGTTAATCTCTTAGAAAATGAACTCGGCGACTAAAGTTCAAATTCTGGACGAGTCTATTTACTTATCAAACAGCGCTAATACCGTTAGAAAAGGAATACATTTAACCATACTCCCCCAACTATTGGTAGATAGACTGTTCTTTTAAGGTTCGGCAACCAGTGTAGGTTAAGGAGTTCCCGCGGATTAATTGTTAACGTGCTCGACAGTGACATCGTAGTAAGTGAATTCAAATTCCAGTCGTGCAATTATGTCCACTTTCGGACTAATAACCTCCTCAGCTATGTGTTAAATAGTACAACTGCTGTTTAACTACAAGATGGCTTTGGCATTAAATAACCAATGAAGGTTGATTCATTAAACAAAGAAACATATAAACCAAGTCCCCGTATCTATCGTACACGACTAAAATACTTTTAAAATAGTAGATTAATTTTCTTATAAACGTAAGCAGGATTTTATAATTTCTAGAAAAAATGTTGTGACGCATGTGCCGACGTTCTACTGGAAGTTTTTAATTACATATTCTTAAAAAAAGGATTATTATGTATTGTATTATCTGTAGGTTACAGGTTCAATCCTGACCACGGGCGATAATAACATAGTAAAATTAAAAATGGATTAGCACTTGTACCCGGTCATGGTTAACGGAAATAACAGTCTACTCCGGTGGATTATATAAAGGAGTTCGGTTCAAAGTTCCAGGAAGGCTTCCGATTACGACCTGAAGACTCCCGAGTTCTACAAGGAGGTTTTCGGGTTCGAAGAGAAGGTTCCCGAATTCTAGAAGGTCCCAGAGTTTGAGAAGGTTCCCAAGTTCGGCAAGAAACACCTGAGGAGGGCCAGAGGATATATCGACCTAAACGTTGTATATATGACATTAAGAATGAAGACAACAGTCCGAAAAATCCAAATTTTATAGAATACGATGTCGCAGTCTAGCACGTTAGCCACTACATCATGGGGGCCTAACCAAATTATGAATATGTAGCACTACAACAATACGTACACCTCTTACGTATGTTTATAAAATTTAACTTTTGCTTACTTCGCAAGTTTATCTTAGTTTGCAGTTGAGGGATCCCTGAAATTTTCAATGGCAAGATGGGGTATCGGAAAAGTGTCGCAAATCAAGATCCAGTCGCTTAATGCCAGGTTTTGCGAATAATGGGACTATTGCATCATTTTTATTAGCCAGTGTTTTGAAAAGTGGTCTAGTGGGAGAAAATAATTTATATAGAAACTAAATCTTTTCTGTTTCCCTCACATGTTGGGAAGTAATTAAAAGCTGAATTCCCTAAAAAAGCAACAACAAAAACAAAACAAAAACAAAAATAAAACAGAACAAATTTGTAAAAAAAAATGGCAATTTAAGTTTTGTGGAACGTTACCACATTCCTACTTCGTCAATTTCACTTACCCTGAGTTTTGGTTGGTTTTATTTGGTTTCTCTGTGTAATAGCATATCGAAATTTGTAGGATATTTAATCCAAAAACAATCCTTGTAGAAGAATAGTAGTGATACTATTTAACACGTAGTACCTGCTATGGCTTAAGTGGTCCCTCAATCGCGTATTGAACAGGCTCATCGCTGCTTAAATTCGGTGATCTAGCAGGAATCGGTGCTTATAACATGACTTAATCGTAATCAGGTTGGGAAATGAGTGAAAGGGGGAAAAAGTAAAATAAACAATAACTGATAGTTGACTAAAAAAGGCAATTGAAGAACTTTCTATGGAATGTTATGATATTCCTATTTCGTCATCTCAATTTCTTTCCACTTTTGGTTGGTTTGGTTTGGTGTCTTTGTTTAATGATAAATCAACCTTCTTGCGTTATGTAATGCCAAATCCACCCTTACAGAAAAACAGAAGAAATTCATTGATAATTGTGCTGGACAGATACGTTTATCACCGCGTGCTATTCCAATTTACCATCTATCTTATTTTATCCATATTTATCTATCTATCAATCTATCTATGTCTGTCCGCACCTATCTATCTATCTATCTATATAAATATGTTTATATCTATCTATGGTTGAATATATCTATATATCTATCTATCTATTTCTCTGGAT
>CM042175.1:18286613-18309113 GCA_023376005.1 Doryteuthis pealeii
AAACAAAATAAAAGTAACATTGAAAAGATCAGATAGAAAGGCTTACGGTAAAGACACGTTGAAAGCACCAGTTCCCGCTTGGTCATTGAAATTAAGCAGCAATGAGCCTGTCCAATATTTAGATGGGTGACCATTAAATAAGAAACCGAATATCAAAATAATTTGATTCGGTATTAAATGATCCGAAAGGGTTTATATGTCCTAAAACAAAATAACAACAATAATAAGATAGAAGTTTTAAAAAGAATTGTAAAAGAAAGAACTAAAAAAAGGAAGATAAGCATAAAAAAAGAAAGAATATACTGGAAAGATTTAAGTAGAGTAGAGAGAGAGAGAGAGAGAGAGAGAGAGAGAGAGAGAGAGAGAGAGAGAGAGAGAGAGAGTTAATTAGAAACAGAGAAAAAAGGAAAGAATGACAGAAAAGTCAAACAAAGAGAGAAAGCTACTAAATTAGAAAGAAGTAAATAGCGCCAACGAGAATGGGCTTTTGTCAAAATAAGAAAGAAAGAAAGAAAGAAAGGATAACATCAAACTAGAAAGAAAAGGAGAGTGTAAGAAAAAGGGGAAAAACTTAAATGAAGAATGCAATGGAAGAAAGAAAGAAAGAAAGAAAACGGAAGTAGAAAGAAGGAAGGAAAAGATTAAAGAAAGAGGGGTAGTGTAGAGAAAGAAAAACAAAAGAAAGAATCAATGGAAAGAGAGAAAGAAAAGATTAGATAAAACATGCATCGAAAATAAATAAATAAATAAATTAAGAACGAAAAAGAAAAGAAAGAAAAAGATGAAAGAAATAAACGTAGTGTAGAGAAAGAAAGAAAGAAAAAAAGAAAGAAAGAAGGGAGAAAGAAAAGAAGAAAGAAGGAAAAGTTTGAATAAAAATGCAATGGAAAGACGGAAAGAAATACGGAAAGAAAGGAAAAGGGAAAGAATAAAGGAAAAGATGAAAAGAAAGAATGGTAGTACAGAAAAAGTAAAAGAGAGAGAGAAAAAAGAAAGAAAGAAAGTATGAAAAGATTGAATAAAACTGCAACGGAAAGATAGACAGACATTAAGAAAGAAAGAAAGAAAGAAAGAAAGAAAGAAAGAAAGAAAAGTTAAAGAAATATAAGGGGAACGAAATATTAAAAAAATAAAAGTAACATTGAAAAGATCAGATAGAAAGGCTTACGGTAAGACACGTTGAAAGCACCAGTTCCCGCTTGGTAACTGAAATTAAGCAACAATGAGCCTGTCCAGTACTTAGATGGGTGACCATTAAATAAGAAACTGCATATATTAAAATAATTTGATGTCCCCCCTTCTCCATTTCATTTTTTCGTTCCCCTACATTACTTTAATTTTTTCTCTTTTTTCTTTCTTTCTTTCTTTCTTTCTTTCTTAATGTCTGTCTATCTTTCCATTGCATTTTTATTCAATCTTTCATACTTCTTTCTTTTTAAGTATGAAAAGATTGAATAAAAATGCAATGGAAAGATAGAGAGACATAAAGAAAGAAAGAAATGAAGAAAAAAAGAAAAAAGAAAGAAAGAAAGAAAAGTTAAAGAAATGTAGGGAATGAAAAAATGAAATGGAGAAAGAGGGACATGTTTCAGTTAGGATTTAATGTTACAATTATAAAGACAAAAGGAAAAATAGGAAATAATATGAAAAGACTCACATAAAAAAGACAATACCGATAGAATGAAAAAGAAAGAGATTTGGAGGATTGAATAAATTAAGAAAAGAAAAGACAAGATCAAAAGAAAAAGAAAGAAAAAAGTACCAAGAGAGGAAGAAAGGGAGAAAGGGAGAAAGAAAGAAAAATATAGGAAGAAGGAAAGAAAAGAGAAAAAGAAAGAAAAAAGAACAGATCGAAAGGTTTGAATAAAGAAAGAAAGGAAAGATAAAATAGCAAAAAGCAAGAAAGTAAGAACTACAGAGAGAGGATGAAAGAAAGGAAAAAGAAAGAAATAAAATTAAAGGAAAAAGAAAGGGATACAGCAAACAAGAAAGAAAACACAAAAAATGAAAGAAAGAAAAAGAAAGAAAGAAAGAAGAAATGAACGTTAATGATGATTGTGTGTTTACAGAAGTTAAGGCAAGAAAAAAGAAAGAATGAAAGAAAGAAAGAAGGAAAGAAAGGGAGATTTTTCTCTTTCTCTCTTTTCTCTCTCTCTCTCTCTCTCTCTCTCTCTGTGAGACAGTGATAGATATAGAGAGAGAGAGAGAGAGAGAGAGAGAGAGAGAGAGAGAGAGAGAGAGAGAGAGAGAGAGAGAGAGAGAGAGAGAATGCGAGATTCAAAACGTAGCTAAACATATCCCCCGGATCTTTCAAAATAGGCGGTCTTACCTACCTTGGATGTTCCGTACCCTTAGGTTCTTTAAGCTTTCAATACAATCAAAATCCAAGAATTCAATTAAAATTGAATACGGTATGGAATCCTTTGATCCAGAAAGGTGTGGAATTACGTTTATCTCTGTGAAATTCCACCAATCTCATCGTCGCAGACAGAAAGTTAAAGAGGATATAAATGTAAATACAGAATTGCCTATAATTACGTGCACCTCAGACAATCTATTTATTAATACGCTTGTTCCTGAATATTCCGTCCGTTATCATCATGCAACAACCTGTGGTTAAAAATGAGAACGAGCAAATTCTTTAAGATGCAATACAAAAATGTAATTTCAGAATCCAGATAATCTGGTGTCGTTTAATCGCAGATTTCTTGCGTTACAAAAATGCCATAAGAAAAATTAAAAGGAATTTTTAAAAATTAAAAAAGAAGTTACGTGTTTATTTTATTTGTGATAGTGAAATTGTAAATTACAGAATATATCTTAGCAATTTTGTCGGCGAATTAATGTAGATATTTTAACACCCCTTCCCGATAATAATTTAAAAAAAGACGAACAAGACAGGCTGAACACTGTTGGAGAATTAAAAGGGGACTCATAAGTGCCGTTCTCTTGTGGACACCTACACACTGCAACACTAGAATGGACCAATCATGTCAAACCTAGCAACAATATAATTGTCCCGACCCTTTTGCACTTATGGCAACCACTAATCTTTTTTATCATATATGTGCTAGAAAGCTGTGATTGAGGGGTTTCGTAGGTATGACGTTAAACTCTATCTAGGGGGAAGTACCATTCTGGAGCCCTTTCATTGCTATTACTCCCAGGTCCACTCTGACTCGGGGTGGCAATACCTGTTATGATCCCATATATGGGTTAAAGTAGATAAAAATGAATTTAAAAAAAGGATCTTAAAGAACTGATTACTGAACAGAATATCTTATTATAATGGAGATTGTATGTCTGTCTGTCTGTAACCGAAACTATATTACTATTCAAGTCACAATTCCCTTAGTTATTTACATCACATTCTCCCTTATTTTATTTTATTTAAACCTCAATTATTAATAAAATTGTTTTACATCATTAAGACCATATCTACATACTATTACCATGAAATTTTATTTATATATACAACAAAATAGCGGTTTACAGTATGAATGGAAAGGCTAATTTGCATATTGATCTTAAAAATGTGATTTTAATAAATATATGCTTAGTATTATTGATTTCTAATTGTTTGGTCTTATCTTATTGAATATGAGCAAAATCTCGGGGATAAATCTTAAAAGAAATCCATTAACAAGAAGAAATAACTGTTTTTTATTTTTAATTCCTATTTTAACTAAATAGTTAAATTAAGAAATTTACCAATGAAAGACGGGAGTAATGGAAAATCATGGAAGAGCCAGTTTCAAAGTTGTTCTATTTTTCAATCATACCCCCTCTGTTCCAAATTTTTTTCTGCATTCTTATTCAGTTTCAATGGACTTTCTAATTTAATATGATATTTTATTATATTAAAACTTAAATACTTGCACCCGGAGGGTGCATATATTTGCTAATATAAATAAAAAACGTCTTCGCCATGAAATAACCCAATGGATGATATGCCGTAAAATCAACCAACCAACCAGCCAGCCACCCGTAACCAGAGTTGGCTAACTTGCAAAGATAGTCGTTGATCAGTTCAGTGCGGATGCTGGATGGGATGTGGTGAGGAAGATTTGCCAGGAGCGATGACCAACCTTTATTCATTGGTCTTGGCATTAATTCTTCTGTCCAATATTCCTTCTTCATTTCTATTTATCTCTCTTTATTTTATTTTTCTCTTACTTTTGTTCTTTTTCATTCTTTTTCTCTTTCTTTCTTCTCTCTCCTTTTCTATCCCTTTGTATGTCTTATTTATTCTCTCTCGCTCGTCATTTTCCTCTTTCTTTCTTTCTTTCTTTCTTTAAATTCTTATTCATTGATTTTTAATTTATTTATATATTCCTCTTTCTGTCTTAGTTGTATTATTCTGTATTATTTGTATTATTCGGACTATTGTCCTCATCTTTATTGTTATCTACACAAGGTTTCGGCCGATGTGCTCCTCGGCCTTCTTCAGATATTTCTCGTCGGACTCTTCAAACCCTGGAATCTTGTCTAACTCGGGAGCCTTCATGTCGTAATCGGTAGCCGAAACGTTATATAAATAATGATAATTAAAGTAAAGTAGTCGTCGGGTAGCCTAACGTCGGTATCAGCCTGACAACGAGGAAGTATATCCCCTTTTCACTAGCAGTAGACCAAGGAGTAGACCCTGTTTTAGCGTCTGGTACGGAGTACCACACCCACCATCAGCTTCTCACTTTACAGCACTGATGCCTGTGCTAGTCATATGCTAAGTTGGCGAGGGTCGGTATCGAACCAACCGAACACTCTACCAACTAAAGATGAGGACAATAGTTCGAATAATCCAAATAATCCAAACTATCAAGACTCATCTAAAAAAATATATAGAAATAGTATTCCTCTTTTCTGTCCAACTGTTTTCATATCTCTGTGTGTCTGTCTGTCTAACTCTCTCTCTCTCTCTCTCTCTCTCTCTCTCTCAGTCTCTCTCTCTCTCTTCTCTCTCTCAGTCTCTCTCTCTCTCTCAGTCTCTCTCTCTCTCTCTCTCTCTCTCTCTCTCTCTCTCTCTCTCTCTCTCTCTCTCTCTCTCTCTCTCTCTCTCTGTCTCTCATTAATATTTCTTTCCTTCGTTCAGTTCCTTTATTTTTCCCTTTTTATTCCTCACTTGGCTTATGTCTCTTTCCCTATTTATATTGCTCACTCTTTTTCCTCGTTTTTTCCTCCTAATAACCTCCTCTCTCTCCCTTCTCTCTCTCTCTCTCTCTCTCATTAATTTTTCTTTCCCTCGTTCAGTTCCTTTATTTTTCATTCGTTGTTTTCCTCCTAATATCCCCCCCTCTCTCTCTCTCTCTCTATCTATCTATCTATCTCTCTTTCTCTTTCTCTCTCTCTCTCATTAATTTTCTTTCCTTCGTTCAGTTCCTTTATTTTCCCCTTTTTATTCCCCACTCCCTGGCTTATGTCTCTTTTCCATATCTCTATTTCTCACTCTTTTCCTCGTTTTTTTCCCTCCTATCTCTCTCTTCTCTCTCTCTCTCTCTCTCTCTCTCTCTCTCTCTCTCTCTCTCTCTCTCTCTCTCTCTCAATTCACCACTTTACTTTTCGAAGCTTCTTTCCTGTATTTTTTTTTACCTAACGTTTTAATTCCTCTCAATTTCTTAATTCAATTTCACAAAAAATAAAAATCATTTCCCATTTTTCTTTATTTTATGTATATTCCCGCCCCCCGCCATTTCTTAATTTCCGCCATTCATTTAATTAATTAGCTTGAAACTTTCAACTAATTCTTTCCACCACACCCATCAAAAAGTCATCAAATCCGAAAAACGTTTACATATCCACCGGCGTTTTTATCATTTCCAGTCGTTTTAAATTATTATTATTATTATTATTATTATTATTATTATTATTATTATTATTTGTGAGATTTCCCATCAGTACTAACTGGGAATCTTCATTGGAGTCTAAGCTTAAGGTTAGCCCCCGGCGATGCAACCGAACACATCTCCGGTGTTCCTATGTTGATTTGGGCGGGCCAAATGAGGTATTCAATTAAAACATACTTCCGGGACTTTTTAATTCATTTTTTCTTGGTTTCCTGCTGACATTGGAATTCTTGAAATCATATGACTATGTGCAAATTATTTGTATTTGATAAAAATACTTATATAACTGTGAAAACTAATGATTATAGACAAATAAAAAAAGTTTACAATCAAGTCAGGCTGATCACTGAAGTTAAGCAGCAATGAGCCTGTTCAATATTTAGTTAAGTGTATTTAAGCAACATCATGTACCTCAATAGGTTAAACATATATTTTTTAAATAGTTAAAAAAGGTTTTGAAAATTGAACACCCTCAAGAATGAATAAAACAAATTCGGCATAAAATAACCCAAAATCCAACGAACCATCCAGCAAACTTATTTCTAAGTAGTTCCTCGTTGACTGAAAATATAAAATGTCTATATCAGTGGTTATCAACTGGGGTTTGAAGAATAATTAAAAGTTCCAATTACCGTCGAACTGGGAAGACAAGGCAGCAAACGGTTGTAACTCAATACAAACTCGAAAGCCACAAAGTCCACTGCACAATGACAGAGTATACATAAGACTCCACAATCTCATTCAAATCAAGCAGTCAAGCAACCAATCAGAACTCAAGGAATGGAATCACCCAAATCACCCAGATTCATGTATGGATCATTCTTGAGTCCTATTTATACCAACTGTCTTGGACACTGCTGGAGTGGTACTTAGCTGCTGTTATCCAAACTAAGAGTAAGCTAACTGACTTCAATAGGGTTCAAATGGTTCCAGCTTGTCTACATAAGACTTGGGTGGGTCCATAGAAGTAAAATAGTACGTTGAACGTTCACAATAGTATTTTAGTGCTCAAAATCATTTATGAATTATTTTACTAGTGATTAATAAGTTTCAATAGAATTTAGTTTGTTGTTAAAAATTAATGCGAAATAAATTAGTTATACTTCAGCAACACATGAATAGTTCATCAATATTTTGATACAATTCTTGAAAATATTTCATTATAAAAAATACAATACGATTTTAAAACATCGAATGGCTATGAGGATCCACAAGAGTAAAAGAGAAATCAGAATGGTCCATAGGTAAAATAAAGTCGAGAACAATTGGTCTATATCATATGAAGACTACTGACAGACGGAAAGCTCTTCAAAAATAAAAATAACAAAACGTAAATTAAGCGTATTTTATATTTTAGCTCATAACACAAAGATAATTCGACTGAGAGTCAGTTTGTAACTTGGAAGACTCATAAGTTTGGCTACTCAAGGTCACTTTTATTAGAATTTAACAAAATCTCTATATTATATATATAGACTAATCTGACAGACAGAAAGGTCTTAAACAATAAAAACGTAAATTGTTACATTAATTGCATTAATTAATGAAAGAGGTCCTCATAATTTGAAAGTTCTTTTCAGATTTATGATCGATGATTTGATTGGTCGGTTTGCTAAAAACAATGGCGGTTGATGATTAAATGATGTTGAACTTTGATGAAATGCCGGGATAATAAAAATCCTGGCTGGTGATTTAGACATTGATTCGTGGCTATTAATGGAAGAGTCAGGAGATAAAAAGAGGGGGAAAAGGTAGAAGAAAAAGGAGAGAAGAATGAAAGATGAAAGTGTGAAAGAGACAGACAGAGGGAGAGCGAGAGATAGAGAGACTATGAGAAAGAAAGACAGACAGAAAGAAAAAATGGAAACCACTAAAAAATAGTGAAATATATCACTAATTAGGACTGAGGCTATTCTAATAATGACCACCCCAAGCAGCGTTTAACTGGTTTAAGTTTTCCTTCTTCTAGACTGGTTGCCTAACCAAGGTTAAAGAGACCAGACTGGTCTACTATTCACCCACAGTTGGAGAGAAGTAGTTGGATTCATACCTTTCCCAGGGGTATTAGCGCTATGTGAACTGTAGCTTCGTCCAGGATTTGAACTCGGGTTGACGAGTCCATTTTCTACGACTCAAACCATTACACTGCGCACCTCCAATGAAGTATGAAACATGGGAGGGGAAAAATGTGAGAGAATAATACTATGATAAAGAAAGATAAAAAGAAATAAAGAAAGATTAGATGAAGACCACTGAGCGGCTGGCGAGAGAGAATCAAAGGAATCCGTGCTACCAGCAGAACCTGATCAGTTACGAAGTGTTTGAGCTTGAACTTCAATCTTTATATCTAAATCAAATTTTTGCTTCATGGAGTCAACGTTGCAGCAAGTGGTAAATAAAAAGCAACAAAAGCAATCGTTAAAAAAAAGAAGAATATCCAGAAGAAATACTAAAATGTAATTTTTAAAAAAGTTCAATTTTAACTTGATGTTGAATCAAGTCATTTTGATTTTTAGAAAAATGACTCAAATTGCTTACAGTACCTGCTAGTCACCCATCTAAGTATTAGAACAGTTTGATTGCTGTTTCACTTCAGTAATCCAGCTAGAAATTGTGATTACAGCGTACCTTAACCTAAAAAAAGGATATATATAAATAGATATCAATAAACTATAGATAGATAGATATTAGCAAACTAATATATCTATTAATTGAGACATCTGAATAAACTGGATATTATATATATATATTTGTGTGTGTGTGTGTGTGTGTGTGTGTGTTTTGTAGGAGTAAGAGAGAGAGAGAGAGAGAGAAGAGAGAGAGAGAGAGAGAGAGAGAGAGAGAGAGAGAGAGAGAGAGACCGAGAGATTAAGAAATGGGCTGTTTCAAAAAGTCTCAGTCGGGGTTCGCTCTGGGTTAAAAGTAGTTGCTGTGTCTAGCCACATTGATGAAACATGACACACGGTGTCTGTGGATTACTTGTGTATAAATATATATATATATATATATATATATAATATATATATATATATATAATAGAGAGAGAGAGAGAGAAGAGAGAGAGAGAGAGAGAAAGAGAATTGAAAATAAAGAAAGAGGATAAACATATATATATATATATATATATATATATATATATATATATATATATATATATATATATCACGCGGTTAATTAGACAGGCAGAGCGTCATTACTGAGTTCGAGTCTTGCAGGGTGCTCCATACACCCTTCCTTTTACCCATAAAATATATGTATAATATAGAGTAGTATATATATATATATATTATATTATATATATATATATATAATATATATATATATATATATATAAATATATTATATGTGTGTGTGTGTGTGTGTGTGTGTGTGTGTGTGTGTATGTGCATATATATATATATAATCGAGAGAGGGAAAAGAGATAGAAAGAGAATGCGTTAGGGTAAAAGTGAGAGAAAGAGGGAGAAATAGAAAGAGTGAGAGATATATAAGTATAGATCTGTAGATAGATTGATAGATGTTATTATTTCTTTGCTATCGTTTTTGCACTGTATATAAATAACCTTTGTGCGTCAGCGCAATATTATGTAGATATTATTTTAAAAAATCTAAAGTCGGTCGTACTCACCAACACCTAAAATATTTTCAAAATCAAATTATGAATTCAAAAATAATTTCTTAAGAAAATAGCCTATATATGTGTGTCTGTGTATGTGTGTGGGTGGTTGGGTGCATTGATTTCGGGGAATGAGAAGCATGCATTTTCTGCAAATCTAACGTGCATATCGTTGCACTAAATTACCCAGTAATTGTCTCGGAAAGCTGACGCCATCTTGGCAGATGATTTCGTACAAAAAATGCGAGTGTATAAAGAGCATTCCGTCATGAGCTCCACTCGTTGCCATTTATGCAAGCGAGCGATTTTCTTTTGATGCCAATCGACAGATGGGTGCAGCGGTATTTCCAACATGTCGACCTGACTGCATAAAACCGTCAATGGCAAAATGTAAAAGGTGAACTGCTTTTGTGAGAAAAGGGTTAAGTTAGTCTATTTGCTCCTGGGATCTTTCTTTCTTTTTTCCTCTATTTCGTTCGTTATCTTTCTTTCTTTCCTTTTTTCTTTCAAAGAATTTGCATTCCTTTCATCCATATATTCATTCATTATTCTTTCTTTTGTTTTTTCTTTTTTTTCTTTTTTTTTTCATAGAATTTGCATTTATTTCAACCATATATTCATTTATTCTTTACTCTTTCTTTTTATCTTTCTACTCCAATCCTGTCTTTATTTCTCATTCTTTCTTTCTTTTTCTTTCTTTCTTTCTATTTTGTTTGTTTGTTTTTTGCTTGCATATAATTTATATTTCTCTCCTTTATTCATTCTTTTTTAGAATATTTCTTTCTTACGCGTTTTCTTTCTTTTTTCTTACTTATAATATCCATTTATTTAAACCATTCATTCATTATGTTTTCTTTCTTTCTCAGTTTCATTTAAAGAATTTACATTTCTTTCATCCATATATTCATTCATTCTTTCTTTCATTCTTTCTAAGGATTGTTTATTATTTCCTTCGTTCCTTCTTTCTTTCTTTCTTTCTTTCTTTCTTCCATAGACTTTCCATTTCCTTCTTTTATACTTTATTTAGGGAATAATTCTTTCTGTTTTTCTTCCTTCCTTTCTTTCTTTTTTCCTTCTTTCATAGAATTTACACTTCTTTTATCCATTCATTCATTTATTCATTCAATCATCCTTTTTCCACATGCTCGCTTTTCTTTATTTAGATTTATCATTCTTTCTTTCATTCTTTTTTCTTAGAATGTTCCTTTCTTTTTTATACTTTTTTTTTTAATACCTTCTTTCTTTCTTTCTGAAAGTTTACCTTCCTTCCTTTCATGCTTTCTTTTTTAAGACAATTTTTTATCATTCATCGTACTCTTTCTCTCTTTCTTTCTTTCTTTCTTTCTTCTTTCTTTCTTTCTTCTCTACATAGTTAATTTTTCATACTTTCTTTTATTTTATAAATTACTTCATTCTTAAATCTTTCTTTCTTTCTTAAAATTAATTTTTTCGTACTTTCTTATATTCTTTCGTCCTTTTAATACTTCTTTTTCTTTCTAAGATTTTCCCTTTCTTTCTCTCATACTTTCTAGATTTTTCCTTCTTTCTGTCTCTTTATTATACATTTTCCTTTCTTTATTTCTTTCCTCATTCCTTCATTGATAGGTGCATTTTTGTAATTCTTTTTTTAAATGCATCTATGGATTCATGTTGTATGAAGGATTCTCTTCATGAACATTATAAAGAATTCTTTAATTTTAATGGGTGAGTTGGATTACGTCAGCTTTTACTTCAGGCTGCAATAATTCGTGGGTGTTGCTATTATTTAAGACCGATTGCTATTTAACCTTCTCCCTTTTACATTCACAAATATTAATCACCGATACCATCAACAAAATTTCTTGTAGTCATCGATATATAAAACTGTTGATAGACATAGTAATTATATCGTTTGATTAAAACATATTCTTTAGTAACTTATCGGTTAGCTGTTTTTGTTTGACGGTACATCAAACCTTTTTGGGCCATTTAAGGCCGTATCAAGTAATTTTGATATTAGGTTGCTTACAGTAAATGTTGTTGCTTAACTGTTCACCCATCTAAGTATTGAACAGTATTGAACTAAGTATCCTCAACTTCGGTTCTTCGGTTATTATCTAGCAGGAACTGGTGCTTTCCACGTGACTTCTTTCTTCTCTTCTTCTTTCTTCTTTCTTTTCTTCTTTCCTTCTTCCTACTTTCTTCTTCTTTTCTTCTTCTTCTTCTTCTTCTTCTTCTTCTCTCCTTTTGTCTTTCTTTCTTCTTCTTCTTCTCTTCCTTTCTTCTTCTTCTTTCTTCTTCTTCTTCTTCTTCTTCTTCAACTTGTCTTTCTCTTTCTTCTTCTTCTTCTTTCCAACTTGTCTTTCTTTCTTCCTTCTTTTCTTCTTCTCTTCTTCTTCTTCTTCTTCTTCTTCTTCTTCTTCTTCCAACTTGTTCTTCTTCTTCTTCTTCTTCTTCTTCTTCTTCTTCTTCTTCTCTTCTTTCTTCTTTCTTCTTCTTCTTCTCTTTCTTCTTCTTCTTCTTCTTTCTTCTTCTTCTTCTTCTTCTTCCAACTTGTCTTTCTTCTTTCTGTTCTTCTTCTTCTTCTTCTTCTTCTTCTTCTTTCACTTGTGTCTTTCTTTCTTATTTTCTTCAACTTCTTCTCTTTTCTTCTTCTTATTTCTCTCGCCTTAACTTGTTCTTTCTTTTCTTCTCCTTCCTTCTTCTTCTTTTTCTTCTTCTTCTTCTTCTTCTTCTTCTTTCTTCTTCTTTCTTTCTTCTTCTTCTTCTTTTTCTTCTTCTTCTTCTCTCTTTCTTCTTCTTCTTCTTCTTCTTTCTTCCAACTTTCTTCTTTCTTCTTTTTTTTCTTTCTTTCTTCTTCTTTTTTTTCTTCTTTCTTTCTTCTTTTTTTCTTCTTGCTTCTTCTTCTCCTTCTTCCTTCTCTTCTTCTTCTTCTCTTCTTCTTCTTCTTCTTCTTCTTCTTCTCTTCTTCTTCTTCTTCTTCTTCCAACTTTCTCTTTTCTTCTTCTTCTTCTTCTTCTCTTCTTCTTCTTCTTCTTTCGTAAGCA
The DNA here is from genome assembly GCA_023376005.1 of Doryteuthis pealeii. NCBI lineage: Eukaryota > Metazoa > Mollusca > Cephalopoda > Myopsida > Loliginidae > Doryteuthis > Doryteuthis pealeii. The sequence continues at coordinate 18,299,099 of CM042175.1, forward strand.
TAACTTATCCGATGATAAGCTAGCTACTGCATTTTCAATACATATAAAAATTTAATTAAACATAATCAATATAAAATAAAACAACAGTTTTATCAGAACGATGATATAGTTTGTCTATTCAGAACTTTTAGCAAATGTGCATGATTGTTTTTTTCCCATTTGGGGTCAGTACAAATAATGTGTTTCCATTCCCAATCCTTGAACAACCAGCGTAGAGCTGGCCACGGGAATAGCTATGGGGTGCTATATGTTATTTCCTGCTCACTTCCATCTTTGAACATCACGGCCAATTTGTGTCAAGTTTGACAAGACACAATGTAACATCTTAAAATGGATCTGCGAGACTAAATTTCTAACACTTACACCAGGATGGTACGCCCTTATTAGCCAACCCGTTTTCCACTGGTAGGATGTGACATAAGCTCGCCATTATGGAGTATCAAGAGAGGTTTCGAACTTCTTCTTCAGTAGTAATGGATCCGTGAGATTAACTTGCTAACCATTGCACCATGATGAGACGCCCTTATTACCCAAGCTGTTCGCCACTGGTAGGATATGTTACAAGGTCGCAGGTCTGGGACATTAATCGAGGATCGAACTCGCTTTTCAGTAGTAATAATTCCTCAAGACTAACTTCTTTTGCACATAATTAAAATTAAAAATGGTGTTAATCCTTTTTTCTTCCTTTTTTTTTCTCATGATTATCTTTTTTGTTTTCTCTCTTTCTTCATTTTATTTTCTCTCACTCTCTTTTATGCTTTAAAAAAATATCAGTCTGATGTAATGAATAGGCATACACCTCCCCCCATCACATTTTATAACTACATTTGATTATTATCAAAATTTATTTGCAAGTTATAAAATCTGTTACGTATCAAAAAATTCGTCGCCAAAAAGTCCTGTAAAAATCGCCGTAAACAATCGCACTAATTAAAACTTGGGAATCCAAAATTTCAGCATTACGGGCCCGGATTCGGACTGGAATATTTTAATTTACTCACAGAAACAGTCGGATTCCAGAATTGTACGATATGTTGGGCCACGGCCTATAGGAGTTAAGTTGTAAAAAGATGTGACACACTGACTCATTGTATTTACCTCGTACCCCACTTGTACGGGTTAGGCACAAGACCCTATTAAGGTGGGACTACCCACAAACCGAAGCTCATGAGTGGCAGGTGAAAAATTGCGTCGATCCCGTCGGCATTCCCCCTCAAGGGGGCGCCCCAGTCGCTGGGTAATAAACCCAGCCCTGCCCCTTTAAATCGAGGGAGCAGGTGTTGCCTGGGGGGATGGCCCCCTGGGATCGACGCTATTATTATAACATAACCGGTCCAGCGACTGAAGCTCACCGGACCCCCGGTCGAAACCGGGTGGGTTAGCATGTGACACACTGACTCATTGACATTCTCATTTATTACTAGAGGTTTCTCACAGTGCTTAGAAAATTATATTTAGGCCTGGTCAGGTATTTCCTCTTGATTATTTGAGGTCTTAGTAGAAAAAAAAAGAGTTTATGTTATCTAATTGATAGGCTTCCTATCAATTGTGTACGGTAGTGTAGTTAAATGAAACTAACGGTTTTATGGAAAAATACGGTGAGTTTTATTGACAAGATTTAACCCTGTATTTGGCCCCTCTTCTCTGACTGGATGAGCTAACGTGAGAAAGTTAGTTGAGAGAAATCAGATTTGTTTGGATGACTTAACGAGTCAGACGTACGATGGTGTCTCTCGTCCAAAAAGCCATTTCTCATGCGCTTTTTATTTGAGCTGGGTTTTATAAAATAAAGTATTAGCTCTGTCAAACTACAAAGTGTTAGATTCGTTAATCAAGAACGAAGCAACGGGCACATGATAAGAAATCCCATGTCAAAAGGAAAAACCCAAGGAAACCAAAAAAACCCCCAAGATTACTACAAAGACTAGATTAACAGCCCAAACCGAATTAAAAAGATGCGGGATATATGAACCAGTGAAGAAGAAGAAACAAAAGCTAAGTATATAAATATACATCCACGGGTATACTAATACGTAAAATACGACACCACAAGAAATAGGCTATGTAACATTTTAAATGTTTTAAAGGTATAGAAATGAAAACAATTGGTTATAATTGATTTTAGTTCAAGTTAGAGTTAATAATAATCTAACCATGTTTTGTAATGAAGCCAATTTAAACTGAATTCTCTAAAATTGGGGAAAAAACAATAAAAGAAAAATATTTTGTGAAATACCTTAATTGTCATAAAATAAGAAGGATTTATGCTATTTCACTTCGAAGTTTACAATTTACTTTCCAATTTACAAACAAATTGTGAAATTTTGGAAGTGCTTTGTGTAATGGTTATAGTCGTAGGATATGGACTTATCGACTCGAGTTCAAATTCTGGACCAGGTTACAGTTCATTTAGCGCTAATACCCTTGGGAAATAAATGAAACCAACTACTCTCCCTTCAGCAAAGGATAAATAGTAGGGCAGACTGGACTCTTTAATCTTGATAATGCAACCAGTCAAGGAGAAGGAAAACTCTGAATTCAAACCTGTTAAAATCCGCTTAGGGTGGTCAAAACTAGAATAGGCCGAGTCCTAATTAGAGATCTATTTCACTAATTTTTGAATTCAATGAATTTCGGAATGGAGCCTAAAAGACTAAGGTCATTTCAAACAATTTCATATACGATATGTGTAGATAGGTCGATTTATAAAATGGTAATATGGCTATTCAACATCTTAAATGAGTAGCTTTTAGGGTTTACACGAATGGGACAAATAGATCTGTTTAAAATATTCATATTCAATAGGTAAAATAAAACAAACAAAAAATCTATTAAGAAACATCTGCACAAGAAAATGTTAATATGAACATACAATGGACGCGATTTCTTCACGGCTAGGCATAAAATAATCTGAGACGGGTTGACATGCCGTTAAAATCAATCAGTTAATTATCTCTGAATTCATGGTTTCAAAATGAGTGACGATGCTTAGAAAATTCCTAGTAGATATGATTTATTTCCCTAACAAGCTTTTCTTTCTTTAATTCTTTCTTTTTGCTTTCTTTCTCTATGTCTTACTTTCCTCTAAAATTTTATTATTTCCCTCAAAATTTTCTTTCCTGAAGTCATACTTTCTTTCTTTCTTTCTTTCTTTCTCCAAGTCATATTTTTTCTTTTCACCAAACCATCCTTTCTGTCTTTATTTCCCTAACTTATACTTTATTTATTTCTTTGCCTATAAAATTTCATTCTTTCCCCAAGCTTTTGTTTTTATTCTTTCCGCAAGTCATACTTTCTTTTTTCTTTCTTTTTTACTTCAAATACTTTCTTTCCTTCTTTCTTTCTTTCTTCTTTCTGTCTTTCTTTCTTTCTTTCTTTGAGTCATTTCTTTCTTTTCCCAAGTTATACTCTCTTTCTTTCAACAAGTTATATTTTCTTCCTCTCATTTCTACAAGTTATATTTTCTTTCTTTCATTTTTTTCTTTCATTCCCCAAATTATACCTTCTTTCTTTCTTTCCCCAATTTAATATTCCCTCCTTCTTTCTTTCCCCCAGTTTTTCTTTTCTTCTTTCCCCAGTCTTTCTTTTCTATTATTTCCCCAGTCATACTTCTTTACTACTTTATACTTTCCTTCCTTCTTTCTTTCTCCCAGTCTTTCTTTCTTCTTTCCCAGTCTTTATCTATTTTTCTATTTATTTCCCCAGTCATACTTTCTTTACTTCTTTTAAAAGTCATATGTGCTCTTCAGGTTTATATACATACTTTCTTTTTTTTCTTTCTTTCATTCTTTTTTCTTTCTTTCATTCTAGAAATACTTCGCGAAAGAAAAGAAAAATAGAATGAAAGAAAGAAAAACGAAAGTATGGATATAAACCTGAAAAGCACAAGTTAGAATGTTGAAATCCAAACAAGAAAGGATATTTCAAATAAATGTTGCAATAACCGTATCTCTCCTTTTATTGTCTTTATCATCTGATTATAACAGGTCTATAAAAAACACTTAGACGAGTATGATGATACCGGTCCGAAAAGGATACAGAATAAAAATTTCGATTTTTATAGCTTCAGTTTACGATAGCACGATATGAACAATATGTCTTCTCCCTCCGTTCAACATTCGTTCCAGAAGGAATTGTTCATCTACAAATGTTCTGATAAGTATTTTTCTTTTTATTACCTTGTGGAATTGGGGATATAAAATGAATGGAGATAAAATAAAAAAAAATGGACGACTATGAATTTTGGATAAGAAATTCGTGCCGAGAACGTTAAATGACGTTCGACAGCTAAAAACTCTTTGCACGACTGAATTGGCGTTAAATTTTTTGCCCCCAGTGAATGAGAATTGTGGAACGTGAAGTTGAAAGCTTTTGGTCTTGAGAGGAAAGGAAAAAAGAGACAAAAAATGTTCATGACGAGAATGAAAATGAACAAGGAAATAATAATGGATAATAGACTGGGAAGTATGGATTGAAGAGAAGAAAGAAAGAAAGAAAGAAAGAAAGAAAGAAAGAAAGAAAGAAAAGAAAAAAATAATTATAAAGAATAAGAAAGAAAGAAACTAAGAAACAAAGACGGAAAGAAAAAAGAAAGAAAGAATGGGAAAGAAAGGAAGGGAAAAGAAAGGAAAAGGAATTGTGAGCTACAAGAAAGAAAGAAAGAAAGAAAGAAAGAATGAATGAAAGAAAGAAAGAAAGAAAGAAAACATGACAGCACGGGAAAAGAAAAGGTGACAACTCTTATGAGAAATAAGAGGGAAAAAAGAAAAGAAAAGAAATGACCAAAACAATTAAAAGGAATAAGAAACAAAGAAACAAAGAAACAAAGAAAAATCATAAAATGAATGAGAAAGAAAGGAAAAGAAAATATTAGCTTATTTCTTATAACATTTTTTGTTTTTTTCTTTTCCCGTTCTCTCAGGTTTTCTTTCCTTCCTTCTTTCTTTCTTTCATTTTTATGAATGAGAGAAAGAAAGACGGAAGGAAAGAAAACATGATAAAACGGGAAAGGAAACCACGAAAAGTATTATGAGGGATAAGAAAGAATGAAAGAAAGGCCGAAGAAAGAAAGAATTGGAAAAGATAGAATGACAAATATTATGAGGCATAAGAGAAAAAAACAAATAACGGCAAAGAAAAGACGAAGGAGTTATGCGGCATAAAAACGAAGAAAAAAAAACGAAGGTTGGAGAAGTAAAAGTGAGGTTGGGGAAAAGAAAGAAAGCAAAAGAAATAAAGTTAGAAAGAAAGAAAAAGAAAGAAAGATCTGGATTAAGGAATGAAGGAAAGAAAGACTTGGTAGAAAATGAAGAAGAAAAAGCTTTTGGAAGAGAAAGAAAAAATTGAAAAAATAGAGAAAGACTTTGTGAAGGAAAGAAAAAGAGACAAGCAAATAAAAGAAAGAAATACTGACTTGGGGAAACAAATAATAGTATGGGAAAAGAATGAAAGATTTCGGGAAGGGAAAGGAAGAAACAAACAAACGAGAAGAAAAGGAAAAAAAAGATGAAATAATTTATAAAAGAAAAGAAAATAAAGACTGAAATTAGAAAAAGAAATGTTTTTATGTACGAAAACGGAATGGAAGAAAAAAAGACAAAACAGAAATTTATAAAAAGAAAGAAGAAAAGAAGAAAACCCTGTAGAAAGAGAGAAATAAAAAACGTGAATAAATTGAAGAAAGAACCACAGAAAAGAAGGAAAAAGAAAGGAAAAATGTAAGAAGAAATGTAAAAGTGAACGAAAAACTCGAATGAAATGATAAAAGATAGAAAAAAGTGTAGAAAAACAAGAAGAACAAAAAGAGAAAAGAAATAAGAAAACGAAATGAAAAAGAAAAACAAGAAAACAAAAAAAAGAAAAGAGGTAAAAGTAAGAAAAATAAATTTAAAAAATAAAGAAGTAAAAGGAGAATAAAGCGAGAACTTAGAATAAAACACGAGAAGAAAAGAGTCCAAAGAAAAAGAAAAAGGAGAAAAGGAGATGAAAGAGGTTAAAAGAAAAGAAAAAGTTATGAAAAGAAGAACGAAACTAGAAAAGAGTAATGAAAAGAAAAATATGTAAGAAAATGACGAGAACATATAGAAGAAGAAAATGAAAGAAGAGAGAAAAAGTTAAGGAAGGAAGAAAGTATACATGAAAAATGGGAAGAAAAAACAAATAAAAATGTTACAAAGAAAAAGAATAATGAAACGAGGGAACAACAAAAGACACGGAAAAAAGAAGTAAGAAATATCAATTTTTGAAAAAATATAGTAGAAGAAAATTAAGAAATAAGAAAGAAGTAAGAAAAGAATGAAAGATGTGTTGGAAAAAAGAAAAGAAAAGAAAATTTAGTAAGAAAAATGGACAAAAAATAGAGAAAAAAGAATTGAAAAAGACAGAAAAAATAAACGAAGAAAGAATCTACAAACGAGAAACAACGAGAAGGAAAAGAAAGGAAAAGAAAAGAAAAAACGAGTGTTTTCACTCGTTTTTTCTTTTCTTTTTCATTTTTTTTCATTTCTTTTCCTTCTCGTTCTTTCTTCGTTTATTTTTTGGAAAGGAAAGGAAAATGATATATGGAAAATACATTTTTTTAAATAAAGTGGAAGAATACTTAGAAAAAGTGAGAAAAGAAAGAGAAAAGTGCAGAAAAAGTGAAAGAATCTACAAAAAATGAAAAAAAGAAAGGAAAAGTTAACAAGAACGAAAAGTGGAGAAAAAAAGCATGAAATGAAAAAAAGGAAGAGTATGAAAAACGAAGAAAAATAAAGAAAGAGAATACAGAAGAAAAAGAGAAAGAAATGAGCAAAGATAAAAGGAAATCGTAGAAAACGGGAAAGAATCTATATAAGAGAAAAATGAGAGGAAAAAGTTAAGAAAAAAAAGTGAAGAAAAAGAAATGAAAAAGTTAAGAAGACAAGTAAAGGCGAAGAAAAAGAAGAATGAAACCAGAAAATATAAAAGAAAAGAAAAAAGAAGAAAGAAAGACGAAGAAAAAAGAAAGAAGTAAAAGAAGAAAGGAAATGAATCAAAGAGAGAAGTGAGAAATAACGAAAAAAACGAGAATTCAATTATAGGAACGAATAAAAAAAAACTCAATGGGTGAATGATAGAAAGAATGAACACGTTTAGCAAGAATGGCAAAATACGACACTAAAATGCACACGTCGAAAGAAATGAAGATGATAACCCCCCTCCTTTACACAAAAGTCGAGAATAGACAACAACGACTCGATAATAATAATAATAATAATAATAATAATAATAATAATAATAATAATAATAAATGAAAAACAAAAGTAGAAATATATTTAAGGTGAAAACGTAAAACAAGATAAAAGTAAAACTATAATTAAAAATAATAATAATAAAAAGATTCAAGTCCCAAATCCTTTTGACAATAAAAGAAACGCTGCAAGTCACGAAAGGCGCGTTCCCCCGAGGGGGTTTCGTGGCTGATAGTTGGGGGGTCGTAAAGAAAGCAGAACAGATATTCACGGACGGATCAGTTACTAGCAAGATCCTTTTTTTTTCTTCTTGAGGTATAAACTCGAGAATAATGCAAATTTAGAATTTTATGAGCAAGTCTTAATCTTTTTGTTTCGTTTTTCTTTCTTTTTCAGTATCTCTTCTTTCATTCGTTATTAAATTTCCTTCTCGTATGAAGACAATAAATAACCATTTCCCCGTGTGAGATTCTCAGCCTGTGAATCTTAAAATATGAGAAGCTATGAGGTGGTGGTTTTTGCTTAAAGTTTGACGTGCTTCCAGCTTTCGGGATTTGAAGCAAACATCTTTAAATCAAGCAATACTTTCCCATTTAGTTTATTTAAATGGTACTAAGGTGAGATAAAATAACGAGGAAGTGTCAAAAACTATCTGCACTCTTGCCATCATCATCATCATCATCATCATCATCATCATGTCGTGCTGGCAGCAGGGATATCTATGAAAATCTCTTGCCAACCATCCCTGTTTGTCATCGCACTCTGGTGGTCCTATGTTCAGCGCCCAGAATCCACGCCGAGCTGATCGATGTAGGTCCTTGCTAGGCGGCCCACATTGACGTGGCTATGTGCAAGTTTCCACAGAAGAACGTCCCGTATCAGTTTGTCCGTGCATCTCCAGCAATGTCCAGCATGTCTTGTTCGTTTTATTCGGATAGAGTGATAGGGAAGAAGTAGCTCTATAGCTGCTTTCATTTTGAATGACCAATTGGTGCAGCTGTATAGTTATACTGATACAATTAATGCTTGGAAGAATTGTCGCTTTAACACCATTATCTGGCACTGTTGTGGCCATGTGATTGAAATTTGAGCCTTAATTATCTCATTTCATCAAAAAGTTATATTTTTCCTAATTTGATTATCAAGCAATCTGTAACAATTTTCATTAAAACAATGGCGAAAATATAAACAACTGCAAAGAACTTCCGAAACATGTACAAATAAGAGTAAAACACTTATCTTTATTATTGTTACACTGCGTTTTGTATATGGTTTATTATAGTTGGAACTGTTGTGGTCACGTGATCAAAGTTTGAGCCTAATCGCGCTATTTTATTTGCTGTCTTTATAGTGTAAACCTAGCCGCTCCACTGGCAGTATGCACCAAGAAAGTAGCGCGATTTCTCTGGTCGGAAGGAGTGTCAGGGTCAGAAATTCATGGCATACTTTTAGCACAATATGAGTAGAATGCCAAGGCGTGGAGAACTGTATATGAATGAATAAATAAGTTTAAAAGTGACCAGACAAGCATGACCCATGGGGAAAGGACAGGACGCCCGTAAATATCCAGCTCGAGAGATGGTATTGGCGAACCGGCGAGTTATCAACAATGAGATACGTTGTTCTCTGCAGATTAGTCATGGTTCTGTCTTTCAAATCATCCACGATCAGCTTGGCTTCCATAAAATAAGAGTACGGATAATCTCCCTCGTATATTAAAAACACCATTATCGATTATGCTTTCTCGTCTTTGGTTTGCTATCGCAATGAATTAGTCTAGACTACGCACTACAAACATCATTAGAGCTAATGAAAAAAGGCTACACGCAAAAAGAAAAGAAAGAAACAGGTGATATTCCACATAGAATAGTTCAAATGTGGACTACGCAGATGATCTAGAGCTTCTCGAAAATACAAACGTAGAAGTCGAATAACTGCTGCATAACTTGGTGAAGCCAGCAAGAAGCAGTCGTCTCTATGAGAACTCGTAGTTAATGTGTTTTAAACAAGATGAGGACATCTCCACACCGTCAAAAAATTAGTAGACCAGTTCACATACCTAGGTAATAATATCTTATCCACAGAAAGGGATGTCAGTATACGTATAGGAAAGCTAAAACGGTTTTAGAAAGATTATTAATCATATAAAAGTCAAACCTCTCTTATAAGATTATATGAAAGTTCTTCCAACCTGTATCTATGACAGTGCTACTCTACGGCTGCACCACTTGGACGAAGCGCTTTAGATATCCTATAGAAACTGAACTCATATAAAACGGAGATAATGTGTTTTAAATAAAATGAAGACATCTCCAAAGACGATGGTAATAAATTAGTAGACCAGTTCTCATACCTGGGTAGTAATATCTCGTCTACTGAAAGGGATATAAATGAGGATATAGAAAAGGCAAATAGTTATATAGACAGATTAACGATTTATTGAAATCTCTTTTAAGATAAAGTGAGAATTCTTCCAAGCTGTGTATATGACAGTGCTACTGTACGGCTGCACCCCTTGGATTAACGAAAAAGTTAGATAAAAGACTAGATGGGAATTACACAAGGATGCTGCGGGCTGGCTGGAACAAATCCTGGAAGCAGAAACAAAGAGAAAAGCAGCTGTAGTGCCACTTACTTCCTATCATACAAATCATCCTGTTAAGAGAAATAAGGCGAATATCTTTACTTTATTTATTTATCTAAAAGGTTACGTTATTAATATGGCCCTGCAATCTTGGATAACTGAATATTTAAAAATGTATAGAATATTGAAGTAAAAGAACTTAAAATATGAATTGTATAGT
>CM042175.1:18314113-18366613 GCA_023376005.1 Doryteuthis pealeii
AATGTCTTGAGAGGAAATTAATTATAATTGTAACATCTTTTAGAAGAAAAGGGAAATGAAATTGATAGGGCTGAAATTTTTGACCAATACGATATATATATATATATATATAATATATATATATATATATATATTTAAAACATACATATATATATATAATATATATATATTTAGAGAGAGAGAGAGAGAGAGAGAGAGAGAGAGAGAGAAAGATAACGTTGGATATCAATAGAGAAAGAGGTAGATGTATATATATATATATATATATGGGAGAATATGTGTTTAAATGAAGTCGAACCTAATTTTATGAAAGTTAATTAATTAATAATTAATTAATTAATTAGGCGGGATTACCTATTAAATTTAATGCTAAACAAATCCTTAGCCTTAAATTTAATAGGTAATCCCGCCTAATTAATTAATTAATTATTAATTAATTAACTTTCATAAAATTAGGTTCGACTTCATTTAAACACATATTCTCCCAAATATTGTCGGCTGAAAATACCCATATCACAAACATATATATATATATATATATATATATATATATATATATATATATATATATATATTTAAGAGAAAGACAGGTTATATATATAAATACATATATATAAAGAGAGAGAATGGGAAACACGCACACACAACACACACACACACACACACACACATATATATATATATATATATATATATGTAGAGAGAGAGAGAGAGAGAGAGAGAGAGAGAGAGAGAGAGAGAGAGAGAAAATAGAGAGATAAATAGATAGATAGATAGATAGATAGAATATTCAGCTATGAAAATGAATGTTAATCCAGTTCATTCTATTCTTTGCAAGTATCACTCTCGTTCTTCTCCTTTGAACCATAAAAAAGACCAGCGAATAAAGACACCAATGGCGTTCTCAGAACTGAATCGACTTTTAGGTGTGAGGGGTGGCGAGTGTGGAACCTCCCCACCTCACATACATACATATACACACAATAAAAAGTGTTGAATCTAAAAAAAAAAAAAATGACATCGCTTTGTGTCAGAGAAAAGATGACGGAAACAATAGATAAAAAAGAGATCTGAATTTTTGCGAGATCGGCAAACACAAAGAGAAGAACCCCTCTCCCTCCCACAATAAAAGATTTTGCTTAGTTTTTCTGCATAAAAAAGGCAAGTGAAGCCTGAAAATTATAAACACTGACTGAAAGGAAATAAAGAATAACATAACCGAGTTTGTAACAATGGTTAACAAAACGAAAAACTGATTGAGAGAAATCTAAAGACAAATTGAAAAAGAAAGAAAAATATAAAAATGTAAGCCCACCAAAGTAAAACTATATATATATATATATATATATATATATATATATATATATATATATAAATTTGATATACCAAACTTATTGGTAAATCCTCGTGGTGAGAAAAAACCCAGCGAATAGTTTGATTGTAAAAATATACTACCAACATCAACCGGGAAGAAAAAAAAATTTTGTAAAAAAGAAAAGACCAAGATAATCGTACCAACAAAAAATAATCTATTGGTAATATATTTTGTCCAAAAGAAAAAAAAAATTATATGCATATATATATATATATAAGATATATATATACATACAAACTCGCCAGGAGACTAAAGCTAATAAGTAAAAAGTGCTCAATACCTAAGTAGAGCAAATAATAATGATAAATCTAATGAGTCAGACGAACCTAAGATCTTAGCCCTGAAGAGTATTAAGTGAAACTTTTAGTAGGTTCGTCTGACTCATTAGATTTATCTTAATATATATATATATTTATATATATACATATTAAGATTATATATGTGTTTGCATGTATGTATAAATAGTAATATAAACCCTCCAAACTAAAACTATATATATGTGTGTGCATGTATACATAATAATATATGAGTGTTTTATAATTTGCTTGAAGCATTGTGTTTAGTGGTTGGTTTGGTGGATGGTTTGAAGCCTTCAAAACTAACATCCAAACCATATTAATATATACTAATATAGTGTGCTATATATATAAGTAAATAGTGCTTGATATCATTGATGGATAATGTATATATACGTTAGGGTAGCGTGGACATGAACTCAGTGGCGTTTGGTAACTGAGAGATTCTCGCCTATGCCATTTTCAAACCAAGTGGCTACTACTTTTGTAAATCATATATATATATATATATATTCATAAAAATCCTCATCGGAGATTGTTTTTAATCCGGACTCATCAAGAGAGAAGCAGAACATAATTTAAATTCAAAATGGAAGCATTGATGTTCAAAAAGCATGCAAACCATGCGATCGTTTCGTCATTAGCACATCCGCTACGCGTTTCTCCGGCATATCTTTAGTGTGACAGATTTTGAAAGACAAAGACATATTTCAAATTCAAAAATAGAAAAATTCTCTTTTTCAAAAAGGAAGAGTTTTAACTCGTTCATGGTCAGCCTGCAACGGATTTTTTCAGAAAAGAAATATTTTTATGGTATATATATATATATATATATATATATATATATATATATATATATATTCCATAAAATATTTATTTTCTGAAAAATCCGTTGCAGATTTTTATGGGATATATATATATATATATATATATATATATATATATATATATATATATATATATATATATATATTCCATAAAAATATTTATTTCTGAAAAAATCCGTTGCAGGCTGACCATGAACGTGTTAAAACTCTTCCTTTTTGAAAAAGAAATTTTTCTATTTTTATATATATATATATATATATATATATATATATATATATATATATATTCCATAAAAATATTTATTTTCTGAAAAAATCCGTTGCAGATTTTTATGGGATATATATATATATATATATATATATATATATATATATATATATATATATAATTCCATAAAAATATTTTTTCTGAAAAAATCCGTTGCAGGCTGACCATGAACGGTTAAAACTCTTCCTTTTTGAAAAAGAGAATTTTCTATTTTTCAAAAAGGAAGAGTTTTAACTCGTTCATGGTCAGCCTGCAACGGATTTTTTCAGAAAAGAAATATTTTATGGTATATATATATATATATATATATATATATATATATATAATATATATATATATATTCCATAAAAATATTTATTTTCTGAAAAAATCCGTTGCAGATTTTTATGGGATATATATATATATATATATATATATATATATATATATATATATATATATATTCCATAAAAATATTTATTTTCTGAAAAAATCCGTTGCAGGCTGACCATGAACGGGTTAAAACTCTTCCTTTTTGAAAAAGAGAATTTTTCTATTTTTATATATATATATATATATATATATATATATATATTCCATAAAAATATTTATTTTCTGAAAAAATCCGTTGCAGACTGACCATGAACGGGTTAAAACTCTTCCTTTTTGAAAAAGAGAATTTTTCTATTTTTATATATATATATATATATATATATATATATATATATATATATATATTCCATAAAAATATTTATTTTCTGAAAAAATCCGTTGCAGATTTTTATGGGATATATATATATATATATATATATATATATATATATATATATATATATTCCATAAAAATATTTATTTTCTGAAAAAATCCGTTGCAGGCTGACCATGAACGGGTTAAAACTCTTCCTTTTTGAAAAAGAGAATTTTTCTATTTTTCAAAAAGGAAGAGTTTTAACTCGTTCATGGTCAGCCTGCAACGGATTTTTTTTCAGAAAATAAATATTTTTATGGGATATATATATATATATATATATATATATATATATATATATATATATACCGACTGCACCAATGGGGCCACCTATTGGCCGTGGGTGGCGACCCGTGATGCTTAAAGATAAAGCCTGGGTGGATTAGCAGTTCATGACATGCAATACTCCACTTTGGCCCTATCTTAGGCTAGACGGTCGGTCGGAGAGGTCCCCTCCAATCAATCGGCTGGTCACGTCAAGCCCTAGCAACTATATGATTTTCCCAACCCTATTGCCCTTATGGCAAGCCCCATCCCCTTTTTTTATCATATGGGTGCTAGAAGGCTGTGACTGTGGGCCTACATGTCCTGGGAATGACGTTAAAGTCTATCTGATGGTGAGGTTCCAGTTTCGAGGTTTGGGGAATGTGGAGCACCCCTTCATCACCATTGCTCCCAGGTCCACTCTGACCCGGAGTGGTAGTACCTGTTAGGGTCCCATCTATGGGTTAAATAGAAAAACATGAGTTGATAAACAAAATTGTATTATGCATTAAGAATGAATTTATTTCACAACTTTGTCGGCATTAAATGACCCACCGAGGTTGATATGCCGTAAAACAAAACAAAACAAACAAAACAAGCTTGAAGGAATTCTCGCTTGTTACAAAGTCATAAAGTCAACCGAACTTAGTTATTATCTAGTCAATGCTATTTTCAAACAAAGGGCTTCATTTGAAAATCACATAATAAAATTATAAAATTATAATTATAAATTATAAATTATAATTATATTTATATTATAATTATATTATAATTATAATTATATTTAATTATAAATTATAAAATTACAATATATATAATTATAATTATAATTATTATAATTATATTTATATTTATTATAATTATATATTATGTATTATAATTATATTTATATTATAATTATACTATATTATTATATTATCATATATCATTATAATATATATAATATATATATATAATATATTATATTATGATATAATGATATATATATAATATATAATATTATTATATATATAATATATAATATTATTATATTATTATTATTATTATTATATTATATTATATTATATTATTATTATTATTATATTATATTATAATTATATTATAATTATAATTATATTTAATTATGAATTATAAAATTACAATATATATAATTATAATATTCATTTCAATGCGATTTTCAAACAAAGGGCTTCATTTGAAAATCACATAATAAAATCAAGATAATGTAGAATACAGTTAAGATAATAATAGGTTAATCATGCTTGGGATTGTCATGATCAACCGATTGATAGGATGATGTCTCTCCGACCGACCGACTGAGCGACCGACCGTCACGCCCAAGTAAGGGCCGAATTTGAGTTTTGCATGTTACGGAACATGCAATACCCAGGACACAGACCGCCCAGCCAAACATGATTCTGTACTCGTGAATTACGGGTCGCAACCAATGGCCAAAAGTTAGACCAATGTGTATGTATGGGGGACTTAACTTTCTACAAAGCTCCTGTCGGAATATTCCACATCTTCAGACGACAAGACAAGTCTGGGTTGTGGAACATCACCATTCTGTTTAGTCCAAACTCAAATTACAAGTTTCAAACCCTATATTGCATGTATACATAATCATTTGATTTCTGTGGTTACACAGTGTACAGAGAAAAGAATCCTGTGTGCAAATGAAAATAAAATGTATATATACTAAAAGCTATCAAGCGAGTAAATAAAAAAACAGAATCTATACAAAAAAAAAGTTTTCTTGAAACCCGATCGTTCATTTAACTTGAATGAGATCGTTTCTCCCCTCCATACCCTATGTCACTCATTTCAATTCATCCGGGCAATTCGTAAACAAATATTTGACATCTTTTTGTTAAAGGACTGCTTCAATATATCGACCAATGCGGGTATTTATCAATTAGTGCGGAACCAAGGTCAAACCGATGACCCCAACTTCCAGTCAAGCGGTACTCCCCAAAAAAACCGTTGCTATAAAATGGTGCGTATAGAAAATGCATTTTTTTCCTTTTCTAAACTAACGGAATACAATTAGAAAGAATAAAGATAAAAGAATATATATATATATATATATATATATATATATATATATATATATATATATATATATATATATATATATATATATATAATAAAGGAGGCTTTATTCTAATCTCCTACAATGCAAGGTTTTTTACCATTCTCCACCAGTTTTATCCATAATATTGTGCAACAATTTCGTGAATATTGAACAATGAACATCAGCAATATATATATATATATATATATATATATATATATATATATATATATATATATATCAATAATATATTATATTATGGATATTATTATCTTGTTACTATTAGTTTCATGCTTACGAAATCCTCAGACAAGAGTCAAAATGTTATTATTATTATTTCACTCATTGGGTGTTTTCAACACCAGCGTTAGCTGACGATTTTTCATTGTAGTCTGTTGAAAACTAGTTTCCTCGGGTCTCCTGGACTTTTCTGAGTATTCTACTCAGCAATCCACGCGCGCACGCACACACGCTCACGTACGCACGCACACACACACACACACACACACATATATATATATATATATATATATATATATATATATACACACACACACATATATATATAGAGAGAGATAAATATATATATATATATATATTTATGTATATATATATATATATTTTTCTCGTCTTTTGCATTTCTTCGAGTGGCGTCACGCGTCATGACTCCTTCGCGTGAGTAGATCGCGACTTGCCTTTCAAAAATAAAACGCTGATCAAATACAGTTACATAACTAAAAAGATTTTCAACTCCTGTCACATATAAAAACATCCATCATTTTCTTCACCCCAAGAGACATCCTGATGAAGGTTCAATGTAACCGAAATGTTTTAAACATCGGTTATCAAATTCATCCCATTTTCGGAACACTTGTTTTTTCAAATTTTCTTTATATATATATATATATATATATATATATATATATATATATATATATACATGTTCCTCAAATTATATGCTTTTTATTATATACAATATTATGCTTTTATACACATTCGTCAATGAAAAAGTACAGGTCATATTTAAACAAGCTAAAATGCTTACTAGTTTACTAGTTCATTTATTATTTATGGAGTCCGCTAATGTTGCTAATATAGATGTTTCTGACACGCACGTGTATAGTGTTAATGTCTAAACATTTCAATCCTCCCCTACCATGGTCGGTGAGAATAAAAACAAATATTGTTTGAGTCAAAAATAGATTTTACTGTTTTGTTGTTCCTACTACATTCACCCACATATATTATCCGGGTTATAACACTATCTATCTATCTATCTATCTATCTATCTATCTATCTGTCTTAGTATGTTTGTATCCATCCATCCATCCATCTATCTATCTATCTATCTATCTTAGTATGTTTATATCCATCTCTATATCTATATATCTATCTTAGTATGTTTATATCTATCTATCTATCTAGCTAGCTAGCTAGCTTAGTATGTTTATATCTATCTATATATCGATCTATCTATCTTAGTATGTTTATATCGATCTATCTATCTATTCATCTATCTATTCATCTATCTATCTTACTATGTTTATATCCATCTATATATCTATCTATCTATCTATCTTAGTATCCATCTATATATCTATCCATCTTAGTATGTTTATATTTATCTATCTATCTATCTATCTATTTTAGTATGTTTATTTCCATCTATATATCTATCTATCTATCTTAGTATGTTTATATCTATCTATCTATAGATCTATCTATCTTAGTATGTTTATATTTATCTATCTATCTATCTATTTATTTATCTTAGTATGTTTATCTATACATCTATCTATCTATCTTAGTATGTATATATCCATCTATATTTATCTATCTTAGTATGTTTATATCTATCTATCTATCGATCTATCTATCTTATGTTTATATCCATCAATCTATCTATCTATCTATCTTACTATGTTTATATCAATCTCTCTATTTATCTATCTATCTATCTTAGTATATTTATATCTATCTATCTATCTATCTTTCTATCTATCTGTCTGCTGTTTGTCTCATTATATGCTTTTTAGTATCTGTTCTATTATACTTTTAGAAGCATTGGTCTATGAAAATGTACTGGTCATAAATATTAAACAAGCAAGAATGCTGTTTTACTCTTTCATTTGTTATTTATGGTGTCTGCTAATGTTACTAATATGTATGTTATTGACAAGCACGTGTATACTGTTAATGTCTAAACATTTCAATCCTCCTGTACCATGGTCGGTGAGAATAAAAACAAATAGTGTTTGAATTAAAAATAGATTTTACTGTTTTGTTGTTCCTAACATTCTAGGTTATAACCCTATCTATATATTTATGTATCTATCTTAATATATGGAGAAAAGTAAACAAACACGAGAAGTAGTACTGGATGGAAGTTTATTACTGGCGGTGATGTGGACACTATAACGTTTCAGTCTCATTCGGTTCAACATCCCGTGTTTGTCTAATTTTTTTCCATATACTATCAGATTGATTTCCTATTTCTACTCCAATCTTAATATGCTTATTTCCATCTATCTATCTATCTATCTATCTATCCATCGGTCTGTCTGTCTGTCTCATTTTAGGCTTTTTATTATATGCTTTATTATGCTTTTATCAGCATTAGCCTATGAAAAAATTATATTGATGAATATTTAAACAAATAAGAATTTGTACTAGTTTATATTTTATTCATGGTGTCCGCTAATGGAGCTAATATGAATTTTTCTGACACTAGGTCTGATCTTCTGACCGGGACTGGTTCATGCGTTTGGATCCCAAAGCCCAAAAAGAAAGATTCTGGTTTGGGTATATAGCATTTATTAGTATAAAAAAGTAAGTAAAGTCGTCGGGGCGGCCTAAAGTCGGTATCAACCAGTCAGCGAGGGAGTCTATCCCCTTTTCACTTGCGCTAGACCAAGGAGATAATTTTAGTGTCTGAGGTGGAGCGCCACACCTACCATCAGCTCCTTACTTTACCGCACAGATCCCAGTGCTACTCATACGCTGAGTTGGCGAAGACCGGTATCGAACTAGGAACCTTTTGATTTCTAGCCGAACGCTCTAGCGACTGAGCTAACCCGGCCCATTATTAGTATAGTCAAACTTTAATCTCTTACACAATTCCCAGTAGATCACCTTTCTTACCCAATCAAGTCTAATCTTGCACTCCTTTTTTGCTAGTTTGTTGCATTGGTTTATTATGTGATTAACTGTTTCATCTCTGCCTCTACATTTACTATTTCTTCAATTAGGGGCCAGTTAAGCTCAGTTGGTAGAGTTATCCCTGTCGGCGGGGACTTTAGAATACTCCGACTGCACGCCGGCAGAGAGGTAAGCCCCACTCAATGGAGCCACTTGTTGGCCGTGGATATCGACCCGTGATGCTGAAATAAGGAACCCTGGTGGCTGAGCAATCCATGACATACAACATTCCACTTTACTTAGGATAGACGGCGGCCGGAGAGATCCCTCCGATCAATCAGTTGGTCACATCAAGCCCTTGCACCTATATGGTTGTCCCAACCCTATTGCCATTATGGCAAGCCCCAACCCGTTTTATCATATGGGTGCTAGAAGGCTATGGCTGAGGGTCTTAATATCCTATGTATGACGTTAAATTCTATCTGATAATTTCAGTTTTAGAGCACGGGGAATGTGGATTACCTCCTCATCACCATTCCTCCCAGGTCCACTCTGACCTGGAGTGGTAGTACCTCTTAGGGTTTCTTCAATGGGTTAAATAGAATAAAACGAGTTCTAAAATGTGTTTAAAAATTGATTAAAAAAATTGAGTGCCCATCAAAAATGAATAAAACCAAATTCTTCGGCATAAAATGACCCAATGTGTTGTCATGCCGTAAAAACAACTAACCAGCCAACAATTAGTTGACTATCTCTCTTGTAAACCACAATGTTCCGGGTTCGATACCGGTCCTCTCCAACTCATCACATGATTAGCACACCTGAGATAATCTGTGATAACTGTGATAGGTGTGGCGCTCCACCTCAGACGCAAAAAATCTCACTGGTCTAACGATTGGAAAATGGCAATAGGCCACTCGGCCGAATTTGCTTAAATTTAATAATTAGTTCTGATGAAATTATTTCATGCTGCTAAAACGAGATTCAGTTTTTTTTACAGATGTCTTCTTCTTACCCATGTCCAGTAAGGTAGGTTGATTTTTCACTTTTTAAAAATATCAAATTCTCCCAAACAATGAAAGTTCTGCATTAGTTTAATGAATACTTATACCAAAAGCTAGACCTCTTCTAAGCACTAATGTTTGAGGAAATAATATCAAATGTCGTCTACTAAAATGCAAAAATACTCGTTTACGATAAATATAGCCTAGAAATTGGTTAGAAAATTTAGCAATTTCAATATTTAAAACAGAAAAAGTTGTAATTTTAATCGAAATTAATAAAATATCACAACTAGAATTCAAATTGAAAATGTGCCCCCTTCACCACCTACACACCTGAAATGCTGCTTTTAGAAATCAATAATACTTTGCACATATTAATCAAAATCCAATGTTTAATATCAATATGCAAATTATCCTTCTCGTTCACACTGTAAACCGTTATTTTGTTGTATATATAAATATAATTGCATGGTATTTGCATGTAGATACGGTCAACAGTATTAAGAATGTAAAACAATGTTTTATTAATAATTGTGGTTTAAATAAAAAATATATTTATGGCGAATGTGACGTAAATAACTAAAAGAATGGTGACTTGAGTAGTAATATAGTTTCAGTTACAGACAGACAAACAAAAAATCTCCATTGTGATAATATTTCAATCTATGCGAGTATTTCAGTTATTCTAGTTTGAAATATGTTAGTTAATAAGTTAGTTCGGATTTTCAGCCACTTGGATCGACTTTGTCTTTTTTAACTCGTTTTTTTTCAAGAACTGTAACCGATTAAACTAAAAAATGAGACTTTCCAATGGCTGTTTAAAGATGTAGTAACTTTGACCTGCCACCTGCCAATCACGCCTCCATACTTCGGCTTGGTTGCTGGGGATGTTGATGGAGGTGGATCAATAGCAAATTTTTACTACGCTTATTGCAAATAAATACACATTGTTTTTGTTTTAAGTGTTAAAACCAAGCAATAAAATCATATATATATATATATATATATATATATATATATATATATATATATATATATATATATGAATGAGAGAAAGAGAAAGAGAGAGAGAGAAAGAAAGAAAGAGAGAGTAGAAGCATGAAAATGCATACTATATAATGACATTGAAAAAATTAAAATGATATATATATATATATATATATATATATATATATATATATTGAAACATACTAAATACATATGCACAATTGAATTAGATATATAAGCGTTTGTGTGTGTATATTTGCTTTGAGTAAAACTTCAATACATACTTACATACATAAAACCAAACACACACACACACACACACACACACACATTTTATATATATATATATATATATATATATATATATATATATAAACTTCATACACACACACACACACACATATATATATAAAGTAAATATATATTGACATATACATATATACACATATATAATTATATATATGTACATATATATATATATATATATATATATATATATATATATAATATATATATATGTGTTCATGTGATTAAAATCATGGTGTAATTTGGTGGTAGACTCGTAGGTTGTCACTTGATTCCAGATAACGAAAAAGTCGAGAGGCACGGACTTATTGATTTTTAATTAATCAGTTATATATGTACATTTATATATATATATATACATATATATATATATATGTGTGTGTGTGTGTGTGTGTGTGTGTGTGTGTGTGTGTGTATGTGTTGTGTTGTGTGTGATTGTGTATGTGTGTTATATATTTATTTTTTATATATACTGGCATTATATATATATATATATATATATATATATATATATATATATATATAATTTATGCTGTGCATCGGCGGTTTTCTTAAGTCACCCTTCCTATCTGTTTTAACCTTTTTTTAATAAATCAATTTTTTTATCGGACTCATATTTAATTCTCTTTCTCTTCTTATTCGTCTCCTCTCTCTCCGTTTCGAAACAAAACCATTCATTTTCATCTCCTCCGAGCGTACATCTTACCCGAGCTTTCGCGTTAGCAGACAACTTAAGTAAATAGATAAATAAATAAGCAGATAAATGTATTTCCTTGCAAGAAAAACAAATGCAAACTATAAATAAGACGAAGACGCGAGAAAGGCGATACTCGCGACTAAAATGGCGTCTGTTCGACGCATGCGCAAAAGTCACATAGTGAGAACTCTGTTGCAAATTAATTGAAAGTCTTTTATCAATAGTGTCTAAACTCGGAGCAAACACTAATAAAAATGTGGAATTTTCTTTTTTTGAAAAAAGAAGAGAAATCGAAGAGAAAATTGCGTGGACGTCAGGAAGGAGAAATGCAAAAATGGTCAGAGGCGGTGGGAAGATGGATGATGGAAAATAGAAGGAATATTTAGGACAAAATGAAGAAATTTTATTTTTCAGGAAAAAAGAAAGAAAGAAAGAAAGAAAGAAAGAACGTAATTGAAAACAAAGTTTTTAAAAATAAATCATGAGAAAGAAAGAAACAAAGAAATAAAAACGCTCTGATTTGAAAGAAGGCAACAGAAAAATAAAGGGAAAAAGAAGGTGGGGGAATGGAGTAGAATGAAGAAGATAGAAAAAAAGAAAAATGTTTTGAAAGAAAGAAAGGAAAGAAGAAAAAGCATAGTTAATAGAGAAATATATTCGGGAAAGTCATACGGGTTATAAAGAAAAAGAAAAAGAGAAGAAAAAAAAAGAATGAAAATGTAACCAGATGAATGATGAAAAAATATCGGAATATTGAGAGCCAAATGAAAAAAAATTAATGAATTTTACGGAAAAGAAAATTCTATAAAAATGATAGAGAAAGAAAGAAAGAAAGAAAGAACATTACAGCCAAGGAAATTTTATAGAGAGGCCAGAGAAAGAAAGATAGAAGGAAGGAAACAAAAGGAAGGAAATGATTGAAAGAAAGAAAGAAAGAAAAAAAGAAAGAAAGAAAAAGGAAAGAAAGAAACTCAGATGGTGGTATATATTATAGAAAATTAAAGGAATATTGAGGACAAAAAGAAGAATGTTTTTCACGAAAGAAAGAAAGAAAGAAAGAAAGAAAGAACATTACAGCAAAGGAACTTTTACAAAGAGAAAGAAAGAAAAAAGAATAAAAGAAAGAAAGGAAATGATTGAAAGAAAGAAAGAAAAACAAAAGAAAGAAATTCTGAGGTGGAATATAATATAGAAAATTAAAGACAATTAAGGATAAAAGAAGAATGTTTTTTCAGGAAAGAAAGATTTTAAAAAAGGAAGAATGTTATGGAAAAAGACAGATTTTATAAAGAAGTCAGAGAAAGAAAAAAAGAAAGAAAGAACGAAAGAAAGAAAGAAAACTATTGAAGAAAGAAGGAAAGAAACCCAGAGTAGCAATATATTATGGAAAATTAAAGAAATATTGAGGAAAAAATGAAGAAATTTTATTTTTCAATAAAGAAGGAAGGACGTTACGGAAAAGAAAATTTTATAGAAAAAGAAAGAAATAAAGACATTAAAAAGAAATAAACTCTGAGGAGGAATGTGTTATTGAAATAAATTAAGTAAGGGTTTTCAAGAAAATAAGTTTTTTTTTTAATATAAAGAAAGAGAGAAAGAAAGAATGAAAGAAAATTATTGAAGAAAGAGAGCAAAAAAGAAAGAACGAATATATCATGAAAAATTGAAAAATATTGACGATAAAATCAAGAAATATTATTTTTCCGGAAAGAAAGAAAGAAAATTACAGCGAAAAAGAAAGAAGTTAAGCAAAAGAAAGAACTTAAAGAATGAAAGAAAACATGAACGAAAAAAAAAAAGAAAGAGAGAAAGAAGTAATTTTTTGACCTAATGGAGAGACAAATACACAAAAATATAACTCGAAAACATGTTCAAGAAACTCACAAGGAAAGAGAGAGAAAGCTCAAAATGGAACGCACACGTTTTCTTTATTTGTTTTGTCAAAATGAAGAAAAATGAGCAACTAATAATAATAATAATAATAATAATAATAATAATAAAGATTGAAAATAAATGTAAAACGAAAATCAGTTGTAGACATAACAAATTACATTGTTAATAAAATGGCGACGATCAGCTTCTTTTTTCTTTCGAAGCAATCGACGACTAAAAAATGGCGGAAAATTACTCCACACACGCAGTGTTGAGATTGGAAACTAGTAAAAAAGATGATTGAAAATAAACTGGGGTATGGGCAACGTTTTTCTTAATTAAAACTTTACAAATTTACTTTACGACTCTCTCTCTCTCTCTCTCAGTCTCTCTGTCTATCTCTCCCTCTCTCTCTCTCTCTCTCTCTCTCTCTCTCTCTCTATATATATATATATATATATATATATATAGTATTATATAATAGTATATGGTTTTCACTAGCTCACTTGGTGAGTTAGTGGTTGACCAATTTTGTTGTGTTATTATTAGTGGAGGGATCAATATCAGTGATAGACCTATTATTGTTGTTTAAAGGCATATCAACGTATATATTGTATATATATATATATATAAATATATATATATATATATGAAGTAGTCAAACAATGTGTTTGAAATGGCGAATGCCGACAATTTGTGGGAGATTATGTGCTTAATTAAAGTCATACCTAATTTTGTTAATTAATTAATTATAACTAAATGAATTAGGCGTACATATCGGTTTTAAATGTAAAGCGTAAACAAATCGAGAAAAAGTCATGTCTGTATGTACATTTCAGCCCATTAGGCCTTATCAGCAGAGCTATAGACAGGGCAGTGCTTTGTGCGTGATTCGAACCCTACCTGTCGTGCTGACATGCGGACATTCTAACCACTACACTAGCTGGCTTCCCCAGAATTTTTTCGTTCATTTTAAACTGGTATGCATATCGCACTTTTTTGGGTGACTTATGGCACGACAGTATGAAGTAGTCAAACGGTGTGTTTGAAATGGCGAAGGCCGACAATTTGTCGGAGATTATGTACTCAATTAATGCCATAAGTCACCCAAAAAAGTGCGATACACATATCAGTTTAAAATAAACGAGATATTTTGGGGAAGCCAGCTAGTGTAGTGGTTAGAATGACCGCCTGTCTGCCTGACAGGTAGGGTTCGAATCGCGCACAAAGCACTGCCCTGTCTATACCTCTGCTGATGAGGCCTAATGGGCTGAAATGTATATATACAGAGATGACCTTTTCTCGATTTGTTTACGCTTTACATTTAAAACTGATATGCACACCTAATTCATTTAGTTATAATTAATTAATTAACAAAATTAGGTATGACTTTAATTAAGCACATAATCTCCCACAATATATATATATATATATATTCAATAACTCCTTCCGACGAGTCAATTTCTTTAGCGGAGTTTAGCAGTTTTCCTTCTCCTAGACTGGTTACCTAGCCAGGGTTAGAGAGCCCAGTCTGCCCTGTCATTTACCCATAGCTGGAGGAATAATTAGATTCATACCTTTCCAAAGGATATTAGCGCCATGTGAAAAAGTCCATTTCCTACGACTCTAACCATTAGACCAGGTACTTCACTATGTATATAAGCCTGTCTGATGAATGCGCTAAAGCATGAAACCCGGGGTCACATAAATTCACACACACACACACACACACACAACATATATATATATATATATATATATATATATATATATATATATATAATATTTTTTTTGATCAGCCTCTTCAATTCGTGTATTTCATGTCTTTCTAAATTCCAATACTTGTTTGCTGTTACTGTTATTGTCGCTGTTCGCCGATTAGCTCAGTGAAGCAATCGCAAGGTTCTATGTTCAATACTGGCCCCCACTAACTCAGTGCAAGAGTAGCACAACTTGTGTAATCACCTGGGAGATAACGTTTGGTTTGGCGCTCCACAACAGAATAAACAATCTCTGGTTAAGCGCTAGCGATATTTTGATAGATTCCCTCACTGATCGATTGATATGGTACACGCGCATATTTTTTATGCATGTGTAAAAAAAAAAACCCGGATATCTTTAACATAAATCTCTCCCCATGCTATTCATTGTGAGTTCGGTCCCAACTGCCGTAGATAACCCTATGTATTTACCCAACCTCTCAGACACGGAGTCTATGTAGCACAATATATATATATCCAAGTGGAATAAAGCCGTTTTTCTTCTCCTAGATTGGTTGCCAAACCAAGGCTCAATAACCGAGTCTTATTTAAGCATAGCAGGAAAATATGGATTCATGAGCATTATCACAAAGTGAAACGCAACCAGTCTCGTCCAGATTTCCTTTGCATTTCCTCAGACGATAACCCGACATAACAAAATGTTTACTTTTCTTGATTCTAGGCTGAAAAATGAATGTCTCCAAAGCGTTGGAGCCGTGTGGCTGCACTAGCGCTTACCCCTAGCACGGTGCTCAGTCATGACATGGAGAGAGACCTTTTCTAACCAAAAATAGTTAATTCACAACTAACTCAATTTTCTTGTTTCGGGTATGCTAAGGTTATTTTTTCCGTTCAAAGTCATTTTGGTGGCATACTATTTATATATCAATACTCGTGTTGTATGACAGTTATCATCTTGCAACAACCTCTGGTTAAAAATGAGATCGTCCAAATCGTAATGCGCAAATGTAAATTCTGATTATCTGGTGTTGCTTATCCGCTGAATTCAAAGGAACACAGAAAAAATAAGAAAGAAAGAAAGAAAAGAAAGTGAGTGGGGGAACGATATATTGAGAGGGTGAGTGTGCGGAAGCGGTACTGCTAATCTGTTTCAATCGAACAATGAAAAGGTGAAAAGAAGAAAAGAATGAAAATAAATGAGTTAAGGAGAGTTCACGCAAGATTATTATACTTTGTAAATATTTAACTATTTTGGAAGTAAACATAGCAAACGATGTAATGATTATATCATCATACTGTGTTCACAGGTCCTGCTAGTGTATTTATATCTACTTTTAAAAGATACAATTACTGCTTTAAAAATCCCTTTGTTCCTGTCGCATCAACCATCGCCATTGGTCCACCCTAGCTGAGAACCGTGACACTTGGAGTCTTACACATGACCAATACATCTGAAAAAAAAACACGCAGGGCCACCCTCAAAGACAACAGGGATAGGAGAAAGAACCACAACACAATACAATCAAACCCTGACCAGACCATCAGCTGCAGCCGCTGCGACCGTACCTACGTAGGCCTTATCAGCCATTAAAAAACCTGCAGTCAACTTTGAAGACCCTTTTAATTCTCGTTCACGAAGGTAAGACTAAAAGTAATCTAATGCAAGTCACAAATGTGCTCCAGATTGGCTGTAGAGATTTCTCTGGGTCGGATCCCCGGTCGTGAGGCACCAAATGATTTATTTTTCAATTCCCACAAATTCTTGTTTACAATTGGGACACAATGGGTTTACGGATCTTCTTGAAAACTCCCACAGGGCCACTTTAAAAGACAAAAGGCTTATGAGAAAGAACCACAATGCAATGCCAACAAACCCAGACAGACCTTCAGATACAGTCGTTGCGACCGTGCCTGTTTCTCATAGGCATTTTCAGCCACGAACACATCTGCAGTTAACGTAAATCCCCGCCTTGATATTCGTTCACAAAACTAAGCCATGAGGATCTATTTTTCAAT
The DNA here is from genome assembly GCA_023376005.1 of Doryteuthis pealeii. NCBI lineage: Eukaryota > Metazoa > Mollusca > Cephalopoda > Myopsida > Loliginidae > Doryteuthis > Doryteuthis pealeii. Next base: position 18,331,686 of record CM042175.1, read on the forward strand.
CCCCAAAAAATTTTGTTACAAGGGGTACCCAATGGGTAGACGGATCGTCTAGCAATAATATGGAATTCGCTGTAAATTTTAGAAAGTAACAAAAATATTTAAATATGCTCAAGAGTAGAAATAGTACTTTTAAAATAACCTAGAAATAAACCTGAAGCTATTCAAAAAAAAAAAAAAAAATGAAGAAAAACAAAAACAAAACAAAAACAATGGCATTTTGTGTTTTTCTGGCTCAAAGAGAATAATGTTCACGTAATCGATAATCTAATTAATAGATTCGAACATTCTCGAAGACAATCGGTACTCCAAAAAAGAATTGCGTTTTCTATCAGCACCACCCTGCCACCCATACCCGACCCCTAGCTGTAAAACTAACAATTGTCCCTGAATTTGTATTTTCTACTTGAAGATTCTTTGATGTTCTTAGCGTCGACGGCAGTTTCTTTACTAGTTTTTACGTCTTACTTTTAAACAATTTCACCAGACAATGGAATTTCCTCGTGCACGCAATAACCTCTGCTTGTAATCTCATTTTTATTTTTCTTTGATTCTTTTTTATCTTTTTTTTTTACGTTATTTTAAATGCATTTGTCTATTTATACATTACTTTTTGATTTTGACTTTAAAAGACATCGTTTTATTTATTTATTAGATTTATTTGCTAATTATTTTATTCTTTTTCGGTTTCATCTTTTTTTTCTTTCTTTCTCTACTGTTGTTTGTTCGCTGTCTTTTTCTTAAGGTTATTTGGAAAGATTTTTGATGCAAGATGAGAGGCGAGAGATCACATATGATGTATTGTCTTTCTATTATAATAAATCGATGGCAGCGAAATGAGATCAAAAAGGCCGTTCATTTGGTTCACGTCTACACATCGGGCGTTCAGTTTTCCAAGGATTAATTTTACAAATTTCAAATCTAATTTTAGACACGTGATATTTCCCTGCTTTTTTTCATTGTTTACTTCAATGTCTATTTGTAAGTTCTTTCTTTCTTTCTTCGTTTTTTTCTTATACATTGCTTACCTTTATTTCTTTTTTAGTATTACCCCTCTCTCTCTCTCTCTCTCTCTCTCTCTCTCTCTCTCTCTCTTTCTCTTTCTCTCTTTCTTTATCTATTTTGATGTTCTTCCTTTTTGTTTTAACAATACTTATTCTTTCATTTCCTTCTTTATTTTCTTTCTTTCGTTCTTTCTTTCTTTCTGTCTTTTTTCTTTCTTTCTTCTCATCTCTCAAGATGTTTCTTCATTCGCTATGTATATTTCGACTTTCTTCCTTACTGTTCTTCTTTTTTTCCTTTCATAAGTTTTTCAATTCTCGATATATATATATATATATATATATATATATATATATGTATACAGCACATGGATAAACAGGGTACATAATACATAGAGGTGTACATAAACATACATACAAAAGTAGAGATAATGACACATTCACGAATGGTAAAAAGATAAACATAAAAGCCACAGACATGAGACTATGAATAGTCCATGCTGTGTGAATCACTTACAGTAATGTAAGGGGGGCCAAAGCCCCAACAAGAGGGGGGTACACCAGAGTCTAACCCATAGTATATATATATATATATATATATATATATATATATTCTACTTTTTGTTTTCGTTTTTTCTTTTTTTTTCGAATTCTTCTTTATTTTCCACATTCATTTTTTACAATACCTATTTTCGTTATTGTTTGCTTGTTTTCACCTTTCTTTTATTTCTTATATGCCTTCGTATATAAATTAACTAATTCTAAAGCTCCTATAATTTTGGCTATGTCTGTTCCTTTTATGATCCACTGTTCCTTATTTTTCCATATAGTTTTATCTCCCTTCAACATCCGAATTTCAGCTTTATTCCTACCATCATTCTTTCTTTCCTTTTTAACATATTTATCAAATATTTTCTTTTTTTTTCTTATTTAATGAATATTACCCTTGTTCCTTTTCTTGCTTTTGCCTTCCTTTTCTACCATATTTCGGAATGGTAATACGTGTTAGGGTCCCATCTATGGGTCAAACAGATCAAAAATGAGTTTAGAATGAACTTTTAAAAATGAATACCTAGCATGAATTAAAAAAAAACGTCTTCGGCATAAAATAAGCCAAGGGTTGACATGCCGTAAAATCCAATCAACCAGCCTACCAACCTTGTGTATTTTCGTTTTTAACTTATTGTCTAGTAGTAGATTCTTTTCATTCATACTTTTTTATATACTACCTCGTTTTTGTTATTGTGTGCTTGTCTCTTTTTCTTTCTTTTTGTTTATGTCTTATTTCATATAACACTGTGGCGTTACTTTTGTATTTGCCTGGAGAGTTGTCTGTCCGTTTAGTTTGCTGGTTCCCGCTAGGGGCCTGTTATATTTAAGCGGCTGGTTTGAACTCTCTTTTTCCGGTTGCTCGACCCACGAGACACCACTATGGGTTAGACTCTGGTCTACACCCCTCTTGTTGGGGCTTTGGCCCTCCTTACATTACTGTAAGTGATTCACACAGCATGGACTATTTCTAGTCTCATGTCTGTGGCTTTTACGTTTATCTTTTTACTATTCATGAATGTGTCATTATCTCTACTTTTGTATGTATGTTTATGTACACCTCTATGTATTATGTACCCTATTTATCCATGTGCTCTATACCTATTAAATGTTTTGTCTATCAACCCTTGTCGGAGTTTTATCATCAAATATTATCCCTATGGAACTTTAACCTTACAGCACTTTATCAATTCTAGTGCTCCAATAATTTTGGGTAAAACTGTTCCTGTTACGATCCATCGTTACTGATTTCTCCATATGCTTTTATCCTCCATGAACATTTGAATTTCACCTTTATTCATATCATCCTTCTTTCTTTCTTTTTTTAAACATTTAATTAATATTTCCTCGCGGACTGTTCATGTCTGATGTCACCCAGGCGCAACACCATGAAGCCCAGAGGTCCAGAGGAAAACGATGGCAACAAAGCACCGGCACATTCAGTGACATCCTTCACATGCGACTTCTGTGGTCGAAGCTGTTTTACATTTAACTTCACAGTCACAGGAGGCACTGTAACTTCAACTGAAACCACAGTCACAGGAGGCACTGTAACTTCACTGAAACCACAAGGTTCCTAGTTCGATACCGGTCCTCGCTAGCGTAGCACAGGGATCTGTGCGGTAAAGTAAGGAGCTGATGATAGGTGTGGCGCTCCACCTCAGACGCAAAAACAATCTCCTTGGTCTAGCCCTATTGAAAAGGGGATAGACTCCCTAGCTGACTGGCTAATACCGACTTTAGGCCGCCCCGACGACTTTACTTTACTTACATACATTCCTTTAATAAACCCCTTAAACAATTCTAGTGCTCTAATAATTTTGGACAAGACTGTTCCTCTCACAATCTAGACATACTGATTCATCCACACGCTTTTGTATCACTTTAATATCTGAATTTCACTTATATATAATAACATCGCACTATTTTCGTGCTATTTTTGTTATCGTAGCCTTAACAGTACAGTTGTACTCCCGCCCATTGCACATCCACCATTACGCTCTTTCCCAAATATTCTTCGCAATAAACAAGTAAAATAAAAAATGACTGTTTCTGAAACAACTGCATATTAGTACACACTGGTTTTATATGCTCAGTACATGAAGAATAAACACACAGATATACAAAACAATTTATTATAATGACAAAAGACAGCATCACGAACGTTTTCAGAATTAATTGTATATTGTACATTTTGACTAATGGATCACGAGTATGAGGACAAACCTATGCACATAAGGTATACAATGATTTATCATGTATGGACATACACACACACACACACACAACACACACATATATATATATATATATATATATATATATATACTTGGTGATATTTCACCAGTTCCCGAAATAGCTACTAGATGGGAAATACAGGAATAATCCATTCTGTCAGGACATTCACATCATATATTTTCGAATAACTGGCACAATATTTTCAACGAGTAGCAAGCACGATGTTATGACAATAATTGCATGGTACCATGATTCATACTCATATATACTTCTACATACACCAAACGTTATATCTATTTCCCTATATTATTGCTTTCTTTTCTTTCTTTCTTTCTGTTTATATCTTCCTTTATACACTACTTACCAAACCTAGTACTCCAATAAATCTCAATGGTTTAATAACAACTACATGGTATCACATATATATTTATCAACCCCTCCACACGAACAGGATGTGACACACAGTCAATTCCTTAAAGGGAGTTTAAGAGTTTTGAATTTAGAGTTTTCGTGCTCTTTGACCGGTTACCTTACCAAAGTTAAAGAGCCTAGTCTGCCCTACTACTTACTTAATTGGATGTATACCTTTTCCAACGGTATTAGTGCTATGAGACAGATTGGTCGCTTCCATCTGCGTTTCAAGGATCTCTACAGAACGATCTCAAGTGTTTTGGCATTGCCCCTTTCAGCTGGGAAAATTTGACTCAGGACCGCCCTCGGTGGAGGCAGGCTCTCTGTAGAGGACTGTCCATGTCTGAAGTCACCCTGGCACAACACCATGCAGCTAGGAGGTTCAGAAAAAAAGCAGCGACCGCAAAGCACCGGCACATCAACTTTTTCAGGGACAGCCTTCCATCAGTGGTCGAGAATGTTTTTCTAGCATTGGACTTTACAGTCACAGGAGGCGCTGTAACTTCAGGGGCACACAAATTATGTTATAGTATTCCGAGACTGAAATGCCAATAAATAAATAGTGCTATGTAAACAACCTTGTACAGGATTTGAACATGGATTGACGAGTTATTTCCTACAACTCCAACCATTACACTCCGTGCCTGTATAGTACCATATAAGAAATTGACCTTGTGTCACATCCTGCTCGTGCGGTGGGGTTGGTAAATATATATTAGAATCTAAACTTCATACGCATAGATACGTTCTTTTTGGTGTTTACTTTTACTTTATGTTTCCTTTTCTTTTTTCTTTCTTTTTTTCTTTGTTTTTTTCTTTCTTTTTTCTTTAATACCTTGAGCTTCATTTTCTTCTTTCTTACTTTCTTTTCTTCTTTCTCATTAACAACCTTTTCCTTCTTTCATTCTTACTTTCTTTCTCTCTGTTTCCTTTTCTTTCCTTCTTTCTTTCTTTATCAGTATTCTCTTTTTTGTTTTTTTATCTTTCTTTCTTTGAGCATCATTTTCTTTTTTCTTTCCTTCTTCTTTCTTTCTTTACTTCTTTCTTAGTAAAACATTTTCGGTTAAATCGAAATTAACAGACCTAAATTCCACCACCGTATGTCCCCCCGCCGAAAGAAAAAAATACCAAAAAATCAGGGAATTAATTGAATTTAATGAAGGTTGCATTGTTGATAGATTAATGCACCAGTTATTTTATTTAAAGATTTTACATTTTTTCAGGTCAGTTAACTTTGAACCACGTATCATTGAGAATCTATGTTATGCCTGAAAGATACGTGATTCAAAGTTAACTGAACTGAAAAAAATGTAAAAGTTTTTAAATAAAATAATTGGTGCATTATATCTTTTATTCATTAATATATCAACACTGAAAATTTCATTAGATTCGGTTAATTTCCTGATTTTATTTTCTTTCGGCGGGAGACATACGATGGTGGAATTTAGGTCCGTTAAGTTCGATTTAACCATATTTTCTTTCTTTCTCTCTTTTGTTGTTTGCGTTTTCTTTTGTTGTTTTTTCTTTCACAACAGGATCTTTTCTTTCTTTCTTTCTTTCTTTCTTTCTTTCTTTCTTTCTTAGAGCTTCTCTTTCTTTCTTTCTTTCTTTCTTTCTTTCTTTCTTTCTGCTGTTCATACATTCTTTCTTTACTTTGTGTTGAACTGTTTTCACACAGGACTAAATCATTCTGTTTGGCGAGAGTTCAACTATCGCATCATATATCTTATAAAATAAATGGCACGCTATTTTCAGCGAGATAGCATTCTGTTATGACAATTTTTACTCTATTTTTTCACAGGTTTCATCTCAATCATTCAAGTATTTTTCAGTCCGTGATATTAAAATGTTCAATGCTTATATTTTATTGAATATCTGTTATCAGAGCGAAATCAAATCAACCACATGATGATCTCTCAACCTATTCAAAGTGGGTTTTCCATCATAGATTTTTTGGTTTTCCCTTCATGTTCACATACTTAGAAATAAGGCTCATGGTAGTTTTAATCCAACTATTTCCTAAAAAAAAACAAAAAAACAGCGTATGTCTAACAGGTACTACTACTCCAGGACAGAGTAGATCTGGCAGTAATAACAATAAAGTGGTATTCCACATTTTTCAGAGCACCAGAATCAGGGCCAGGTTCGCTCATATGCTAGAACGTTCGGCTATAAAACCACAGGGTTCTTAGTTGGATACCGGTCCTCGCCAACTCAGCGTATGAATAGCACAGGGATCTGTGCGGTAAAGTAATGAATTGATGGTAGGTGTGTCGCTCTGCCTCAGACGCAGAAAACAATCTCCTTGGTCTAACGCTAGTGAAAAAGGGATATGCCCCCTCGCTGATTGGCTGATACCGACTTTAGGCCACCCCGACGACTTAGTGTCATGCTCAAGACACTAAGATCCACAATTGCTGCCTTCTAGCAAATAAATGATAAAAATTCTTATGGGTTTGCCATAAGAGCTATTAAGTTGGGACAATCATATATGTGATATGGCTTGACGTGACCATTTATCAGCTTGAGCCTCTTCACATATCATTGACTGCTCGGCCACCAGGATTCCGTCCTTAAGCATCACGGATCACCACCCACAGCCAACAGGTGGACACATAAAGGGATTTTTACCCATCTGCAGAGGTGCATTCGGCGTATTCTGTAGTCCCAGAACTCACATTATTAATTATAGGCTACAAGATCCTATTGCTAATCAATACTCCACAATGAATCAGTAAATAACAATATAGATATACAAATCAAACACTTATCGTGTGTATTCACTTATCATGCAAATTTCTGAGATCAAAATTTACACATTTTACTACTGGAAATCATACTTGGCCTCGAGCTAGCTCTTGGTAACTATTTTTAAACGCAAAGTTTGTATCCCCGCGCATGTAACAGCCTCTTACTATTTACTATTTGTGTCTGTAAAATGAGTTCTAGAACTTCCCTACTCCTAAAAATTGGTTTATAGAAGTATCTTTCCCAAGGAATCCAAAAATGCTATCAAAAAAGTCTGAAAGTTAACCGGTTTTAAATTATTAAGGATTTCCGATTTGCAAAATTTTCCTCGGGTAAAAATGCTCTTATAAACCAAATTGGCACTGATTTTTACTATAAAAATGCATTGCCAATGATTTGTTACTATAAAAATGCATTGCCAATGATTTTTACTATAAAAATACATTGCAAATGATTTTTACTATAAAAATGCATTGCCAATGATTTTTACTATAAAAATGCATTGCCAATGATTTTTACTATAAAAATGCATTGCCAATGATTTTTACTATAAAGATACATTGCCAATGATTTTTACTATAAAAATGCATTGCAAATGATTTTTACCATGAAAATGCATTGCCAATGATTTTTATTAGGAAAATGCATTGCCAATGATTTTTACTACGAAACTTTAGATCTCAGAAATTAACATGATACGTGATGTTAAGTGTTTAAAAGATATTGCCGGAGTTTACTTATATTTCTTCGAATAAATCATATCAGTTTGTTTTATTCGTATATATGCATTCCTCTACATATTACAAAGCTGCATGATAAACAACATATTTGGTTTTCTCATTTATGGTCAGTACAAATAGATGGTTTCGATTCCAAACCCTTGGACAATAGAATTGACCGGAAGAAAAGCAGGGCTCAATCATATGAAGCCAAGTTACTTGCAATGATTGTCCTTGGGATTTATTGATTGATATAGTTCAATCTCACTGGAAACTGAAATCTTTTGAACTCAAAAGAAAGATCTGGATGAATTAAGAGGATTCTTGGAATTAAAATGCTTCCCTCTTTTCTTGGTCGAATAAGGATTTCTGTTGCGAAGAGAGGAGGATGCATCTTCTTGACAATTGACCTTATTCCATTACAAAGATTTGGAAGATTGATTATTCCCACATTTATTTCCAAGTTATCAAAATTATCATGTAAAAAAACTTCGTCGTAAAGATCATGTAAACCATCACCGAAAACAATAGCAGTAATTATAGCGTTCGGCTAGAAACCACAAGGTTCCTAGTTCGATTTCGGTCCTCGCCAACTCAGCGTATGAGTAGCACAGGGATCTGTGCGGTAAAGTAAGGAGCTGATGGTAGGTGTTGCGCTCCACCTCAGATGCCAAAAACAATCTCCTTGGTCTAGCGCTATTGAAAAGGGGATAGACTCCCTCGCTGATTGGCTGATACCGACTTTAGGCCGCCCCGACGACTTTACTTTTTACTTATAACATGTATAAGATGTAAATGTTCTTATATTACCTGTTGTAACAAAGGTTATTAAATGAATAATAACCAAAATAGAGTTTGGAAATGAAATGGAATCTTTATAACATTAACAAAATACAATACTTGCCAGTAGTATGAAGGAAAGTAACCCCCTGCTAGTGGTAGTAGACTCCCTAGTCTATATAATTCTTCTGTGTTTATGAGGATTGGGACATACCCATTATTGTTCATAGGTAGGGTATATAACAACACAATAAGATTTAAAGGAATGAGAAAAATTCACCCCAATAGATTAAATGAAGGACTTGGTTAAAGGTTCCATGAAGGATCCCAATTATGACAAGAAATACCTGAAGAACTTTGGAGGGCACATCAGCTGAAACGTTGTGTATATAACAATACAGATGAGGACATCAGTCTGAAAAATCTAAATAATTACGTTAGAAGGCTCAGAATAACCTTCCATATAGATACATAAAATAATCCGACAAAGAAGTTATAGATAATAACAAATGCAGATTTTATTATCTGAGCTCATGGGTCAGGTACAATATAGATATAGAAAAAGCTACATAAAGCTACACAAGGGGTGTAGGACTAAGTCCCAAAGAGGTGATACAGTGTTCATGAAGGAATAACACTTACTGACCCCCACCCACCCACACACTTAATGGATATAAACTAAACGTGTTTATGCCTGTGTGGTCGTTGCTGAACCGAGAGAAAGAGCCTCAGAATTCCCGAGCTACTACCTACATACCCTAGCCACCTATAGGCAATAATCTGTTTAAACAGTCCATGACTTTCTTATTTGTATATATTGAAGGCTTTCAGTAAATGAGATATTACTACCTAGGTATGTTAACTGGACTACTAATGTCAAAGCCTTAGCATCCAGTTTGGAGATATCCCCATCTATTTTAAAACACATGGACTTCGTTTTATGAGTTCACATAGAGACCAATGCTTTTTCCCGCCTTCTTCAGGCTACGCAGCAGTGATTTGGCTTGCGCAGGTGTATTTGCGAAGGAGCGCTAGATCATCTGCGTAATCCACATCTATAATTGCTTCTTAGATTTTTTTAACATGAGACCTTTTTTCTTCATTCAGTATAACAACTTTCGTTTATATAAAATATAGTCTAAACTTATTTATTTCGATAACAAACCAAAGAACAGAAAGTACAATCGATAATAATGTTTTTAACACATTTATTTCATTACTCTTAATCAATATCAGTATCTATCAAATTACATTTCCAGTGTGATAAAAGTTACATTTGATACAGCTTAATATGAAATAAACACATCGGTCCGAGTTCAGACAGGGCTCTTTAACTTTGTGGTAAGGTGTCCTTCCAGGGTTGGTCAGGCCGGCTAGGGCAGTGGAGGGTGGAACATATTTGTACTTTGATTTGTTCATTTCATGAAGAGAGTAGTCTCCCTGTAAGAAATCCACTTGGTCGGTGGGGGTGGGTTATAATCTGTGGTGGTGAAACGTGTCCTATCTCATATTTCTCTGAAAAAAGACCTTTGTTGCTTGTTTGAATCAGAGACGGTAAAATTTGTGTTGGTCGTCGTCTTCGATTAATTTTTTTTTTTTTACTCCATTCGTATGAATTCGTCCTTTTTTGGTTAATCAAACAGCAAGTCACCGCCAAAACGCGTGTGTACTCTTTTATCCTGTGTATAAAAGCAAATGGGACGATGTTTGATATACTGGCAGTGACTATTGGAAACGAGTCTAGGAGAAGGGAAACTCCGAATTCAAAAGTCTGTGGTCAGTCGTTGATTAGAGTTTGTGGCATTCCTTGTGCACTAATTCTTTCCTATCGACTATGCCAAAAATTGCGAATGGTCCAACACAAGACTTCACCGCTATAAACAAAATACTGTGAGGGTTGTTCGTTGGATGAACCTTCGTGGATCGAAATCAACCAGAGGGTCCATTTTTTATGAGTTTTTTTTTAACCTTGAGACAGAAACTGGTCAAAGAGAGGGAAAACTCTGATTTCAAACCCGGAGGTTTTGAAATATGTATTTACCCAAACTTTCCATACGAGCAGGATGCGACACAGGGTCAGTTTTTTAAACGGAGTTTAACGGCGTTGAAATTCAGGAGTTCTATTTCTTTCAAAGAGCTTGGAATACAAAGTTTAAAGAGCACAGTGTTCCCTAATATTACCCATATATTGGAGAGAATTGTTGGATTCATATATTTCCAAAGGGTATTAGTGGGACTATGTTTCATTACAAAGCCTTTCCGTTGTCAATCTATGTCATGGTTATATTTTTTCGCCTTGTCTTAACTTCTTTAAATACATCATTTGTTCTTCGCGTTCCCTTGCAGTTTCCTTTCCGTTCTTTCGGAAATAGTCCGCGTCTATGAAGCAAGGGATATTTCACTTCTTTTATTTGTGTGGATAGAATTCTCTACATTGTAGGTAGAGACGCTATCGGCTTATTGGTGCTGGGGATTTTTTTTTTCTAGATCAAAGAAGTTTTTCTTTTTGTCGTATATTCGGGTACGTTTGCTTTTTATAGGCATTTAAACTGTTGTCGGGGTAATCTTTCATGTATGGGCGTGATTTTTTTAAAACCAGAATCCATGTCTACCATCAGGGCATTGTGTTTTTTTAGGTTTATACCATTCGTGATTATTTTTGTTATCATCATTATTATTTTACTCCTTGTGAGTTTTCACACCAGGATTGACTGGTGGTCTTTCACTGGGGAAAGCTAATCTCTTCAGGTCTCCAAGACTTTTCTGAGTGTTCAAGCCGTGTGGTTGTTTGAATGGTCTCGATTCTTCCTCTGATTTCAAATTTCTCTATTCTCTTTTCCAAACTCTTGGAGCCGTTACACCAGCTAAACTCGGTACCACCTTCACCCTCATTTTACTCAGTATCATTATTTCACTCCTTACGGGTTTTTCAAACCAACCTTAGCTGGAGATCTTTTCTTGGATTCTGAGTGACATGAAATCTCCACATGTCTCAAGGACTCTTTTAATTTTTCTTTTGATTTCCAATGACCCCAGTCTCTTTTCCAAACGCTTGGGGACCGTTTCAAGTGCACCAACTACGATTGGTATCACTTTCACCCTCATCTTCAATAGTTTTTCAATTCTCTGGCAAGGTCAAGGAATTTCATTTCCATTCACCTTCACCCTGTGATCTGCTGGGACTGCAAAATCTTTCAAATGAAAAGTTCTCTTTTTCTTGTTAATCAAATCTTAGTAAGGTTTTCAGACCGGAATAAAGTGATCAGTTTGAATTAGATGAGTTTCATTCTCAAGAACGGATTCTGGTTTGTGCATATAACATTTTGGAGCATGCTCAAAATTTAGTTTATGGCACAATTCCCATTGAATCACCTTTCCAACCCAGTTGTGCTTATCTTTATATTCTCGTGATGCAAATTTGCAGCATTTGTTTATTACATGGTTGATCGTCTCATTTCTGTCCTTACAAATATTATTGCTATCTATCTATCTATCAGTGCTTTTCTTCCTTAATCTTCCGACTATTATCATCTTGCAGCACCCTCTAGTAAGAAATGGGACCGTCCAAATCATCAAGGATGTAATGCAAAAATGTAAATCTTGATTATCTGCTGTCGTTTGTCCGGTGAATTCTTATTTCTCATGAGTGTCGTCACCTTAACTGAATAATGGACCATTCCGTTTTATTACAAAGAAAGAAAGGGAAGAAAAAGGACATGCGATACAGAAAAGATATAACGAGAAAGACAGAATGAAAGAAAGAAAGATAAAAAGAGTGTATGGGAAAATAAAGAGAGGGGTGAGCGAACGCAATGAAAAGATGAAAAGAAGGAAGGGAAAAAATAAAGAAAAGTGTAAGAGAGAGTTAAATCAAGATTATTATACTTTTTACATATTTTACTATTTGCAATAGTTCTTAAGTAAACATATTAAAATATTGAAATAATAAAATTAGCATGGTATATCAATAGGTCCGGTTAGTTATTATTATTATTATTATTATTATTATTATTATTATTTTATTATTATTTAGTTTTTCCCATGAGCATTAGCTGATGGTATTTCGCTGGAGGCTGGAGGCTTGAAATCATGTCTCCCCAGGTCTCAAGGACTATTATTATTATTATTATTATTATTATTGAGTTTTTCGCTGGAGGCTGGAGGCTTGAAAACATGTCTCCCCAGGTCTCAAAGACTATTATTATTATTATTATTATTATTATTATTTTTAGTAGTAGTAGTAGTAGTAGTAGTAGTAGTAGTAGTAGTAGTAGTAGTAGTAGTAGAATAGTTCTTGTAGTAAGCGCAATATATTTTTTTAACGTTGCTGTTACAGTAATACAATTTTTCAAAATCATAAAAGTACATTTTCACTTGAATCAGTAACGGAACTAAAGAGAGAGAAAATAAGAAACGAAAAAAAAAAAAACAAACAAAAAAAAAAAAAAGAACACAAAAGTAAAAGAGAAAATAGAAAAAAATATTTTCGGTCACCAGACATTAATGAACTTAAAAACCTGTTATGTTTTAATTCCACCTCCCGGTGAGAATCATTGTTCTGATAGTCATAGAAGAAATGTTTCAATGATCGTGACAAATGATACGAATTTTTACTTAGATCAATTTTTCTCTCACATTGGCATTTCTTTATCAACTGGATGAACTTATAAATGAAAAGAAGAAAAAAATGATTAAAACCAATAAAAAATATATAATAGATGAAAAGCGTCAATTTTCTTAAGAATAAAACATTTTTTGCCTGATTGAAATTTGCTGTCAGAGGAGGAAATAGGCAATACTTGCAAAATTGGGCTTTTTTGTTTGATTTTGTTTTATCTCTTTGCCGCTGTATTTCATTCATTCTTTTATTCTTATAGTTATTTGTCTCGCTGTTATTTAATTCATTTTCCTTTGAAATCTTTTTTTCTTTCTTTCTTCTTCTTTCTTTCTTTCTTTCTTCTTTCTTCTGTTTACTTTGTTCTTTTTTCTTTCTTCTTTCTTTCTTTCTTCTGTTCCCTGCTACTTGTTCTTTCTCTTTCTTTCTTTTCTTTCTTTCTTCTTTCTTTCTTTCTTTCTTCGTTTGTACTTGTTCTTTTCTTTTCTTTCTTTCTTTCTTTCTTTCCTTCTTTCTTTCTTTCTTCTTCTGTTCCCCTGCTACTTGTTCTTTCTCTTTCTTTCTTTCTTTCTTCTTTCCTTCTTTCTTTCTTTCTTTCTTCTGTTCCCTGCTTACTTGTTCTTTCTCTTTCTTTCTTCTTTCTTTCTTTCTCTTTCTTTCTTTCTTTCTTCTGTTCCCCTGCTACTTTTCTTCTCTTTCTTTCTTTCTTTCTTTCTTTCCTTCTTCTTTCTTTCTTCTTCTGTTCCCCTGCTACTTGTTCTTTCTTTCTTCTTTCTTTCTCTTCTTTCTTTCTTCTTTCTTTCTGTTCCCCTGCTACTTGTTCTTTCTCTTCTTTCTTTCTTCTTTCTTTCTTTCTTTTCTTTCTTTTATTCTCTAAGCACACATTCGTTCTTTCTTTCTTTCTTGTATCCCTGCTATAATGTGTTCCTTTTTATATTCACTACATTATTTATTTATTTATTTATTGATTTTGTTTCTTTGTTACACTTCTTTCTTTCGTTCTTTCTTCTTTCTTTATTCTGTTCCCCTGCTACATGTTCTTTTCTTCTTTCTTTCTTTCTTCTTTCTTTCTTTTGCTATACTTTATTTTTTATCTTCATTACGTGCTTTATTTATTATTTTGTTCTTCATTTCTTTTCTTTTTTTCTTATTTTCTTTGTTCCCCTGATACACATTCTTACTTTTTGTCTTCTTCTTTCTTTCTTTTTTTCTTTGTTTCCCTGATACTCATTCTTACTTTTGTCTTTATTTCTTTCTTCTTTCTTCTTTGTTCCCCTGATACACATTCTTTCTTTTTGTCTTCTTTCTTCTTCTTTTCTTTTTCTTTTCTTTCCTATTAAACTATCTATTTATATATTTTTTTATTTTGTTTTCGTGGTAGATTAAGATTTCTTCTTCATTTTATTCCCTCTCTCCCTCTCAAACCCTCTCTCGTTTTTATTCAGTTTTTTTTTGTCTCCCTCCCCTTCATTTCTTTTTCCTTTCCTTTTTTCTTTCCTTCCAATCCATTCAAGCACACGGTAAAGGCTTCTTTATTTTTTAAATTTCAAATTTCTTTTTCATTTATTTTTTATTTATTTTTCTCCCTAACGTGTTGCGTGTTTCACAATCAAAACGGAATGGTCCATTATTTATCTTGGGTTATGACATGGTATAATATTTGGTTTTCGGTTTAGTTTCTTAATGGCATATAAACCTTCGTGAGTTAACTAATACTAAATACATCCTTTGTAGAAGAACAGAGATGGAATTATGTAAACCATAGCAAGCCGGGTCATTCCCTTTCCGGTCTTATTATTGCGAAAGACCGAAGTTCGAACTCACTACATCGCAGTCCAGCGCCACGGGAACTACACCGGTTAGATTTCTAGATTTTAAATTGAGAAGAAAACAGACGGTTGGGGTTTTAGCTCTTTCTTAGCCCGTGTGGGCTACCTTACTAAATAACGACATAACGTCATAAAAACAAAGTCCTCACTCAGAAAGGGAAACTAATAAAGAGGACTAACCCTTAAATAGGGCAACCCTTTGGCCATGGGTGGTGACCCATGATGCTTAAGGGCAGAATACCGGTTGATGAGCAGTCCATAACATGCAATACTCTACTTTGACTCTATTTAGGCTAGACGGGTGGTCAGAGAGGCCCTCTCAGATCAATCGGCTGATCACGTCAAGCCGTAGCACGTTTATGATTGTCCCAACCTCATTACCCTTGAGGCAAACTCCCAAACCTTTTTATGATATATTAGCTAGAAAGCGGTAGTTGAGTGTCATTGTCCTTGATGTATGAAGATAAACTGCATCTAATGGTGAGGTTTCAATTCTGGGACATCACTGTCAGGTCCACTCTGATCTGGAGTGGTAATACCTGTTAGGGTCTAATCTATGGGTTAAATAGGAAAAAAAGAGTTTTACAAGTGATTAAAAGATTGACTTTGAAAACAAAATTGAATACCATCAAGAATTAATAAAACAAAACCTGTTCAGCATGAAATAACCCACGTTTTGACATGCCGTAAAAATCAATCAACCAACCAACCAAACAAACAAACAACAATATTGTTATATTGTATAACACCTGATAATACCATAGGTGTTTTCGCGAAAATAAAAATGAGCATTTCTCGTATAAATTGATGACTGGTATTGTGTCGCATCATAAGACGTAAGCATATGAAATAAAAACGACGATGAAGCATGTGCCCCTTCCTTTAACAAAATAATTACATGCAAATAATTTACATAACATTCTGTTGACCTTTTCTGTAAAGAAAATAAAGTCACGTTTAATATTTCACAGAATACAAAAGAATAGGCAAGTGTTTTCAAATATTTGATGCGGAACTATCCTCGAGGAAATGCATGAGGAAAGCTGCAGGGAATACGCATTCAAATAGCGATCAACAAGAGAATATCACTATTATATAACTATATATAGATACTGTACCGCTCATAAATATTTAAACGAAAAGATAATTTACTAAATTACTGGATTTTAATACTATGAATCTGAGAAACCGATATATTATTTGTACTGCTTACTATAGGCTGGACTGGTGGTCGGAGAGCCCCGCTCCGATCAATTGGTTGGTCACGTCAAGCCCTAGCGCCTATATGATTGCCCCAACCCTATTACTCATTTGTTAAAGTCCAACACCTTTTATCATACATGTGCTAGAGGGCTGTGGCTGAGGATCTTCATGTCCTGGGAATGACGTTAAACTCTTTCTGATGGTGAGTTTCCGGTTCTGGAGGTCTGAGGAATGTAGAGCACCCTTTCATCACAATTTCTCCCAGGTCTACTCTAAACCGGAATGGTAGTACCTGTTAGGGTTCGTTCTATGGGTTAAATAGGAAAAAAATGTTTATAAAAATATTATAGTTTATTATATGTTCTTGAACCTTGGTTAGGCAGCCAGACTAGGAGAAGGAACACTCTAAATTCAACCCAGCTTTACTCTGCTTAAAAATATCACGTGCAGCCCCTAGAGGTGTCTGTGTGTGTGTGTGTCTCTCTCTCTCTCTCTCTCTCTCTCTCTCTCTCTCTCTCTCTCTCTCTTTCTGTGTGTGTGTGTGTGTGTGTGTGTTGTGTGTGTGTTTAGAGGAGGTAAATAAATAATTTGACTATTTGAAAAAGCACACGGTTTGTTTTTATTGATTAAAATTCCAAACTTAATTAAGAATCATCACGGCTGATTTAATTTAAATTTAAATTTAATTTAAAGGCCGCCCTGTCGGCTGGGGCGTTTGAATGCACCAACTGCACCTCAGCAGAGGGTAAGACTCCCCCAAGGGGGCCACCTGTTGGTCGTGGGTGGCGACCCGTGATGCTTAAGGATAGAGCCCAGGTGGATGAGCAGTTCATGACATGCAATACTCCACTTTGGCCCTATCTTGGGCTAGACGGGCGGTCGGAGAGGCCCCCTCCGATCAATCGGCTGGTCACGTCGAACCCTAGCACCTATATGATTTTCCCAACCCTATTGCCCTTATGGCAAGCCCCAACCCCTTTTTATCATATGGGTGCTAGAAGGCGGTAGCTGCGGGTCTACATGTCCTGGGAATGACGGTAAACTCTATCTGATGGTGAGGTTCCAGTTCTGGAGGTTTGGGGAAGGTGGAGCTCCCCTTCATCACCATTGCTCTCTGGTCCACTCTGACCCGGAGTGGTAGTACCTGTTATGGGTTAAATAGAAAAATGTATTTATAAAAAAAATTGTATTATCCATTAAGAATGAATTTATTTCAAAACTTTATCGGCATTAAATGACCCACTGAGGTTGATATGCCGTAAAAAAAAACGAACCAAACATAATTTAAAGGATTTCCATCATTTCGATTTGTTGAAGGTTGGACAGACCATGGTTGGTCTTCAAGTTAAACATTCCCACGTTTGAAACAGGAATACCACTAGTACACTTACGTTTTCCCGGAGGAATCTTCTTTAAATGTTACTCGAATATTTTTTCGCAAAAAAAGATTTGACAACGTATCTTCATGCACATATTGACGCTAGTTTTTTTTGTTTTTATTTACAAAAAAAAAAAAAAAAACAACAACCCAAAATCATCGATTCTGCTTCCAGAAAAATCACGAAAAAAAGTTTTGAAAAAATCAAGAAAAAATCGACTAAACGACGAAAAACTAACAAAAAAAAAAAAAAAAAATCAGAATCACGCGGGAGAATAGTTTAGAATAGTAACGAATTGTCATACCTAGAAGCGAAGTATGCTAAATCCAGTTTGACAAATTCGAATGACAATTACCGTGCCTTCGAGGCACACACCTATATCTATCTATCTATCTATCTATCTATCTATCTGCGTCTGTGCATATGTATCTATATCTCTATATATATATATATATATATATATATATATATATATATATATATATATATATATATTATATATATATATAATCAACTTAGATTTATGTAGGCCCTAATTTTGGTCGAAATAAATTTATTATGGAATTACGGTGTTGAGTTCATCCTTCCTTTCTATGAATATATATATATATATATATATATGTATATATATATATATATATATATATATATTATATATATATATATAATATATATATATATATATATATATATCAATCTATGCATTTGTATCTATTCATATATCTTTGAATTATCTATCTGTTTCAATTTGCTAATCTCTCTCTCCCCCCTCTGTCTATCTCTCTCTCTCTCTCCTCTCTCTATATATATATATATATATATATATATATATATATATATATATATAATATATGTTGAAAAAATGAATAAAGGAAAGAAAGTATAGAATGGATAATATAGGATATATTAATCAATTTTATTTACACGTGTTTTGGTCAGGAGTTTATCCATGTGTACATTATTCAAACTATTATTATTTTTAGATATCTATAGTAAATTACATTGTTTTTTTTTCTCTTGCCACTGTCGTTTATCATCGACCTCATCCTTGCATAATATTGTTTTTACTCTCCTCCTATTAATATGAAATAGCAAATTGGTTTATGTTCTCTAACATATTTAAATACTCATTTTGATTTGACTAAAAAAAAATGTTATTTAGAAAATCACTATAATGACTTTATTAACAAAATCAATAAATTAACCACCAACAAATCATACATACGTATAATTTCTATTCTAAAAAAAATAAAATAAAAAATAAATAAATATATTTATATAAATAAATAAATATATTTATATATATAAATAAATATATTTATATAAATAAATAAATTAATATATTTATATAAATAAATAAATAAATATATTTATATGAATAAATAAATCTATAAATCTATATATAGATAAATAAATATAGCAGTATGTGTAAATATATGTATAAATAAATAAATATATAAATACATATATAAATGAATAAATATATAAATATATATATATAAATAAACAAATATATAATAAAATAAATAAATAAAATCCCTCATGCTTTGATAATTTATAATTCCACAAAACTTCTTTCCGTTTCAAAATCTGTTCGCTTGCGATATGACGTCATTAACGGTCTTTCTCGGTCACGTCTTTTTTAAAAAAGTTCTTTTTCGAACATTTAAAAAATTCTCCACTTTTTCCAACGAATTTCATTTCTGATGAAGGTCGAATTTTCTTTGTGTGCGGAACATTTCTACATTTTTTCTATTATTATTATTTCATTTCATTTGGTTATTTAAAAATAATAAATGTTTGAATAATGTACACATGGATAAACTCCTGACCGAAACACGTGTAAGTAAAATTGATTAAAATATCCTATATTATCCATTCTATACTTTCTTTCCTTTGTTCATTTTTTCAACGTACCGTCGGATTCACTTTAAGTTTCATTTTACACACACACACACACAACACACACACACACACACACATATATATATATATTATATATATATATATATATATAATATATAATATATATATATAATGTGTGTGTAATTTTGTGAGCTTACTAATTTTGATTCATAGGGAAAACATTAAATTTTAGCCCTATCTATCTATCTACCCCAAAAGATTGTTATCTATTGATTCCCTTGTAAATTTTTGATTTGAATAACTAATTTCCATCATTCTGTTACAATAAAAAATGTTTTCATATTCCTACGTAACAAATAATTCCCACACAATTCAACGTAACTATTCTGTTTTAATAATAATTAATTGCACACTGTTATATGCTTTTTTTTAGGATCACATTAATTGGCTAATAGGGGACACGAAATGTTACAGCAGAACTACCATTTCCGCCTAGGGTGAGGGACATTTTAAAATCTTGACATCTGGAAGATCAGTTAAGGAGTACTAGATAATCCAAACAGCCAACCAACAAATCAGCCAACGAACCGACTAAAGCCTATTTTCTAACGAGCTACAAACTCTTATTTCATTTTCTGGTTTGGTTAGCAGCAGTAGCCCAAAGAAGTGATCGGTTGCTTTCATGCCAAGCGCCATCTTGCGTAAATTCTAAAGCTATTATTTTAACTTTCGATTACTTGATTGTACAAGTATAATCTCAAAATAAGATCTCCAACGTTTTGAGGGCGCACGGAAGCTGTTTGTGCGGCTATTAAATAACACTGTTTTGTTTGCTGTGTAGGCACCTGCGCCTACGCCTGCTCCTGGGCACACATCATTACAGCGCTTAATCTTAGGTTGGCAATGTTTCTGATCGAGCTCCCGATTGACGCTACCACTAAGTGTGAAATTAGTACATTTATTTGGTTTTTGAAGACAGAAGGCATTAAACCGAAGGGTACGGTGAGTCCGGCATGGATGCGGTGTAGGGAAGTTTACAATGACGAAGAGGTTCAAGGCTTCCTAAAAAAATGGTGGCGAACTGACATGGATATACGAAATGACAATCATATAGAAAAATAGTGAAACTTTAAAATGATGTATACATCACTGACAATAAACAGGGTAATTTTTTAAAAGTTTGCAGTAGGAATAAATAGGAGGAGGGGCTCAAAAGTTTATATGAATGTTACCGGTAATGGTGGAAGGAGAATTGGTGGGAAATTATAGGCATTTGAGAATATATTGACTGGTTTCAAAGTTGATCTTGTTTAAGGTGGGGTTTTTTTGTTTAATGTATAGGGCTTCAAGTATTTGAAGTTTTTGTTTGTTCTTTTCTTTGTGCAGTATATGTGTGTTTTTAGTTAGAATTTTCCGGTAATTAGAGGGGGGCATGAATGTGATTTTGTTGCATTATGGAGCTTGTATCCGTTAAATAGTTAAATATAGTGATAACCGACATGACAAAGTAGTCATGTGACCAATGAACATGCTTTCAACTTTGGAGAGGCAGTCTCCTACTGGACATTTAAATTTATACACAAGATTGGTCTCGTTAAGACGAGCAGTTTTTATTGCATGTGATAGGCTTGGTGGTTTTAAACTTTAACACTACATTTAA
Organism: Doryteuthis pealeii; assembly: GCA_023376005.1. Classification (NCBI taxonomy): domain Eukaryota; kingdom Metazoa; phylum Mollusca; class Cephalopoda; order Myopsida; family Loliginidae; genus Doryteuthis; species Doryteuthis pealeii. Next base: position 18,352,681 of record CM042175.1, read on the forward strand.
GAACGGGAATGTTAGACTTTAGATTTATTAAGAGCCAAGATGTTCGCCGGGCTGGCTGCTTATGAAACCTAACATACAAATCAATATATAACGTACCTCCTCGTTATATATGTTATATATATTAGTTATATATATATCAAGATATACATAGAGAAGGAGAAAGTGAGAGGCAGAATGATTTATAAGAGACAGTTCAGTTTTTGACTTAAGATTCCTTACCTTAGGGATTACACTCTTATTTTAAACTAGGATATATATCGATATATTATTAAAATTCTCGTCGTTTTCATGTCACCGTAATCTAGGAAAAATGAAATATCATCATGAGATTTCCATCAATGCAATATACTTAGAAACCTTTAAGTTAAAAAATTAAAGCAATCTCCATTTTCAATTGAAACTGAGTAATAATTATTTAGGCTTTCCAATCGGAAAGTTTGATATAACGGAAATCACTATAAAAAGCTAAATGAGATCCTTCACTTTCTTTAAAAAGAAACAATTTAATATTAAGGGTTGATATTGTACAAAAGACATCTCTATCTATCTATCTATCTATTTATATCTATCTCTTTCATATCAAAGTGTTGTAGCTTGTTATTGGTATAAACAGAACAGTACTTTAAAGGGCTTATAGCCCTACCTTAAATAGAAGCAGAATAAACATATTAATATAGACATAAACAATAACTCAGAATATTTTAGACGGTCTGGGGATGCTGAAAATTTTAAAAGGATAATCTTTCGGTTGAAATAGATCTATAACCGTTAGCATGACCGATATTTAAGGCTCTTCTTCATCAATCCCATATATATATATATATATATATATATATATATATATATATATATATATATATAACGTTTGTGGTACGTAGTACAATCTTAAGGGTATGCTTTAAAAAGACGTAGGCAATTGATTTTAAATGTATACCGTTTATATATATATATATATATATATATATATATATATAATATATATATATTGGTTAGGAAGTTGATTTAGAAGCTATCACAATGCAGTTTGGAATAAATAAAAAATATAATACGGTAACAATGGTGTTGTGTGTTGACCTGTATTTTTATTATTATTTAAAATAATAAAAATACAGGTCAACACACAACACCATTGTTACCGTATTATTATTTTTTATTTATTCCAAACTGCATTGTGATAGCCTTCTAAATCAACCCCCTAACCAATACATACACAATGCTTCAAGCAAATTATGAAACTCTCTTATATATATATATATATATATATATATATATATATATATATATATGTGTGTGTGTGTGTGTGTGTGTGTGTGTGTGTGTGTGTGTGTGTATAAGTATATTTTGGCAGCATTTTTTTCTTTTAAACATGTTTTTGTTAAACTCTACTGACGATTCATGTCGGACGAGTTTACATGTATATATACACACACACACACCACACACATATATATATATGTGTGTTGTGGTGTGTGTGTTTGTGTGTGTGTGTGTGTGTGTGTGTTCAGTGTGTGTGTGTATTCGTAGACAGTAACTCTTGCTTTTATTTAATTTTGAAGTTGATGAATGCAATAAGATTTGCTTATCAATATCTGTCATACACGTACATTCAATTTCTATCTTTCCGCCTCTCTGCTTCTCTCTCTCTCTCTCTCTCTCTCTCTCTCTCTCTCTCTCTCTCTCTCTCTCTCTCTCTGTCTCTCTCTCTCTTCATCTCTTTTCTCTCTTCCTCTCTCTCTATATATATATATATATATACCTCTTTATTATATTCAATGCTTCCTCATTGGATAGAGTTAAATTAGATGAACAGTACGAGTGTCTTGTCGGTCACTGAGAACGAAGGAAAGGAGTAAAAGCTGTGTGAAAAGGGAAGCAATCAAACCTAAAGGGAAAAGATACAAGTCAAGTCAACCATTTAAGTTCATCGCCAACGCTCATCACCCCCAAACCGCCAATGTAAAGACAAATGGTAACACGAAGCAGCTTGCTCAAGCGAATCATTTCAATTTGCTCTTTAAGTAAGCGTCTAATGGCCCCTTTCCATCCACCCTCCGACCATGTCGTTTATGGCAGGTCTTCAATTCTATACATAATCCTCCTGAACCCACATCCCTACACACAAACAAGGGACTGATATCTATTCAAACTCGTCTTCCAAAACCAACACAAGGGCGGGAAGATAAAATTGGGCGTTACGTCCAGGCTTTAAAATCTCAGCAATTCCTTTATATTTCATGAATCTGTCGCGTAATATTCAATAACCTATCTATCTATCTATCTATCTATCTTCGTCTCATCATTCTTCTCTCATCTATCTTTCTATCTATCTATCTATCTATCTATCTACGTCTCATCATAACTATCTATCTACCTCTCTGACCTGTCGGCTGGGGCTTTAGAATGCACCGACTGCACCTCTGCAGAGGGGTCAGACTCCCCCAATTGGGTCACCTGTTGGACGTGGTTAAGGATAGAACCCAGGTGGCTGAGCAGTCCATGACTTGCAATATTCCCCTTTAGGCTTTTCTTGGGCAAGACGGGCGGTCGGAGAGGCCCCCTCCGATCAATCGGCTAACCACGTCAAGCCCTAGCACCTATATGATTGCCTCAACCCTATTGCCCTCATGGCAATCCCCAACCCTTTTTATCATTGAGTGCTAGAAGGCGGTGGCTGAGGTCTATATGTCCTGGGAATGACGGTAAACCCTATCTGATGGTGAGGTTCCAGTTTTGGAGGTTTGGGGAATGTGGAGCACCCCTTCATCACCATTGCTCCCTGGTCCAACTCTGACCCGGAGTGGTATTACCTGTTAGGGTCCCATCAATGGTTAAAATACAAAAACATGTGTTCATAAACAAAATTCAGTATCCATTAAGCATTACTTTATTTAAAAACTGTATCGGCATTAAATAACCCACTGAGGTTGATATTCCGTAAAATCAAACCAAACCAAACCAAACTATCCATCTCTCTATCTATATATCTATCTATCTGCGTCTGATTATATCTTCTATTCCCGTTTGGTCATACGTATGTACGTATATATACCCGTCAGATCTATTCCCAAATGATCATAATCTATCTATCTATTGCCCGTCAGTTTGTTTGTTTGTTTTGTTTTATGGCATATCAACTACGGTGGGTCATCTAATGCCGGTTAAGTTTTGAAAGATTCGTAGCGATATTTGATAGAACATTCTTTAAAATCAATTTTTTTTGTAAACAATTTTCTATTTTACCTATAGATGGAACCTTAACAAGTACTACAACTCCGAGTCAGAGTGAACCTGAAAGCAATAGTGATAAAATGACGCTCCGCATTCCCCAGAGCCAAACCATCAGTATAGACGTCATACCCGGACTGAAGATCCTCAGCCCCGCCTTCTAGCACCATATGATAAAAATATTTGGGTTTTGCCATAAAGGCAATAGGGTCAGGACAATCATATATGTGCTAGGGCTTGACGTGACTAGGCGATTGATTGAGGACGCCTCTCTGATAACCCGTCTAGCTTAAGTAAGGTCCAAAGTAGGGTGTTGCATGTCATGGACTGCTCATCCACCAGGATTCCGTCCTAAGCAACGTGATCACCACCCATGGCCAACAGGTTGTCCCATTTGGGGGGGGGGATCTTACCCCTCTGCAGAAGTGCAGTCGGTGTATTCAAAAACCTTAGCCGACAGAGCTCTATCGGATCATATTTATCTGCTAGGGTGATACTGATTGATTTTGACGACATTGTCAGCTGTCTACCTCTCCGCCCTGTCGGCTGGGGCGTTAGAATTCACTGACTGCACCTCTGCAGAGGGGTAAGACTCCCCCAATGGGACCACCTGTTGGACGTGGGTGGCGAACTGTGATGATTAATGATAGAATCTAGATGGCTGAGAAGTCCATGACTTGCAATATTTCCCATTAGGTTTTTCTTGTGGCCCCCTCCGATCAATCTGCTGGCCACGCCAAGACCTAGCACCTATATGAATCTATCAACCCTATTGCCCTTATGTTATACCTATATAATGCATTCTCTTTTTATCTATCTATAGTTCATGAGAATGTTTTAGTAGTGCGGATCATGTCTCTAAAAAATGTTTGCCCTTGCCTGTGCATGTGTTCTATGTGTGTGAAATAATGAATATCTTGCCTAGGATTGAACTTTGCTCATGTTTTATTAACATAAATGGATATTATATAAATAAACAATAAAACACACAACACCACACAACACACACATATATATATATATATATATATACATATATATATATATATATAATAAATTGATAATAAAACATATGTATGGATGAATATATCTATATGCGTGTGTGTGTATGTGTGTGTGTGTTGCACGTGGGCAGTTCTCAGTGAATTATTACTGGTTTGAATTTATAGTTTTTCGTTCTTCTAGACTGGTTGCCTACTATTTACCCATAGTTGGTAGAGAGAAGATATAAATCCAGGCCTTTCTCAAGGACATTAAGGGTAAGTGAAACGTAAAAAAAAAACTCATCTTGTTTCTCTCTCTCTCTCTCTCTCTCTCTCTCTCTCTCTCTCTCTCTCTCTCTCTCTCTCTCTCACACACACACAACACACACAAACATACACAATATATATATATATATATATATATGCATCTCTCTTTCTCTCTCCCTATTTCTGAGTTGGGGTGGGGTTTTCTGTGGTTCGAAATTAAGATCGATTCATGCGCTTATTTCTTTGAAACGATGCCAAAGTTTTGAATTGACGGATGTAAGAAATGTTTGACTGTTTTACATATAAGATTTAAAGACGTCCGTTTATCGTTTCTATGAATAAAGGATGAAATAATGTATTTCAAGAAACTAGATATACCACTTAAACTTTTGCAGAGTAACTTGAGCTACCCCCACCTTTTCTTAAAAAAAACCCTACTTAATTACTTCACATCGGGTTACCTTTTTATTCCCGCACTTCACTTTTTCCAAGGATTTACACAGTTGAAAATTCAAACTATTTTCTGCCCCCTCCTGCCACCCCTCCAAAAACACCCCAACATAATATAAATATGCAGAAATCCAATATTGTCAACTTCATCGACATATTCCAAGGAAGTACATCTACTCTACTCCCCAACAATATAAGAAGCCCTTAATTTTGTTTTTTTAATGAAAAGTTAATTTTACGTATACTTTTATGTATTAATTAGTCATAGCTCAGTCAATCCTTATAATAGTGATTTTATTTTTTTTTAATAATTTTAATTAATACTTATTAATTAAATACTTATTACTTTTTATATCAAGAAAAATATCATAATAATTCCAGAATGATAATAATAAAATCTAGTAATTCTTTGTAGGAGCCAGTCCGTAGAGCAGCCGCCTAGGAATCGTAAGGTTCTCGCTAACCCAGCACACGAATTACACAGATTGGGTAATATAATATGCGGTAGCTGACGGTAGGTGTAGCGCTCCACCACAACAAAAACTCCCTGGTCTAGCCTAGAGAAAAGTGTATTGACTCCCTCAATGTCCAACATACACTCCGCCAACTAACAGTAGGTCTGGTCTTCCAGCCGGGGTTAAGTGATCCGTCTGTACCTCAGAGTCTGAGAGGATTTTATCTGTTTTCTTCTCCAAGACAGATTCCAGTTTGTACATGAAAATTGAATTTCTTGTACAATTACCAGTGGATCACCAGTCCTAACCAGTCGTGCTCCGTTTGTGCTACTTTGCGACATTATTATTAACCGTTCTGTCTTTTTCTTCACACATTTTACACTAATTATTCTGTTGTGTCTTATCTATTTTTGGTTTTATATAGTTTGATATTATGGCATTGTCTAGTGCTGCGATTATAAGAAATTCAGTTTCTCTCTTGAGGTTTCCTCTTCTTGGCCATGACCATGTGTGATCCACCCAGTTTGTCGCTTGAGATATCTATACAGTTGTTTTTCTTCCCATTTCTGTTTTCTTGCTTTTGTTATATTTGTGCCTGTCCATATGTTGCAGCTGTTTTTCTGGCTGCTGCAAGTAGACTTACTTTGTCCTCTTTAGTGTATTCTTCGATGGCTATTCCCCCTTCTTTATATAGTGCATCTGTATTGTTTCTCGGGCCTTGTGTGTTGTCATGTGTTTTCTTGTCTTTTAGTCCATCATTCGGAGTTTCTTTTACATTTTATGAATGTTCAAGAATTTCTTACAAGGAGAGGGAAGCCTAGGTTTTTATTCCCTGGACGAGATCTCATCTGCCGAGGTTGGTTTCTAGGTGTTTTCTTTTCCTTCTGAAGTACTTTTTTCTCACTTTTTTATTCATCCTTGCTTCTCTTTTAGTGTCCGCTTCCAATATTCCCAATTATTTTTCGGTAAATAACTTACTCCCAGATCCATTACTGCTGGATAGCGAGTTCGATCCTTACTAGATGCGCCATGGTAATCCTGTGTTTACGAAAGGCATCCATTTGTTTCTTCATGCTCCAGCTCTTTACTCTTCATAGGGCAACCGATGTTTGACAAGGAAAGACCAAATTCAAATCCCCTCTTGAAGTGAAGTGGCCTATTTGCGGTATCAATCGAACAGCGAGCATGACCTGTTACTAGCACTAAACCAGTGAGATTGTTTTTGAGTCTAAAGTGTAGCGCCACATCTACCATCTGCTCCCCAGTTTACCGCATATATCAAAGCTATACTACCAATACACTGAGTTGGTGAGGGCCGGTATCGAAACCAGAACCTTGGGTAACTAAGTGGAGGCTATCAGCTGTAGAGTAAAAAAATATAGTCGTCGGGTTGGCTTAAATTTGGCATCAGCCAGACAGCGGGGGAGTCTATCCCCTTTTCACTTGCGCTAGACCAAGGAGATTGTTTTTTAGGGTCTGAGGTGGAGCGTCAAACCAACCATCAGCTCATCACTTTACCGCCCAGATCCCTGTGCTAATACTCTGAGTTGGCGAGGAACAGTATCGAACCTTGCGATTCTTAGTTAAGTGCTCTACCGACTGAGCTAAACAGGCTGTACTCCGCTTAAAAAACGAACTCCGTGTCGCACCGTTCTCGTGGAGTAGCATTTGAATGACTGGATATGAAGGGCCATTCCTTTGCAGGGACACACACACACCTTTAAAATGATATGACACATTTTTAATTCAAAGATTCCTCACGTGAACGTGATCGTTACGGTGAATATCCGCTTTTCCGATTTCAAGTTATTTGTCTTTGCTATCATCAAAAGATGAAAATAAAGTATCGTTCGATTTTTCTGATTAGTATTTCCTTTGCAGCCGGATATTCTTGGTCGGCTGCCGACGACCCGGACCCTATTCGCCTCGGACGTCAGTATCTGGCGTACGAAGAAGCGCGTATGAGTCAGCTTTTAATTTTATCTACATCGGCGTCATAGATTTCTTGCCGTTTCCATGGCCTTGGGTAGGGGCGGATGGATTGGCAGTAGTTGAAATAGGTGAGCGTAAAAAGACAAATGTGGAAGAGATTTGAAGAAAGATAAGGATAAAGATAAGAAAGAATGAGAGAGTAGACTATGACTGAGGGGGGGGGGAGAAAGAAATAAAGAAGTTGAATGAAAATGAGAGCGGGAAAGAATAAGCAAAGTGAAACGAAGACAACAAAGAAAGAAAGAAAAAAAGAAAGAAAGAAAGAGAAGTTTTGCAGTCAAAATGAAAGCTAGAATTGATGAGAATGAAAATCGATGAAAATGGGAATATTTTGGAAGAGATGATTGATATATATATATATATATATCACTCACGCATACATACACACACACACAGATATATATATATATATATATATATATATATATATATATATATCACTCACACATACACACACACACACACACACATATATATATATATATATATATATATATATATATATATATATATATATATATATATCGGCTGTGATAAGACGGGAGAGGGAGAGAGAATGGTGGCTAGGATGAAGTGTAAATTTAGAAAAAGATATGTTGAAGTAAGAAAAAGGTTTAAAAAAATATTGGTTTAGGTGACACACACGCACAGACAGACATGGAACATCACCACCCTCATAAACATACACACACATGCACACGCATACACCTCTCTCTCTCTCTCCCTCTCTCTCTCTCTCTCTCTCTCTCTATATATATATATATATATATACGCACTTATATATATATATATATATATGAATATATATATATATATATAGAGAGAGAGAGAGAGAGAGAGAGAGATAGAGATAGTAAGAGGGATAGTAGAGAGAGAGTGACAGATTGATTGTTTGGGATATATTAACTGGGCTTTTTCTGATTCTAACTGATACACGAAAGTGTCCTGCAATTTCTTGAAAGAGCCTGTCTTGTAGTAATATTTGACGCAGTATATTCTTTGTTGGAGCTCTCATGCTCTAGTTGTGGGCAAAGGCATTGCCTCTGTCATGTCCGGCAAAATATAGGGGATTATTAAATGAATGGGGCATACATCGCAAAAAATGCGTGTGGGGCCCGTTTTTGTGGATCACCGTAAATATATATATATATATATATATATATATATATATATATATATATATAACCTACACATGTTTCACCATAAAAGCTCATCAGGTTTATTTGTTATGAATTATTTAAGATATTAATTAATTACAGGTAATTGCGGACGTAAATAATACAATTAACGTATTGAACACATTATATTCTTTATAAAACTGAATACTTGTAGCGACCGTCAATATTGCGATTAACTCGATTTCTTAATCAAATATATATATATATATATATATGGATATATATGGTATTTGTTGAAAAGTGACTTGCCGGTGAAAATGGTCACAATGGTTAGTTGATGCAAGTTTCACAATAATAAGACAGCGATATAACAAATATAAAGTGCTCAATACGTGAGTAGAGCAAACATAAATACACACGTGCAATCGACTGCAATTAATCAATATCTTGATTAATCCAGTGGATTTAACACTGAAGATCTTATGGTGAAACTCGAATAGGTTATTGCTGTGTACCATTATTATAATATATATTAGCATATTTGCACATGTACATTGACTTGTCTAATTAATTATATGCGTCTAATTTTATCTAGCACAAGGCCATATTATTCATAATTTCAAAAGAGAAAATTCATCTGGGAAACTTTCATCTTACGAATGATACAAAAGGGGTAGAAGAAATTTCCAAAATTCATATTCGTACCCACAGATTTTGTCAAATATTATCCGTTGAATCCAAATTCACATTAAGTTAGAAGAATGAATTAAAACGTAACTTAAACAAATTTTGATTCATTTAATGGATTTTTAGAAAAAAGACTGTTTTACAAAAAGAAAGATTGAAGAGCATATACATTTGCCATAAACTGGGAGTTGTATAAATTTCTTAAATAAGATGTTACAAAAGGAGAAAAAGAAAAAATATTATTTTATTGAGAAGTGTAAAGAAAGATTACCAAAATATAAAGAAAGATTATAAGAAATGAAATGAAACAAAAATAAAAACACAAAATGAACAAAACAAACAAAAAAAGTTACTAAGTGAATTAAATGAATTCTGTAAAGATCAGAATATACGTTAATCCGAAATACAATATCTGCTGATTATGGTGGATAAATGAAAACTTCCCAGCCAATTTGTCATAATTCTTTCATGCAGTTTGTAGATTATCTGTCTATCTAGCTCTTTCTTTCACTCACCCCCTCTCTCTCTCTCTCTCTCTCTCTCTCTCTCTCTCTATATATATATATATATATATATATATATATATATATATATATATCTTTGTGTCCGTTTTTCCTATGTATCCATATCATGCTGTTCATATGTACGTATCTTTGTATGTATGTATGTATGTATGTATCTATCTATCTTTCAATCGATCGATCGATCTTTTTCAGTTTCAGTCTCTCTCTATCTCTGTCTCTCTCTCTCTCTCTCTCTCTCTCTCTCTCTCTATATATATATATATATATATATATATATATATATATATATAGGGTTATCCACAGACAAGTTTCGACTTATCAAATCTTTTCAGTGTGTCTAGACATTTGTAAGCTACCTACAGTCGGAATTGGGTGTCAGTCCGGTACCTTAACCATTAGGCTGTCTTCATTTACAGACTGTTTTAATACACACATCGCTTTGTGTGTAAAGGCCGTCACAGAGTGCTCCATTCAGAGAAGAGCGTTGCGTTTACGCTTGAGTTGGCGGCCGTCATATATATATATATATATATATACCTGTCTATCTATCTACATCTGTTCATATCAATTTATCTTCTGGTGACTTTTCCCGATGTTTCGGGGTCCAATTGATAGATTAGATATCCCTATCTATCTATCTATCTATCTATCTAAATGTGCAATGGAAATGTATCTATCTATCTATCTATCAAATCATGGCATGGCGAAGGGATTGGATAAATACATAATACATGTGGCTCCATCTGTTGAGCACTGAAACGGTGAAAGCTACGAGTTATTTTTTCTTTTAATACTAAAACAATTTTTCGAAGAGAAGAACGAAGTTAGTGCAACAGGAATATAAAGGAAGGGGACAAACACTGAAAAGAGGTTATAAAAAAATTCACAGGAAATCGAGAAAGGAAGAAGAAAGATTGGGGAATGAAATTTATAAAAAAAATAAAGTGAAGTAATTTTCGAAATTTGACACGGGATTCGAAAAAAAAAACGAATGTGATGATGAGGAAGAAGAGGAGAAGGATGAAGAAGGAGAAGAGGACAAGAAAGGAGGGTGGTAGGAAGTTGACAAGATGAAAACAAGAACGGGATGGGAAGACATTGAACACTGAATAAAATATCTTCTGAATGGAAAGTGAAAATCTCTTCTCTTCCCTTCCCTAACTAAATAAGAATGAGAAGTTATGAGCTTAATAACGAAAAATAGGCTATTAAATTAGTTTGTTTATAATCATTAATTATTTTATTTACCATTATTTAGCTCGAAATTATATATTTTTCCGGGCATTTAGTTCAATGTGTGGTTTCTATGTAGTGACAGAGGTAAAACGTAGTGAGAGCTCAACGGGTTAAGTGCTAATGAGTGACAGACAGACAAATATTCAATAAATGAAGAAAAGACTTGAATTTGCTTCATTAAATGAAGGAAAATATTCTATAAATGAATGCGTTTGAAATAAATTATATTAATTAAGCAAATTTAAAGTCATTTCCTTTTTCATTGATATATATTATACTATATATATATATATATATATGTGTGTGTGTGTGTGTGTTGTGTGTTTGTGTGGTGTGTGTGTGTGTGTGTGTGTTAAGGTAGTGTGGACATAGAGTCAACTTAGTTTGAAGATAGCATAGGCGAGAAATGGTCCGTTACCAGGTTCCGTTGACTCTATGTCCCGCTAGCTTAGCTTAGAAGTGAATGGTATATCCATGTTAAAGAACACTTTACTTATAAATATAACGCCCATATATATATATATATATATATAATATATATATATTATATATATATATATATATAATGAATACTGTTTACTTATAGAAATAACAACCATATATATATATATATATATATATATATATATATATATATATATAATATATATATATAGAAATATAGAATGGATATAAATATAAAGGCGCTTAATGCAAAAATAGCAGAAAAGATTTAAAATCAAAGATTAAATATGATTGAGTTAATATTCAGTAACTGCAATTTCATGCATATCATGCAATCATCAGATCTGAAGCTTGCATGTCATGCATGAAACTGCAGTTACGGAATATTAATTTATAATTTTTATCTCTGATATATATATATATATGTATATATATATATATATATATATATATATATATATATATATAGATAGAGAGAGAGAGAGAGAGAGATAGATAAAAAGAATATGAAAACACACAATGCTGTTAAAAAGAAAATATTTATATCATAATAGCTATTTAACCCATAGATAACATATTAGCAATGGTGATGAAGGGGTGCTCCACATTCCCCAAACCTCCAAACTGGAACCTCACCATCAGATAGAGTTTAACGTCATTCCCAGGACATGTAGACCCACAGCCACCGCATTCTAGCACCCATATGATATCATCTTCAGAGCTTGTTTTTACTCCGGACTCATTGAGAGAGAAGCAGAAAATAATTTGAATTCAAAACGAAAACATTGATGTTCCAAAAAGCGTACAAGTCATGCGATCGTTTCGTCATTAGCACATCCGCTACGCGTTTCTCGGTCAACGACATAATGTATATCTAGTTTAACAGTTTTTTAAAGGTGAAGACATATTTCAAATTCAAAAATAGACAAATTCCCTTTTTCAAACAGGAAGAGTTTTAACCCGTTCATGGTAGGCCTACAACGGATATTTCCAGAAAAGTTTTTTTTTATATATAATGTAAAAAATATGAATGGTGTAAGGGTTTTTTGGGATAATTTGAAATTTAAATTTTTTAGGAAGTATGTGTCAGAAATGGTTATGTGAAGGGTTTTATGATTTCTGCGTACAAGTGTCGCTAAATAAGGGGATATATTAAAAAAGGCTGTCTTTGGGGGATGGTTTGATGTGTGAGAATAACGCAAGATTCCATTATTCTACGTCGTGTTCTATATGTATGTGAGTTAATATTTTGACACCTTTAAACCAAAGGTATATATTATATATATATATATATATATATATATATATATATATATATATATATATATATATATATATATATATATAAAAATTTACTACTACGTTTTCATTGCAGCTACATAAGTAGTTAATCCAAAAGGGCTCGATATATCCGTAAAATATAGAGCATTAATAGTTGTAAAAATGAAACTGTTCTCCAACTATATAATATATATATATATATATATATAATATATATATATATATACCAACTCCTCCGCGTGAAGAGGATATGACATGATACTTTCTTTAGCGGAGTGTAAACAGATAAGAATTTGAGGTTTCCTTCGCTGAGACTTGTTACCTCACCTGGGTAAAAGAAGCCAACCTGTCTTACAATTTAACCATAGCTGGAGGGAGAATAGTTAGAAGCATACATTTCCGATAGTTATTATCACTATGTAAAATGAAGACAGATTTATTAGACATCGTATTTAGAGTATCATATCTTTAGTTTGGATAGATAATAGCAAGCTACCTCAAACCGGGATGTAAACCCGATTGATTTATCATCAGGCAGGGTTCTTACCATCAACACCGACAGACGAGGATTTTAACTGATAAATACAAGTAGATATGGAAAAGCCGCCAAGGTATGTGTTTGTGTGTGCGTGTACATGTCTTTTGCTAAGGATCTATGTTTATATGTGTTTCTGGGAATATTTCTTTTCCAGTTTGTTTGGTTTTGGTTTGGTTTGTTTTGTTTTACGGCATATCAACCTCAGTGGGTCATTTAATACCGATAAAGTTTTGAAATAAATCAATTCTTAATCGATAATACTATTTTTTTATAAATACATTTTTCTATTTAACCCATAGATGTGACCCTAACAGGTACTACCACTCCCGGTCAGAGTGGGGCAGCAATGGTGATGAAGGGTCCTCCACATTCCCCAAACCTCCAAACTGGAACCTCACCATCAGATAGAGTTTAACGTCATTCCAGGACATGTAGACGCGCAGACACCGCCTTCTAGCACCCATATGATAAAAAGGGTTGGGGCTTGCCATAAGGGCAATAGGGTTGGGAAAATCATATAAGTGCTAGGGCTTGACGTGACCAGCCGATTGATTGGAGGGGGCCTCTCCGACCGCCCGTCTAGCCCAAGATAAGGCCAAAGTGGAGTATTGCATGTCATGAACTGCTCATCCACCTGGCTCTATCCTTAAGCATCACATGTCGCCACCCACGGCCAACAGGTGGCCCCATTGGGGAGTCTTACCCTCTGCAGAGGTGCAGTCGGTGCATTCTA
>CM042175.1:18369113-18371613 GCA_023376005.1 Doryteuthis pealeii
GAGATATACAGATAATTTGGTTTTGAAATTTCACTTTTGGTCTGTCTCTACATATCTATTTATCGATATTGTGTGTCTGTTTGTCTAAATGAAAATCTTACTACTTTTTATTATTCTTTTTCTCATCTCTCTCTCTCTCTCTCTCTCTCTCTCTATATATATATATATATATATATATATATATATATATATATATATATATATATATACATTTGTGTGTATATGTTTAATAATAATAATAATAATATAATAATAATAATAATATCTGGAAATCAGAGGTAGAATTGAGACCATTCACACTACTGCATTGCTGCAATCGGCTAGAATACTTAGAAGAGCACTGGAGATCTGAGGAGACAGTGCCATTCAGACTCCAGTGAAAAACTCAAAATAATAATAATAATAATAATAATAATAATAATAATAAAACTCAAAAGGAGTAAAAATAATAATAATAATAATAAAATATCCCCAGCAATTATAGACCCATAACGAGTCTGCCCATGATGTGGAAAATATTGACTTCGGTACTTAAAGAAGAAATATACTTCTCACTTAATTGGCGTAAACTTTTTCCAGAAGAACAGAAGGGAAAAAGAGGAGCACATGACTTATTTTATATGGATCAACACATCCTTAAAGAAGTTAAAAATAGGCGAAAAATATTGCAATGGCATGAATTGACTACAGAAAAGCTTATGACATTGTACCACATACTTGGATTTTAGAATGTCTAAAGATGTACCAAATATCCAGCAACATAATAAACGTTATCAAAAAAGCCATGGAAAATTGGAGAGTCCAATTAAAAACAGGAGAACATTCCCTGGCAGAAGGAAAAAATCCAAAGAGGTATTTCCCAAGGAGACGCGCTATCACCACTACTATTTATTATAGCAATGATGCCACTCAATCATTTGCTCAGAAAATGCACAGAGGATACAAATTCACTAATTCTCAGGAAAAACGAAACCAACTTATGTACATGGATGACATGAAAATGTTTGCAGAAAATGAACAAGAACTGTAAACTATAGTACAAACCACCAGAATATATAGCCAAGACATAGGGATTGAATTCGGAATCGAAAAATGTGCTATGCTAGTAGAAAATTAATGGACGGAATACAACTAACAAATCAAGATACTATAAAAACACTTGAAGGAAAAGAAACTTACAAATACTTAGGAATCTTAGAAGCAGACAATATCAAACAAACTGAGATGAAATAAATTTTTTTAAAAGAATACCTCAGAAGGACAAGAAAGCTCTTAGAAACCAAGCTCAACAGCCGAAATCTTATCAAAGGAATAAATACCTGGCCCGTCCCCATAATAAGATACTCTGGGCCATTCTTAAAATGGACAAAAGAAGAACTCAGATTGATCGAAGGACTAGGAAATCAATGACGATGCACAAGGCCCTACACCCTAGGATGATAAAGATAGATAATATGTTTCAAGAAAAGAAGATGGAAGAGGTCTTGCCAATTGTGTAGAGGCCACAATACAAGGACTCGAAGAGTACACAAAATAAAGAAAGATTACTTATAGCAGCCAACAACAACAGGTGTAATGTATGGACAAACAGAAAAACAACGAAAAATTGAAAACAAAGATGGGAAAAAAAACAATTATATGGACGCTTCAAACGACAAATCGGAGAAGTTGCACATAAAAATACATGGATATGGTTAAGAAGAGGGAACCTCAAGAGAGAAACTGAATCACTAATAATTGCTGCGCAAAATAATGCCTTAACAACAAATTATATCAAAGCAAATATTGATAAGACACAACAAAAGAGTAAATGTAGACTGTGCGGTGACTGTAAACCATGTATTAAGTGAATGTAGTAAACTATCACAACGAGAATACATAGCTAGGCACGACTGGGTTGGGAAGGTGATCCACTGGGAATTATGCAAAAAATTAAACTTTCACCATACAACAAAATGGTACATGCATAAACTAGAATCTGTTATTGAGAATGAAACGCATAAAATTCTCTTGGACTTCGAGATAAAGACGGATCACCTTATCCCAGCCAGGAGACCAGACCTAATGCTGATTAACAAAAAAAGACTCTGCGGTCCCAGCAGATCACAGGGTGAAACTGAAGGAAAATGAGAAGATGGATAAATATCTGGACCTTGCCAGAGAATTGAAAAAACTGTGGAACATGAGAGGGGAAGTGATACCAATTGTATTTGGTACATTTGGAACGGTCCCAATAAACTTCGAAAAAGACTGGAGGATCAAAAAATCAGAGGAAGAATTGTGACCATCCAGACTACTGCACTGCTGCAATCGGCTAGAATACTCAGAAGAGTCCTGGATACCTGAGGAGACCTGTTATCACTCAGACTCCAATGAAATACCATCAGCTAACACTGATGTGAAAAACTCAAAAGGAGTGAAAATAATAATCTTGTAATAATAATAATCAGATGAGGGTGGGAACTGAAAAAAAAAACCTGAAGCATGAAGGGAAGCTGAT
>CM042175.1:18376613-18405662 GCA_023376005.1 Doryteuthis pealeii
TTGTGTAGGTATAATTAGATCTATTCAACACATAGATGAGACTATATTATGCACTATTACTTCGGATCAGACAAGAAATTGGATTAATGATGAATCTATCCAGAGATCCAGAGTTGAAACCTTACCGCTAAATGTGAAACATGTCAAACACCTTTGACTGTTAAACACTTATTCATGGAATACAGATTTTTTGCTCACATCAGAAACCTTTATTTTAAAGCAAATAATATGAAAGATCTATTCGAAAATGTCAACATGGAGGACATTCTCTCCTTTTTGAGGGAAATATTATTATATAGACATGAACTTAATCAATACCATACAACATGATCCCCAATGGTGCTAACAGATTGTTTAAACCAATTACTAAAAACACAACATATATTACTTCCTGACGGTTAGGCATGATATAACTCCAGACGGATTGATATGCCGTTAAAATCAATAAACCAACCAACCAACTAGATGGAGTCTAGAGTCATACCGAGGTACCCCGCAACATCCTTATATCACATAGAGGGTAAAAGGATTGGGGGTTGTCATGAGAGCAATGGCGACAATTATATTGCAGCTCAGGCGTGACGTGACCAGCCAACAAACAACCGGTTTGAATTGAAAGTTTTCCTTCTCCTAGGCTGGTTGCCGTATCGAGGTTAAAGAGACCAGTCTTTCCACAGCTGAAGAATGATTGGATTATACCTTTCCGCAAGGTTCTTTGTGAAATACAAATATACCCGTTCAGGATTTAAACACAGGTAGCCGAGTCCCTTTCCAACGATAATAAAAGTTAAGCAACTTTACGCGACGAGTAAAATGATAATACATGGATAAATGCTACGAGAATGCTAAGGACACCTGAATAGAGAAACGTCTATATCTGTAGAGGTATCATTGGAAATGGATTATAGTATTCTCAACTTCCATTTTATTTCCGTTCTACGATAGGCTTTCTAATACGGAGACTATTTGCTTACTGTTACCACCTTTCCGTCCACTAAGGACGATAGTGGAGTGTCCAAAAAAAATTATCTGCATCTGTGCAAGTGACTGTGCAGCCAATTCTTGACTGACATTCTTTAGTGCGTTGACTGCACACAAACTGTGATGCTATCTAGGGTGCTGTCTTTTCTCCCTCTTTCTTGCTCTCTTTGCTGTCGTGGCTTCTCTCCTTTCCGCCTTACCCCCTCTCCTTGCCTGGCTTAACGTTAACGCGCCAGGCCGCTCGATTTTCTGCATCTACCTCCCACGTGTTTGTGTCAATGTGGCATATCCTCATGTCTCTCGTGCAGACATCTTTAAAGCGTAGGTGTGGTCTACCTACCGATCGGGAGCCTTTTACTAATTCGCCATACGAAAGATTTTTCAGGATGCAGCCGTTTTCTATTTGCTGCTAGTTCGCAAGAATGGGGGTAGCGTTTGCTCACCGGTGTGCCTTCGGAATTGTCAGTCCCTAGTCTGGTAGCCAACCAAAATTAGAAAAATCAGTCTGCACTGTTGTCTACGCCGGGCTGGAGTATAGTGTGTGAGAAAAGTTTTTAATTCATGACCACTCGCCAGGCTAGTATTAACACAAGGTCTTTGTAAAGTGGGGATTTTTTGTTTTATGGGGCATCGTGCGAGAACCGAACTTGCTTTTCAGTAGTAATGGACTTACGAGACCAGCTTGCTAATCATTACACAATGACGGGACGATTTATCGCTTGGCACATTAACAAATACTAAAAAGAACAACACAGGCGGGAACAAAGAGAAAAATAGGAAAAGTAAGTAATTATCCGTTTCTGTTTCACTCTGAGAGAGTAAATTGCGTTTTTATTGCTTGCAAATTCACAGGATCGGTTGTCATAAATATGTGTAATAGAATTAATATATATATATATATATATATGTATATATATATATATATATATATATATATATATATGTGTGTGTGTGTGTGTGTGTGTGTGTGTGTGTGTGTGAAAAAAGGGCTTGTTCGACTTTAGACTCCTTTCTCGTCAACTTGGGTGGTTGATTAAATGGTACATTTGAGAATTATTATTTCCATATTAATCGTATCAAATAAATTAATATCATTTACTATTTTCATAAACTCGGATGCAATATATGATGACTCAGGTTAAAGATCAAGTAAAACCAAGTCTGGCCCAAGCTAAAGATTAAGGGAGAGAAAATTTAGCTTAGATTAAAGTTTATGTGAGAGCAAGTCTGACTTAAGTTAGATATCAAATGAGAACAAATTTGCCTTAGGTTAAAAATCAAGTCTGTCTAATATTTCTCTGAATGTTGAGATGAGGCTTGATTAGTATTATCTGCGAACAAACCTTCTTTTCGAATTCGGGAACTTTCTTGTATTCGGAAGCCATCACGGAACTTTTAACCCTTTATTTATTCGTGGAAGAAGAAGACCGGAGGGTATATCGGTCGAAACGTTGTACAAATAACAATGAAGATGGGGATAATAGTCCGAATAACGCAGATAATACTAAGTCTGTCTAAGTTTAAAGATCAAATGGGAGCAAGTTTTACTAATATTTGCCAATCCCTCTGCACGAGCAGGATATGACACAAAGTCAATTTATTAAGCGAAGTTTCACAGTTTTCCTTCTCCTAGACCGGTTGCCTAACCAAGGTTAAAGAGCCCAGTATGCCTAGACTGTTGGTTCCCCTGAAGAGGAGGAAGTGCTAAATGCAAATAAAATGTTCATAGGATTTGAACTCGGGGCAACGAGTCCATTTAAGATTCTAACCATTACAATTTCCATTGGGGATTTGCCCCAAGTAAGATAATTAATATCTTACTGCAGAGGCAATGGCTAATTCAAGAAGTGACCAGTGACTACTTTTTGAATATACGATAGGAATTTCTCTAACAAATAGGTGAGAATATGCTTCTGCCTTTACTTCTGTGCAAACCCCACAGTGAACGAAGAATAGATTTTTGATTATGGGTCGTGTAAGGGATACAAAAATGGGGAAACATTGCTACCAGCAAAGTTTGTCCAAGTAATAAATTCATATTTTCAGTGTAGATTTACAGTGAAATGAAAATGGCCGACCAAAACAAACGGCTTCCTCAAAGTGAAAGAAACAAGGGGAGATTACTCTCATTTATGTAGCTAATGTTCAGATTACCGTTTCCTCAAAGTACATTTTTCTTTTATATTTAATTCCAGCTCAAAATCAGAAAAGGCAAAAACCAACTGATTTCAAATCAAAATTTGAAGTCCAAGTAATAAAAATGTACATTTAAAAAAACTTATTACTTTCCTTCATTCTTTATCTATCTAGGTATTTCTTGTTTGTATAAATCATCAATGGATACAAACTCACTAAATCCAGATTTTAGTCAGAAAAGTCGATAAAAATAAAGAGTGGGTTAATATTAAGTCAGATTTCAGAGGGAAAAAACATTTTTAAAAAGGTATTTCCACTAATATTTGGCATGAATAATTTTGAGGTTTCGGAACTGTTGTCCTCATCTTTATTGTGGTATGTATAAACACAATGTTTCAGCAGCTGTATCCTCTGGTCTTCCTTTTTTGGGGAAGGAAATCGAATTCAAATACTGGACAAAACTGTTTTTTTTTGTTGTTTTGTTGTTTATTCTATTTCTCGGAATTTTGAGATGAGGCTTGATAATTAGTATTATTTGGATTATTCGCACTATTGTCCTCATCTTCATTGTTATCTGAACAGCGTTTCGACCGATGTGCCCTCTGGCCCTCTTCAGGTCTTTCTTGTCGGACTCGGGAACTTTCTCGAACACGGGAACCTTCTTTTCGAACAGTGGATAAAGGAGTTAGGTTAAGACGGTTCTAAGTGACAGTTATCTCTAGACTGTTGGTTCAATCCTGAAGAGGAGGACAATAGTCCGAATAATCCAAATAATACTGTTATTTTTTTCTGGTTTGCTGGATTTTACGGCGTCAACCCTTGGTTATTTTATACAGCAGACGTTTATGTTTTATTCATTCTTGTTTGGGCAACACAAACTTTTTAAAACTCATTTTAAACACATTTTTAAAAGTCATTGTGTGATCCATACATGGGACCCTAATTGGTACTACCACTCCGGCAAAGAGTGGACCTTGGCCTAATGGCAATGAAGGAATACTCCACACTCCCCAGTGCTCCAAAATTAGAACCTTACAAAAAGTTTTTTTTTTTTGTAAAAATAATGATTCAGAAATAAATTATAAGATTCTTACAATCACTCTGCAGTTCACAGCTTTCACCGCATGGAGATAATAGTCAATTCAAACAACCAATCGATTGAATTAACTCTTTCGCTATATCTTAAAAATAAACGTTAATTTTATCAAACGTCCACTTCCGCCATTACATTTCCGCACAAAATTAATTCATCGATCTTTTACTGAACAAGGAAATAACTTTTTAAAGATTTGATGAATATAAAATGCTATGCCAACGTTATAACCGCTAATTTCTAATGGTTTAAAATGTTTTCCCTTATTAAATATTTATTGTTGAATTTGAATTCCTCAAAGATTATTTGTCTCTCACTTTATGGTAATGCCCTATCAAAGGCATGAACCCATCTGTTTTACAAAAGTTATGATTAAATTGTTTGGAAATTCGTCTGGGAAAAGGAACTCTCTAAATTTCAACCAGCTGTACTCCAGTTTCAAAAATGGTCTTGTGTCCTCGCTAAAGTCCTCAAAAATATCAAGAACTACCACCAGTGAATATAGTTATTTTCTAAACTTAACTTAATCTTTTGAAAGGGTCCAAAAATTCAAGGTAATATTAATCCTTTGAAAGTCTCTCCCAACTGAATGAAATGCAATTCCTTTCCCAACCGAACACGCCACTCTCACTTCAAATAGCACTCGTCAAATTTCACTTGTCGTCCAAACACTTTCTTCCCCACTCGCCCTGTCAGCGACAGTCCGTCTTTATTGTGGTATGTATAGAGCCGTTCGGATGCGCTTATGCAAATTCGGATATACTTTATTTGGGTCTCTACTAACAACACCTCAGCTACGAGGAGGTAGCGAGTTCGAGTATCCGTAGCCGCTCGCCTCCTTCCCCTCGCACAGGCCAAACATATCCTGACGCGCTTTGTTTGTGGGGGCTGGGAATCCGCTTGTTCATAGGGCTGCCTTTCAGTCTCGTCACATTTAAGCACAAGGCCAAAAGTATGGGGTGCCCAATGAGAATCGAACGCACTAATAATGGTCAGCAAATCTAGTTTACTAACCATTACACCACGTGAGGTGCCCACCACCAGTGAATATAACTCAGTTATGAAATTTGTCTGGATAAATATAACCACGCAACGGCACCAAAATCTCATCGGCTTCAACAAAATATTACAGACATCGTTATTCAGGCGCAAGGTAGCAGCTACTCTTGATTAGATAACTGCGTCAATGTTTTTGGCACAACAACGTATAATAAGAGACGGCGAAGATGTTGCATATAAATTTATTATTGCATTTTTATAAACCAATATAGACGATATTGGATTAACTTGTGGTTATTAAAAGTAGGTGAATGGGTCTGTATCGGAATGTGTATCGACTTCATGATTCCCTCCCAGCTCCAAAGAAATAACAAAAATAAATGTCCGGGAGAAAAAGACAATCTCGGAATACAGACGAAAATTATAAGACAACAAAAGGTATCGAGCAGTAGGTTCTCATAAAACAATTGCAGATGATAGCGTTGCTGAGATGAACAAATATAAAAAGTTTGTCATGAAAAATTCCACTAGGAAATAAATATATAGCAAAAGTAGTTGCATAATTCTATCAATCAAATCTGTTCACCTCTCTCTCTCTCTCTCTCTCTCTCTCTCTCTCTCTCTCTCTCTCTCTCTCTCTCTCTTTATATATATATATATATATATTATAAATAAATCTAATGAGTCAGACGAACCTACTAAAAGTTTCGCTTAATGCTCTTCAGGGCTAAGATCTGAATCAACAAGTTTGGTATATTATATATATATATATATATATATATATATAATCCAAAAGTCCAGAGAAGAAATATTCCTTATGACACAAGAGTTTTATTTAAAACAACCTGTCGCTGTTTGAGAGCTCAATGTGTGCTCTTAATGTTAGAGTCACAGAACAAATATATAAGTAACGAAATAACAAAAGACTTAGAGATTTTATAGTCTATTTCAGGGAGCTTACACAAAGTGCCTAATTCTTCCGACTCATCAGATGCAAAGGGAGGGTTAAACACTTTGTCTAAGCTTCCTGAAATAGACTATAACGCTAAATCTCTAAGTCTTTTGTTATTTCTTTACTTATACTAGCAAATATATGCACCCTCAGGGTGCAAGTATTTAAGTTTTAATGTAATGAAATATCGTATTAAATTAGAAAGTCTAATAAGAATGCAGATAAAAAGATTTGAAACAGAGTGGGGGTATAATAGAAAAATAGAAATGAAACTTACTCTTCCATCACTGCCGTCTTTCATTGCTGAATTTCACTTATTTAACTATTTAGTTAAATTAGGAAATAAAGAATAAAATTACACTTATTTTTTCTTGTTAATGGATTTCATTTAAGATTCATTGGGGAGATTTTTGCTTATATTCATTAAAATAAAACCAAACAGTTAGAAATCAATAATACTAAGCACATATTTAATAAAATCACATTTTTAATATCAATATGCAAATTAGCCTTCCCATTCACACTGCAACCACTATTTTTTGTATATATAAATACAATAGCATGTTATTAGTGTGTAGATATGGACAACACTAAAAAAAAAGGTGAAGCAATTTTATTAATAATTGAGGTTTAAATATAAATAAAATCATGAAGGATGTGATGAAAATAACTATGTTAATTGTGACTCGATTAGTAATATAGTTTCGGTTACAGACAGAAAAACACACAATCTCCTATATATATATATATATATATATATATATATATATATATATATATATATATATATATATATATATATATATATATATATATATATATATATATATATATATATATATATATATATATATATATATATATATATATATATATATATATATAATATATATATATATATATATATATATATATATATATATATATATATATATATAATATATATATATATATATATATATATATATATATATATATATATATATATATATATATATATATATATATATATATATATATATATATATATATATATATATATATATATATATATATATATATTATATATATATATATATATATATTATATATATATATATATATATATATATATATATATATATATAATTTTGATCACAGTATATCTATCTATCTATCTTGCTCTGTCTACATTCATAATCCATCAAATCCCACGAGCAGTAAAATAATAACAAAGACGTTGGTGAATAACAACTATATCGATTAAAAATGCACTATTACAATTACTTTATACTTCAAACATAATAATGTGTTTCTTATTGTATATATGATTAAACAAATATCGATTGGATGTATTTACAAACCCTCCACATGAGCAGGGTGTGGCATAAGGCCAATTATTAACAGGTTTCATTTTTTTCTTTTCTTTGACTGTTGCTTTACCAAGGTTAAATAATCCAACTGACCTACTAGTTACCCATAACTTAAGCAAAAATATTAGGATTATGAGAAATGCAATCAGCCTCGTCCAGGATTTAAATCCGTGTGAAAATCCATGTAAATGACGAGGTTCTCACAGTCGATTGTAGATTAACTCGTGCTTATTAACTCTTTGCCATCTTTAAGCCGCGCATAGCGTCTCACCCACGACATCGATCATATCGTAAGCTACTGGTGGATATTTCATTAACATAATTGATTCGAGGGAATCAGATTAAAATAATGATTATTTTAATAGAATGAATCCTTAGGTGAATATATAGCGAACTTTGAAATGTCCCATCGTATAGATAAAAATCCCCCCCCCAAAAAATAAAATCGGTAGAGTCGTGGGTACATTTGGTAAGCAGTACATATGTGTCTGTGTGTAATATACATGCATACACACACATACATATACATACACAACACACACACACACACCATATATATATATATATTATATATATATATATATATATAATATATATATATATATTATATATATATAAACATATGGATATATACTTATATACATATTTATATGATATATATGTATATTATATTATATATATTATGTATATGAATGTGTATAATATGTATATATATGAATGTGTATAATATATATATATATATATATATAGATAGATAGATAGATAGATAGATATATAGATATAGATATAGATAGATATATTTAGAGGAAGAGAGAAAGAGAAACACATATCCCCGATAAATCTCTTGTTGTTTAGGTTAGATGTGAGTTTACTTTTATCATTATATATATATATATATATATATATATATATATATATATATATATATATTATATATATATATATATATATAGATATAGATATAGATATATTTAGAGGAAGAGAGAAAGAGAAACATTTCATTATGTCTTTCTTTCTTTTCTTCTTTCTTTTCTTTTTTTTCATATATATATTTATATATATATATATATATATATATATATATATATATATATATATATATATAATGTCTCTTGCTGTTTACACAAAAAACAAAAAGACAAATAATGCACTGGATTAACTCGTGATTATTAAACGAAGGTGATGAGATCTGTATCACAATTTGCATCAACTTGATGCTTCCCCCCCTTCTACCAACAATAAAAAATATCATCCTAGCAAAAAAAAAAACAAAAAAAAAAACATTATCTCCGAATTCAAACGTAAATTATATCACAGCTAAAGTCATCGATCAATAAGATCTCATAAAACAATTGCAGATGATAACGATGCTGCGACAAACAAATACCGAAAGTTTCGCCATGAAAATTCCACTCGGAAATAAATGTATAATTTAGCTGTTAAAAATAATGGCAAAATTGATGTCCCATACTTACGCAGCGGAAACCGTCAGCTGGACAACTGGGAATAACTTTTATTGTTTGTTCGCGGGCGTATTGGTGAATCGGCCGTATAGATGGGAAGAAGAAAAAAACACCGTATCGCATATTGGCTAAAGGGAAGCGTTATTCAGTCCCATCGTTTTGGGCATATATTTTATGTTCTGTAAGAAATCTGCAGTCAGAATTTATTGTGCAATTGTTTATGAATTGGATGTAAGTTTTCAAGCATTAAATGGATATGAAACTGTCGCGAAATAATTGCCTATATTTATGAGTTAGACAAAATATGCCCAAGCATTATTATATTCCTCTATTTCACCCTATGAGATGATTTATTCTGATACCTATATATCCCAGTCTCTATTTCTGTCTATCTATCTTCTATCTATCCATATATATATATATATATATATATATATATATATATATATATATATATATATATATATATATCAGATCATATTTCTTTCTTTCCTTGAAAATAACTTCTATTTTTCTTCTTTCTTTTCTTCTTTCGTTCTTTCTTATTTCATTCTCTTTCTTTTTTTCTTTTTTTTTTCTTTTTTCATATATATATATATATATATATATATATATATATATATATATATATATATGTATGTACGTATGTATGTATGTATTGTATGTATGTATGTATGTAAGGATTGCTTAAAAACAACCTTGTAAAAATAAAAATAAGTCCTGACAACTGGGAAAAGCTGGCACTAAAGAGAACTGACTGGAGAGTTCATGTGGATGATGGCTGTACCAGTTATGAGAGTGAAAGAATCGTGCATGAAAACCTAAAGCGTCAACTTCGAAAGGGTTACACCTGTCATATTGGAGAGAGCATGGAGGGTTGGAAGTGTCTGACATGTGGTCTAGTTTTGCTTTCGAGGGCTGGCTATGTCAATCATAGGAAATCTCACCTGGGTCAATCCATGCAGATTCCAGGAGTAAATAATGTGTCTTGTGCTATATGTGGCAAGGTCTGTAAGTCGGCTTCTGGTCTTAAGAGACATATGGTGGTGCATAAGCATCAAATTTTATCATCTGACTCATCTGATTCATCTGAATCATCTCATTCAACGGGGAAGAAGACTTTTCAATGTCATATTTGCGTCAAACTTTGTAGATCTGCAGCAGGTTTGATGAGTCATTTGAGGGCTCATGCAAGGAAGGGTTCTGATGGTGGAGTTGTGGGATTGTGAGGAACGGCAATGATCTGTAAAGATTATGCTATTGCCATGTATGTATCTATCTATCTATCCATCTATCTATACGCCAATACACGGGGTGTATTCTCTGAAGGAATAAAAACCTACAAAAGGGGAGTCCTGAGTATGAAATTAAACTGCATCTGATATGGGCTCCAGTTATGGAGCTATAAGGAGTATGGAACTTCAAGGTTTCTTCTGACTCGAATTGGTTGTCATCTATAGATGTTTGAAAATTAGTATTAGATAGGGATACTTGAAACTGAGTGAAAATTATTTCTATTAAGAATTATTAACTGAAACTATAACTAATACCGAATAATCATCATTATTTCTTTTAATCAGAGAATTACCGAAAAAATAATTTGGGATTAACATATTTTCCATTCAAGAGTGAAATCTCCCATGTTTTTTTTTATGATAGTAACCTACGTTGTTTTGTACATGTTAAATGATAATGAGAAACATAAGGTTTCCCTTGGCCTTCTCCCTTGTCATTAATCTCTATTGTCTAGTGCTCTAGGAGGTCCTCTACACGGCATCCAGTGTTTGTACAGAGCTGATATACGTTATTTTTTCACTGGTCGGCCGGCACTTTTGTGTCCCTATTTAAGGGTTCAGATTTTATAGGCTGTTCATTGCCGGCGGTTTGATTTCATAGGTGGTAAGAGCCTTTTTTAAAAGGTGTCTTTGTCTCGCATTCGTGAATCTCTAAGGAGAGTAAAAAATACTGACTTCAGCATCAAATAACCCAGCAAAGTTTGTTATCCCCTAAAACCATCCAATCATCAAACCAATCAACAAATACACACACACACACACAAACACACACACATACACACACACACACACACATATATATGGGAGAATATGTGCTTAATTGAAGTCAAACCTATTTTTTTAAGTTAATTCATTAATGATTAATTAGGCGGGATTTAACTACTTAAATGTAAGGCTAAACAAATCGAGAAAAATCAATCTCTGTATGTACATTTCGGCTATTAGGCTTCATCAGCAGAGCTATAGATACGAAGATCGCTCTGCTGATGAAGCCTAATAGGCCGAAATGTACATACAGAGATTGATTTTTCTCGATTTGTTTAGCCTTACATTTAAGTAGTTAAATCACGCCTAATTAATCATTAATGAATTAACTTAAAAAAAATAGGTTTGACTTCAATTAAGCACATATTCTCCAAAATATTGTCGGCTGAAAATAGCCATATTTGTTTACGTTCACACACACACACACACACACACACACACACATATATATATATATATATATATATATATATATATATATATATATATATTTCTTAGGGAGCTCGTAGCGTAGTTACTAATCTGCTGGACAGTGACAATGTAGTAAACAGTTTACGTTCACCTTTATATATTCCGCATTTAAGAAATGTATGAACCCCTTAACCCCTCCAGATATGAGTTAAATAGTATCACTACGATTTTTCTCCAAGGGTGTTTTTGGCATTAGATAACCCAAGAAAATGGGTGTGCCATTAAACAATGTCTCCCAGCCTATCATTCTATATGTAAGTTTTCTTGTAATATGTATAAATCGTACACTTTTTTATGTAGCTTTGTGAACAAAATTCGGTTGGTGCATGCCTGCTGCTGATATGAGGCCTATGCGAGATAAGCCTGACCTACCACATCAGCTGCAGGGCTTCCTGAAAAGGTTCATAATACCGAATATCGCTTGCCGGAAAAAAATTCATGGAATATCATTATAAAGAAATAATCACATCCTACGCGTAAGCTGGCAGGACAAAGTGCCAAACACAAAGTGCTGAAACGAGCAAACATGAACAGCATGCCCGCCATCATCTGCGAGAGACGTCTACGTTGGCTTGATCACATCAGGAGTATGGATAAAGGCCGAATCGCCAAAGACCTACTGTATGGCGAATTAGCAGAGGGCACCCGACCAATAGGGAGACCACGCCTGCGCTTTAAAGATGTCAGCAAGAGAAAGATGCAGACATGCCAAATTAACACCAACACATGAGAGGCTTGTGCAGAAGACCGTGCGACCTGGCGCTCGACATGAAACAAGGAAAAAAAAGGAGCGAAAAAAAGAGGAAAGTAGCCGCCACAGAAAAGAGAGCCAAAAGGAAGGAGAGACAACAGCAACTCCAGCAAGCATCACTGTTTATTTACAGTCACTGCACCAGATATTGCCATTCAAAAATTGGTCTGTTCAGCGACTCACACAGTTGCAGAGAAAAAATGGACACTACGCCATCGTCTCTAGTAGACGGAAGGATGCCAACAGCAAAAATCACTTTAAAGAAGGGTTATTTTCTCAAAAAAGTCAGCAAGTCAAAGAAAGTTACCCTTTAGAGAGGAATCGTTTTCTTTTACAAATCTGCAAATATTTGAATTACATAATCGTTGTTTTTCAGATTATCTCGTTTTTAACTAAATCATGAAACTAAAAAAACTAAAACTTTATACAAAAACAAACTTTAATTTTATTTTATTTTCTAAATTTTCTTGAATCAATTTTATTCTTTATTATTCTACAATTTTGTTAATATCCATGACGTTAAGGAAAACCAATTCTGAAAACAGTTATATATAAATAAAAACAAGATATGTTGCATTGAATACCCCACACTGGTTGATATCTAAATTACTAAACCAATTATTTCTATGAATAAATCATATAGAAATAAGATTCTGCAGTAAATAAGCCAGGTTGATATTCCATAATTTGTTTTCTTTAATGATTTTTGTTGGCCTTTATATTAAGATTTTACTTGTTTTTAATTGAATCAAGAATCAGTTTTATTCTTTGAGATTTCTATCGTAAATAAATTATATCTAAATTAATTTTAGAATTATACAGACTTAAAAATGCAGATAGTTATCTTTTTTCGAATTCAGCTTGCTCATTTTTCGGGTAAAGTACCCTTATATGAATTACTTCTGAGTTCATGAGTTTCAAAAAGAAAGGAGACATCTCCACACTCGACGGTAAGCCTCTTAAGCAAGTAGAACAATTCACATACCTAGGTAGTAATATCTCATCCATAGAAAGCGATGTTAATACACGAATGGGCGGCCACAAACAAATTGTTAGTCATATGAAAATCCGATCTCATTGACAAGTTAAAGTGACAATTCTTCCAGGCTGTGGTTATATCAATGCTGCTGTATGGCTGCACCACCTGGACCCTAACAAAGCTTCTTGAGAATAAGTGCTTAAATGTAGCACAAGGCCGGATGTACGTGAGGTTCGAACTCACTAGTCATGGTTTGCCAGTCTAAGCTAGATGGGACCTGCACAAGAATGCTGCGTGCGGTCTTGAAAACAGCTGCATGGCCACCTGCCCCACTCTCACAAACCATCCGAGTGGATGCTGGACACTGCTGGAGAAACAAGGACGAGCTCATAAGCGACGTTCTCCTGTAGAAGCCAACAAAGTGACGTGCTAGCATGGGCCGGCCATTAAGGACCTACATTAACCAACTATCCAAAGATACTGGATACTGCGCCGAGGACCTCTCTGGCACAATGAATGATAGGGAGGGTTGGTGAGAGATTGTCATGGATATCCGTACTAATTGCGCGACATGATGATAATGATGACTTCTGCATGATGATATTCCATGGAGTATGTTTTTCTATAAGCGATATTAAGAATTATGATTTTCTCTACAAGAGAAGATCTTTGTTCCATTGCAACAATACCATTTTTTTTCGGCGCTGCCTGTTTTCATCTATTAAGATTTTACGTCTGTTCTTGAGGTGTGATGTGGCTTTGGTGATGTTTTGCTGCCAATTTCATCAGTTGGCAAGCTCGGCTGTTTATTGCCGGAGGTTTGATTTCCACAGGAGAGAATGACATTTTTTAAAGGTGTCTTTATATCTATTTTATGGCGCTCCTCTGACAGGGTGACTGTTGGACAGCCTCAATGAAAAGTGAAATCTTTGGAAGGTGATGGTCTTCCATTTTAGCAACTTGAACTGCCCAATGCAGCCGCATTCTGAAACTTTGCTTCGATACTTGTCACTTTAGCAGATTAGTGATATATAAACTGACAGGCACAGTTTTATAACAAATGCGCCTGTCATTTTGTAAAAAAAATGTCAGTTTGGTTTGGTTATTTAGTTTAATGGGATATCAAACCACATGGGTTATTTAATGCCAAGTTTTATCTTTTATATGATATGTTCATATAAATAATTTATTTTCATATTTGGTATAATGGAACATCAATCCATGTGGGTTATTTAATGCTAACTATTGTTTTATATGATTTATTCATAGAAATAATTGGTTCATATGATTTGTTTATTGAAATAATTGATTTGGTTGTTGAGTTTAATGAAATATCAACTGATGTGGCTTATTTACGACAGAATATCATTTTTATATGATTTATTCATAGAAATAGTTGATTTGGTTATTTGGTTTAATGGAATATCAACAATTGTGGGTTATTCAATGCAACAAATCTTGTTTATATGTATCTCTCTTTTTAGAAATAATTTCCTTAACTCATATTATAAATTGGTTGAAATAATTTCTCATATTGATAAATTGGTTGAAATAATTTTCATTAACTTCATGTGTATTGATAAATTGGTTGAAATAATTTCATTAACTTCATGTGTATTGATAAATTGGTTGAAATAATTTCATTAACTTCATGTGTATTGATAAAAATAATTTTCATTAACTTCATGTATTGATAAATTGGTTGAAATAATTTTCATTAACTTCATGTGTATTGATAAATACACATGGTTGGTCCTTAGCCACCATCTTCTCGCATCTATATCATACAAAGACTTTGGTGTTTGCCCTAAGTGCAATTTGAGGAATACGGTCGAAGCAAAATCGGGCTTAATATGATCAGACTGTCGATAGGGTTGGACCTCGTCTAGTAGAAATAGGGGTCGCATATCACAGGAACACTTAGTAACCGAACCACAGATACTAGCCTGTCCCTAGGTATTACGGGTCGTCAGACATGGCCAGTATGTTGGCCCATTGCGGGACCTTACTCCTCTGCACAGTTGCAGTGTATTCTATAGCCCCAGATGATAGGGCGGAATGTACCTCTTAGGATGTTAGTTATATAATTATTTATTAAGCCTTGCTTAAATGTAGTACAAGGCTGGATGTAGGTGAGGTTCGAACTCACTAGTCATGGTTTCCCAGTCTACCTAGGTAAGCATTACACCACGAAAGGAGCCCAGAATATGAGGTATGTATGTAGGTTAACCGGCTTCCAGTACAGCATATTTTTGTTCTCATAGCCAAGAACAAAGTTTTGATTGATTTAAATGTCAGGTCAACCGGTCAAGAAGTATTTATGCCTAAAGGTTAGGTAATCGCGCACTTTGTACGTTTATATTTTAGTTACTTAGGTGTAGTTGATTCTTAGAGTTCTTTTCCTCGCACATTTATATATCAAGTATTCCTATCTAATACAAATATTTTGCAGTTATCTGGATTAAAGTATTCCTATCTAATACTAATAAGTTATTCAAAATTGTATGGTTATCTAACACTTAACACATATAACTGGTTATCTAACACTTTTAACAAATATAACTGCACAAATCGAATCAATGCCGCTAGTCTGAAAAAGCCAGTAAGAGGCATTTTGTAAAATAATTAGGGATATCAATTAAATATTTTTGTTTATTTATAACTTATACATTGGGTTTTGGATTCGAAAAAAAAAAGAATGATAGAGAAATATATTTTGAAATGAAAACAATCTGAGAGTCAACGTGTTGTTTAGAAATGAATGCTAGTGGAATTTAAGCATCTGAAGAACTGAATGGAGGTTTACACGTTACGTAAGTTAGTAATCAGCTGATATTTTAAGTTCTATATTGATGTGGAACGAGCCGATTAGGGAAACTTATTAGTTAATTAAAAATTGTTAGGATATTTAAAAATTGCGTTCTCAGAGAAGAAAGGAAGAAGGGCGTCTGCCGGACAAAAAAAAATAAAAGATCGCGCTAGACAAGCTGGTGATGAGGGATTAGTAATAAACATATGCTTTCTCTGATTCACTCTCTTTATTTCTGTCTTGTCACCATTGGCTCCAACAACAGCACTCTATTTGCCTATCTCTTATATAGGAAATGGACTCGTCGACCCAATTTCAAATCCTGGACGAAGCTATAGTACACATCGCGCTAATACCCTTGGGAAAGGCATGAATCCAACTACTCTCCTTCCAGCTATGGGTAAATAGTAGGACATACTGGGCACTTTAACTTTGGTTAGGCAACCAGTCTAGTAAGAAAAATCCACTTGGTGTGATCAATGTTAGAATGATCTATTTCATTAATCTAAATAATATAATTTAATAATGATTTAATTTAATCAAACGTCCACCTATCTGAATTGCTAATGCCAAGATTGCCTTACCGGAATACAAACGACTTACTAAAGCTAAACGCCTATTCGAAAGATTTTACAAGCATATCTAGAAATGCAGCAACATCAAGACGGAGACACAAATGAAAGTCTAAAAGTAGATTTGCTAACAGTTATCTGGATTAAACTATTCCTATCTAAATCTAATAAGTTATTCAAAATTATAATGGTTTTAAGTAAGTTTTACTTGGGTGAAAATATTTAGATTATCTATCTCCGCCACAACTACTATGAACGATTGAATCATCATTGCCACTGAACCATCCTCAATATGAATACTTGATAGCATATCATCATCATCATCATCATCATCATCATCATCATCTATTAATTGCACTGTGATACCCATGAGAGTCTCGGTCCTATTTGTCACTAATCCCTATTGGTCATCACTTCTGGCAGGTCTTCAATACACATACGTATAAATATGTATATATATATATATATATATATATATATATATATATATATGAATGAATATATACATATGTGTATAAATGAATATATATATATTGTATATATATACACATAAAAATGTATAAATGAACATATATGTACACATATAGATATATATATGAATGATAGATAATTAAATGCACACACATATATATACACACACACACACACATATATATTATATATATATATTATATATATATATACAAATGAAAACATATATATATATATACATAAACGTATATATATATAATATATATATATATATATATATATATATATATAGTGAGACAGCGTTATAGTAATTGCTTTCCACACAACCAACTACTTTCTTTCTTGAAAAAAAAACCCTTTTGTGTGCGAAATCGCTAAGCGCTATGATGGCATCCCATTATATTTTTGGCGGGAACAAAAGCCATGATGGCAACACGCCCTGATCTTCCATAAAACATGACGCAAGTCAACGTCTGTCGCTTGCTCGATGCTTTATGACAGGAAAACCGCAATATTGGCCGAGAAAAGCTTACACTATTTTTCAATGCTTAGAGAAAAAAGGGAAAAACGTTGAAGAACAGCATAAAGCTGTCCGATCCGAATGAAAAAAAAATGGTGGAAAAACATAAAGATATGCGTGAGGGATGTCAAAACACACGGAATACATAATATAACCACAAGTGCTCAACAGGGTGAATGCGTTTGTGTTTATGTCCTGATGGAACTGAATTGAACACTCGACAGTCACTTTCAAACGTGGGATTAATAGCAGAGGAAAACAACCTATCTATATATATATATATATATATATATATATATATATATATATATATATATATATATATATATATATTATATATATATATATAAGGAATATAGAAATCGCAGCGTGTAATGGTTACTGTCCTAGGAAGTGGACACGGTGATTCAAGTTCAAATCATGGACGAGGATGTTAGAAGTGATCAGAATATCTGAAACCATATATCTCTGTGAATAAATTATCATATTTAGATATTTAGAATAATATCGAAATGACTAGAGAAATACAGAGAGAGGGAGAGGAAGAAGGGAAGAGACAGAGAAATAGAGAGAGAGAGAGAGAGAGAAAGAGAAAGAGAGAGTCGGTGGGGGAGAGAGAGAGAGAATATCAGTGATGAGAGAAAGTAGAGACAGACAGAGGCAGAGAGAGAGAGAGGGGAGAGACAGGCAGGCAGACAGACAGACTGAGACGCAAAATAATAATAGTGTGATAGGAGAGAACGATATTTTCAAAGATGTCGGTTTGAGGTGCATGGTGTAATGTTTATCATCACAGGAAATGGACTGAACGGGTCTGTTTGCATTTCACCGTTTGGAAAATATTTGAATTCAACTATTCTCTCTCCAGCTATGGGTGAATAAATATGGCAGACAGACCTCATAAATTTAGGAGAAAAAAACTGTATTTAATCCTGTTAGATTTCGCTACTTCACTCAAGAAATTGACCTTGAGTCACATCCTTATACTTGGTTTGAAAATTACAAAGGCGAAAAATTGTCAGTTTCCAACGCCGTTGACTTCATGTCTTCACTACCCAAATTTGATGTACACGCTCTATCAATGATATTGAACGCTCTTTACTTATAAATATCAATATTAATCATATATAGAATTGCCTTTTGTTGGGAAAATCCGGACAGAGGGAGTCTATCCCCTTTTCACTATTACTAGACCAGGCTGGTTGTTTTGTGCCTAATGTGAGCACTACACCTATCATCAGCGCCTCAGTTTACTTCACAGATGCAAGCCGAGCTACTCATACGCTGAGTTGGCATGGGCCGGTATCAAATCCGGAACCTTGTGGGACCTAGGAGGAAGCTCTAGGGCACAGCTAAATATATATATATATATATATATATATATATATATATATATATAATATATAGAGAGAGAGAGAGAGAGAGAGAGAGGAGAGAGGGGTGGGAGAGATCGACGCACACACAAACTTATATGGACCACAAATATGAAATTTTAATTAAAATCCTTTTCTCTTTCTGAAATAGAAGCTTTAATATTATCCTGGACCACTGTTGCTTATAAGATGCTAAATAGAATCCTTCAGATAGACGGCTGTTAACTATGAAACATAATCTAGATTACTTTAGCGCTTCATAAATAGAAGCATCAATACTATCATGGATCATGACGATAAGGTAACAAGAATCTTTCAATCCTTCCTAAATAGAGGAATCAATATCATCATGGACTGCAATTAACAATGAAATGCTAATTAGGATTCTCCATTCCTTATTAAAAAAAAGAATCTCTATAATCATGGACCGCTTTTAATTATACGATGCTAATTAAAATCCTTCAATCTTTCTCGAATAGTAGCGTTATTATTAGCATGGAGCGTTGTTAACTAGAAAATGCTAATTAGATGTATCACTCCTTCCTGAATAGAGGCAGCGGTATATTCATGGACCGCTGTTATCTATGAAATACTCATTATAATCCTTCAATGCTTCCAGAATATAAACATCTATATCATCATCATTTATTATGATAGGGTAATTAGAATAGTTTACTTGTAGATGCATGAATTTCACTATGAACTTCTGTTAATTCTAAAATGCTAATTAGCATCCTTCACTTCTTCCTTAATAGTGAGAGCAATATCCGCATGGACTTCTGTTAACTCTGAACTGTTAATTAGAATCCTTAATTCATTTCTTTATAAAAGCATCAGCATCACCATGGGCCGCTGTAAACTATGAAATGGTAATAATGAACCTTCACTGTTTCCAAAATAGAACCATCGACATCCTCATGGACCACACTTAAAAAATATATGGTAATTAGAATCCTTCACTTCTTCCTAAATTGAGGCAGCAGTGTTTTCATGGACCGCTTTTAACAATGAAATGCTAATTAGAATCCTTCACTATTTCCAAAATAGAAGCACCGATATCATCATGAACCACTGCGATATGGTAAGAAAATTCTTTCGCTCCTTCCTAGATTGAAGCATCAATACCACCACACTAATTAGAATCCTTCATTCATTTCTTAATAAAAGCATCAGTATCATCATGCTGTTAACTATAAAATGCTGATTTTTAATTCACTCCCTCCTAAATAGAAGCATCAATATCATCATGGACAACTGTCAACTATGAAATGCTCATTAGAATCCTTCACTCATTCATAAATAATTGTTTATATCATCATAGACTGTTAGGCATGAAATATTTCACTCCTTCCTAATAGAAGCATCAATATCATAATGGACAATCGTCCACTATGAAATGCTCATTAGAATCCTTCACTCATTCATAAATAAGTGTTCA
This sequence comes from Doryteuthis pealeii, assembly GCA_023376005.1. Lineage (NCBI taxonomy): Eukaryota > Metazoa > Mollusca > Cephalopoda > Myopsida > Loliginidae > Doryteuthis > Doryteuthis pealeii. Next base: position 18,397,034 of record CM042175.1, read on the forward strand.
TATCATCATAGACTGTTAGGCCTGATATTTCACTCCTTCCGAAGCATCAGTATCATCATGGACAGCTGTTAATTATGAAATGTTCAACAGAATCCTTTACCCCGTTCTAAATAGAAGCACCAGAGCCATAATGGATAGCTGTAACAAAGGAAAGCAACTGGTTAATCGGTCGTCTAGAATACAATTGAAAACCCAAATATAAATCGAACTTAATTTTATATTACGGCATTTTCTTAATGTAATAATCGGAATCAAATATTTTCTCCATTCAGCAAAATAGGTTTGTTTCAAATTATTGATTAGCACTTATTGGAAATTCAATATACACGAAGAGAATATTTAAAGAATTGAGTTTATTAAAATACGATAGATCACCAAGAACATTATTGATGATCTCTTTGCTAATCGATAAATCAATAACAAAGTTTCGAAGGCCCTTTATTCATTATTTGATTTGCTTCGAATGATTTTATTTTATTTTAGACTAGCTTTACCGGCAATACCCCCCATATATATATATATATATATATATATATATATATATATATATATATATATATATATTATCGGATGATATCAAATGCATCCTGGACGGAATTCAACCAATATTGAGAACTCAAACGTACATATTGAGATTTGCGTATATATCTTTACATATAAGGAGTATATATATATATATATATATATATATATATATATATATATATATATATATATATATTGATGGATATATACCTTGTTTTGGATATATGTTTATTTCGAAATACTATCTCGTCAGTCCGGTATTTGATGTTTTTTATTTTTATTTTTACTTTTTGAAAACCTCACAAGAAAACGGGAAAATGACAACAGTGAGGTCTTCGAAACCGAAAAAAATAACAAACCCGGACTACATTCTGCACTACCTAGTGCCATCATCAGGTGTGGGCTGGTGAGATGTTTCCATCGTTTCATTTTAAACAAACAGTAGCAGTAGGAATAAGTAGGAGGAGGAGCTCACAAGTTTATAAGAATATTATGGTGAATGATGGAAGGAGAATAGGTGGATTGTTTCTCGCCTATGTTAAATCTTAATATCTTGCACAATTCCAAGTAGAATAACATTTTAAGGCAACTGATTGTCGAAAATATTTAAAAATTTTGCCTTTATCAAGCACTTTTTAAGAAAAACTGATTTAAAATTTAAAATATTAAAATGACCGAAATGTCAAATACTGACTGTGAGTTTCACGGGAAAAAAGTATGAGTAAAGTCTAACAGGGAAAAGCGAGTGAATCGTGTCCCCAAGACGTGTCAACAAAAGGCAATAAAGCCCAGATGCAATGCAATCCATTATCTACTATCATCATCATCATCATGTCACGCATGTAGCACGGGCATCGACAACAATCTTACGCCAGCCCTCCCTATCATTCATTACACCTGGAAGCTCCTCTGCGAAGCAGCCAGCATCTTCACATAACTGGTCAATGTAGGTCCTTGCTGGGCGCCCCACACTTGCATTACCATGTGTTGGCTTCCACAGGAGAACGTCGCTTATGAGTTCAACCTTACTTCTCCAGCAGTGTCCTGCATACCTTGTCCGTCTCACTCGGATAGTTTGTGAGATGGGGGGCAGGTTACCTTATAGCTGTTTCCTTGTGGGGTGCTGTTTCCATGACTTGTTCAACACTGCTCGCAGCATCCTTGTGCAGCTCCCATCAAGCTTATTCTCAAGACGTTTAGTTAGGGTCCAGGTGGTGCAGCCATATAACAGCACCGACACAACTACAGCCTGGAAGAACTGTCGCTTCAGCCTGTTAGGGAGATCGGACCTCCATATGACCGATAATCTATTTGTGGCCGACCATGCCTGTATTAACATCGCTCTCTGTGGAGGAGATATTACCTCCCAGGAGAGTAGAAAAGGGAACAGTTGTCATGATTAAATAACTTAACATCCGACTACACTTCATCCTGCTACACATAGCACCTGACCTATCAAAATCCTCCCCCACCACCTTCCTTAAAGGAACAAACCACTGCATAATCCAACCCATTCCACGTGGTCTAAAGATTGCCTTGGCGAGAAACCGTCAGTAGCTCGGCGTCGGTGATTCCTTGCCCACGAGACATAAATACTCTGTCCAAGATGTCGATTTTAAACGCATGTCAATCTATTTGTGATTATTTCATGCCTAGACGTTAATAAAAATCTGACATGCAAATTATCTATACGAATATAAAGGGACCATATGACCTTTAGGCACCCCTTTTTTGATCTCGATTAAGAAAGGACATGTTTTTCATTTACACCGTTAATATACGGTTGTTTTAACATACGATTTTAGATTTTTTTTAAATTAAAAAACTAACCCCTAAATCTAACCCCTAACCCCTAACCTTAACCCCTAACAAACAACTGGATATTGACGGTGTAAATGAAAAACATGTCCTTTCTTAATCGAAATCAAAAAGGGGTGCCTAAAGGTAATATGGTCCGAATTACGTTCGCTGCACGTTCATACTTAGATTTTTGTTTCTGTTTTCCCGAATCCAGAACTGACTCTTTATATAACGGTTCGAGGCGCGTTTTGTAATGGTTAATACATATAGAAAATGGACATATCAAAAAATAATTCAAATTCTGAACGAGGCTGATTGCATTTCACATAGCGCAAATACCCTTGGAAAAGGTACGAATCCAACTATTCTCCCTCTAGCTATGGATAAATAGCAGTAAAGCCCTAGTTAAATAACCATTCTAAGAGAAGGGAAAGGGAATTAAAACCTGTTAAACTTCGCTAAAGAAATTGACCTTGTATTACATCCTGCTCGTGTGGAGGGCTGGCTAAATATGTATCAAACGGTTTAGTAATGCATGTATAAGAATAAGAATAAAACAAAACAACACAACTGAAATGAAATATATCTACCTTTGACTTATGACTCATTTGCTGAGTGTGATAATTGAGTGTGGACTCCATGCGAGAATTGCCCGTGGATTTCGTTTGAGAATTACTAAATTTCTGCAATTAAATTTCATGTCATTTTTTCAAAGAAGTTTTACGTACAACGTACAGCAAAATTTAAAGACGTTCACTTAAATTTGCTATCAAAGGTTTTTACTCGTGCCAACTGGTGATAAATTACTTGGGGATAAACTAGATTAAAAATATTTACAGCAGACATTCATATGTGATCTGACACTTGGAGATAATTGCTTTATAGAATTCTTTATATAAAAAGAATGTAACAGGCACTTCACATATACAGGATAAAGATAAAACGCACAAAACACACACACACACATATATATATATATATATATATATATATATATATATGATAGTTGTAAACACGGTATGTTTGGAATGGCTTTTTTTTGCCGACAATTTTTGGAGAATATGTGCTTAATTGGAGTCGTACCTAATTTTGAAAATTAATTAATTAATAATGAATTAGGCGGGAATGCCTATTTAAATGTATGGCTAAACAAATCGAGAAAAATCAATCTCTGTATGTACATTTCGGCCTATTAGGCCTCATCAGCAGAGCTATAGAAGGAAGGCCCCTGTGCGTGATTTGTCAGCTTGGCAGTCCGGTTTCAAATCACGCACAGGGCGGCCTTCCTATCTATGGCTCTGCTGATGAGGCCTAATAGGCCGAAATGTACATACAGAGATTGATTTTTCTCGATTTGTTTAGCCATACATTTAAATAGGCATTCCCGCCTAATTCATTATTAATTAATTAATTTTCAAATTAGGTACGACTCCAATTAAGCACATATTCTCCCAAAATATATATATAGAGAGAGAGAGAGAGGGAGGGAGGGAGGAGAGAGAGGGAGAGAAATTACCAGAAGCATTAGATAAAGATATACATGTAAACTAAGATAAAACTAAATTCATATGTCTTAAGAACGATTGCTTCATAGAACCCTTTAAACAAAAAAAAATTTCACAGGCACTTCACATATACATGGTAAGGATGAAACGCACACACAGACACAGACACACACACACACACACACACACACACATACACGCACACATATATATATATGTTTATTTACATTTACCAACCCCTCCGCACGGGCAGGATACGACACAAGGTCAATTTTTTAAGCGAGTTTAACGGGTTTGATTTCAGAGTTTTCCTTTTCCTAGACTGGTTACCTAGCCATGGTTAAAGAGCCCAGTCTACCCTGCTATTTACCCGTAGCTGGAGGGAGAATTTGATTCATACCTTTCCCAAGGCTATTAGCGCCATATATATATATATATATATAAAAAATCAACAAAGAGGGGGAAAAACTTACAACAACCGTTCTTCCTGGTAGTAAGACCAAACTCGAGTAATAAAATGATTGTAATATAAATTAAGAGAGCGCTATTGCCATTGGCTGGAGGTCAGGTGACCAATACTATAAAACGGTAATCAGGAGGCGAGGTCATTTGCTGAGGGGGAAGGGTCGAGGTTTGATCAACCCCGATTGGTCCCTTGGGTGAGGAAATTCGTTGTTGAAAGACCAGAAATTTCCAATGATCCCAAGGAATAACAACGCTGATGACTTCCCCCTCAATCATCTTATAGATGCATTTTTACAAGATATATATATATATATATATATATATATATATATATATATATATGAGAGAGAGAGAGAGAGAGAGAGAGATAACAAGAGGCATTAACCTCTATGGGAACTCAGATGAAACTAAATTCATGTCTCAAACAAGACTGCTTATACAAAAAATTTCACAGACACTTGACATATACATGGTAAGGGCAAAGCGCGAGAGCGCAATACACGGACACATACACACAGACACATGATATATATTGTATTGGAGACAGGAAAATGAAGTGCTCGATTACAGGTGTAAGAGCTATTTCCATTTATGATATACTACACAATTAAAAGACCTTTGTTACTATTGGTTTTAAAGCAGCATCTTAGCCGCTTATCACCACGACAAAGCATCCTGGAAAACGAAAGCATTCTTTTTCGTTCAGCTATAAATAGGGGTGGGCATTTTGTATTAATATGTCGCATTCCCCTCCTCTAGCATTCAACTATGCCACAAAATAGGGTGTCAGTCATCAGCGAACCCACATATGGCACACACACTGAGACAAAGACATATTGCGGATACATACATAAACAAGCATGCATACGTACACACACACACACACACACACACATATATATATATATATATATTATATATATATATATCATTGAAAGGAAGGAAAAACTCAACACCGTTATTCCGTAATAAATTCATTTCAACCAAAATTGGGCCTTTATAAATCTAAGTTGATTTAATAAAGCTCCCCAAATCAACTCTCATCAGATGGGAATATCAAATAATTTGAATTGCATGATAGAAAAATGTACTTCCAAAATTTCATATATATATATATATATATATATATATATATATATATAATAGAATTTGATCATATGCTTTTCAATAATTCAATTTTCTAATTATCGAATTTATACGATATACGCATTATAATTGCCTTCAAAAAATATAAATAATAATATACTTTATTTAACAATGCTTCAAAAGCAAATTATCAAATTCTGTTATCCTTAACCCTGAGCAGGGCCCAAATTTTCGATTCTTTCAATGCTCGATGTACTAAGTGTAGTAGTGTCGTGTTTATCATTGACAGGTTAATTTGGCGTGTTTCGTGTGCGACGGATCGGTAGCCCAGAGGTAGAGTGTATGATTCTGCGTGCCGGGTTCTCGGTATCGATCTCTGTCGGAGGAGATCGTGGGTATACACCGCTGATGAGACTTAATAAAGTTGAAACAGCTGTACGGTGTTACACGTCATACGCGTTTTCACCGAGTTTGCTTGTCATGATTATTTTAATAATTATCGAATTTTATACGATACGCATTGTAATTGCATTCAAAAATATAAATAATATATATACTAGCAAATATATGCACCCTCCGGGTGCAAGTATTTAGGTTTTGATGTAATAAAATATTGTATCAAATTATAAACTATTGAGAAAATGATTAACTGAGGGGGTGTAATCAAAAAATAGAACAGCTTTAAATCTAACTCTTCCATCATTTTCTATCACTCCCGTCTTTCATTTTTCATAATTTATCTATTTAGTTAGATTATGAAGTATTTAATAAAATTACAGTTCTTTCGCCTTTTTAATGGATTTATTTTAAGATTTATCCCCGAGATTTTTGCTCGGATTCATTAAGAGAAAACCCAAACAATTAGAAATCAATAATACTAAGCATATATTTATTAAAATCAAATTCTTAATATCAATATGCAAATTAGCCTTCTCGTTCACACTGTAAATCGCTATTTTCTTGAATATATAAATATACTTTTATGTTATTAGAACGTAGATTAATCCAACAGTATTAATAAGCAATAATAATTTTATCATTAATTGAGGTTTAAATAAAAATAAATTCATGGTGAATGTGATATAAATGACTAAGGGAATTGTGACTTGAGTAGTGATTTAGTTTCGGTTACAGACAAACAAATACACAATCTCCATTATAATATATATATATATATATATATATATTATATATATATATATAGAGAGAGAGAGAGAGAGAGAGAGAGGCAGTGGCCTCTATGAACTAAGAAAAAACGAGAAATAAGTTTGTTAATATCTTCACAACGATGGCGCGCCCTTTTCTATGTCACGGATAAGATGTGATCTAAAGTTGCAAGGATGTCGCGTACAGCGAGGACTGACCTCGCTATTCGGAGGTAACGCATCTGTGAGACTAGCGTGATAACCATTACACCATGATAGGACGCCTTACTATTCGTCCCAGTAAGTATTCAAAAACACTCATTCTGTTAGAAGCAGCCATTATACACTGCACCCTTCCAACCCCCTACCTTAAAATAGGCATAAATTTTTGGTTATGATTCGGTCTTTGAATTTATGTGTTTTGGAACAAAAGTCTCGGAGAACATATTTTATGGCCCTGCAAATGAAAATAAAAGAAAGATAAAAAAATAAAAATCTGAAAGATATTGTTAGACAAACACACTGCAGAACGACTGAAATACGGAAAATACTTATAAATTTACGATTACGCACAAATAAGAGACGTATAAATATATACAGGTTAAAACAAGGCTCCTTTTTTTATCGACACCCCAAAACCAAAATAGAAGCATACGCTATAGTCACGCCATCTTTGTTCCAAAGTCAGTTAATGGCGTCTAGCTCTATTTTGCTCCTGCGCATGCGCATGCGCACAAACATATTTTATTCTTTGTTTCATTAGTTATTTTTTTATTTTATTCTTTTTCTTTTTCTTTCTTTTTGCTTTCTTCCTCCTTTCTTTCATTTTTATCTGGTTTCTTTTGTTTTTTTTCTTTTTTTTTTTTTTTTTCTTTTTCTTTTTCTTTCTTTCTTCTTCTTTCTTTTTTCTTTCTTTCATTTTGTACAGATGGTTTCATTTTTTTTATTTTTCTGTCTTTTTTCTTTCATTCTGTCGTTCTTTCTTTCTATTCCTGGTTTCAATATTTTTATTTATTCTTTTTCTTTTTCTTTCTTTTTGCTTTCTTTCCTCCTTTCTTTCATTTATTTAACTCTAGTTTTCATTTGTTTTTATCCTTTTTTCTTTCTTTTTTTCTTCTTCTGTCTTCTTTCTTTTTATTCTTTCTTTTTTTACTCACGGTTTCATTAGGTTTTTCCCTTTTCTGTCTTTCTTATTTCTTTCTTTCTTTCTTTCTTTCTTTCTATTCTAGGTTTCAATATTTTTTTCTTTTTTCTTTCTTTTCTTTATCTGTCTTCATTTCTTTCTGTCTTTCATTTTTTTACTCCTGTTTCATTGATCTTTTGTCGTTCTTTTTTATTTCTGTCTTTACTTCATTTTTTTACTGCTGGTTTCTTTAGTTTTTTCCCTTGCTCTTTTTTTTTTTATCATTCTTTCCTTCTTTACTCTTTGTTTCACTGTTATTTTCTTTCTTTCTTTCTTTCTTTCATATTTTAATCCTGGTTTTAGTTTTTTCTTCTTTCTTTTTTTCTTTCTTTTCCTGGTCATTGTTTTTTCTATTTCTTTCTATTTCTTCTTTCTTTCTTTCTTTCTTTCTTTTCCTGGTTTCATTGGGTTTTTTCTATTTCTTTCTTTCTTTCTTTTTTCTTTCTTCTTCTTTTCTGTTCATTGGGTTTTTTTCTATTCTTTCTTTCTTTTTTCTTCCGTCTTTTTTCTTCTCTTTTCTGGTTCATTAGGGATTTTTCTATTTCTTTCTTTCTTTCTTTCTTCTTTTCTGATTCTACTTCCCCTTAATCTTCTATTTATTCTTTGTACCTTTCAAAAAATAAATGTGTGTCAAAAAAGAAATCTTATTCCCCATTACTCACTTTTTGTTAGTAAGGTCATATTTTTTAAGATACGGATGAAGTAAGAGCTATTACATTATATCAGAATTGTCTGTCAATTCAGTAGATTAATTAGTATCTATCTATCTATCTATCTATATCTATCTATATATATTATATAATATATATATATATTATATATATAATTAGAGATGATATAGGTGCTATAGTTATAAGTAAACATTGTCAGTATCAGCATGGCATGGATAAACGAGCACCTGGTATTGACAGCATCTCTTT
>CM042175.1:18405762-18458678 GCA_023376005.1 Doryteuthis pealeii
ATTCATGTTAATAGATATAAATATACTTAATCTAATGTAAAAAAATAGCAGCTTTACGCACGATAATTGGATTTTTAAAAACCGCATCTATAATATCTCCCACATTTTTAACTTTGTAATTCATCTCTCTCTCTCGCTCTCTTCATCTCTCTCTGACTCTTATCTACTCTTTATATATATTAATATATACTATATATATATATAATATATATATAATACAATCATATATATAATATATAAATGTATAATAATAGTATCAAAAATGTTACTATAGTAAATTTTGAGCGATCCTTGTCTATTGATGGCTTCAGGTATTACCGTCATGAAATTTTAATATCACTATATGATAAAATATACGTTAGTATATATATATGTATATCTAGTATAATCACTTATATATTGCCAAGTATTGTTTGTTTTCGTTGCGCCTACGCATACCACTTGTTCATGTTCAATCTTTGGCCTGGGCAGTTGTCTATCTGATGCGAGCCCCCTTGGTGTCAAAATTGGACCCTGGGCTTGATGCCTGCTGTTGGTTCGTGGTGCGAGTCGATGTTGGTAAGTTGCGTGTGTTCGTGTATGCTCTGTGTTATTGTTTAGAGATGGAAGCGTGCATAAAGAGCATTATGAAACATAAATGAAGGAAAGACGAATATTTGTGAGAAATGAATGAAATTTTAAGTCAGGTTTACATGAAAATGAGCCTTTAGCTGAAATCTTGTGTTATTAATAAATCGGTCTCAATGATTAGATAATACTCCTGCGAAGTTCTCTGTTAGGTGAACACGACGTTGTTTGCTAAATTCCTATTTACTACCTGATTTTAAATATAAAATAAAAATGGTTAATGATAATAAGCGAAAATAAGACCTGTTGTGTAGGTGTGCCAATACAAACGAGGACACATTAGTGCAAGATTTGACGATCTTTTTAAACCAACCTATTTGATATCAGTTAATTCTTAGAGCATTTTCTTCCCTTTATTGTTCGAATATGGTTTCATAATTCTTGTCTCAAAACATAACTGTGAGCACGCACAACACTCTACTACACTAGAAAACATTTTTTCCAATTTACACACCATCACACAAACCTACGGACACACAATCACACAGCAACACACACACACACAACAGTTGCACTTTATGTATTGAACAATGGAGCATGGCCGTTTTACCTAACAGTGATTTCACAATCTATCAGGGGATCCTTTCACCAATGCCAACATCAACGTAAGCCGGCATAGGCTACCAGTCTAGTGATTATAACACTAATTAAGATGAAATTATATATATATTAATATAAATTATAATCAAAGTAATAATATATGGACTGATAGGATGGATGTGAGTTAGAAACCGAACAGTATTATGATAGTAGTGATAGAGAATCACAACTCTCTCCTACCTCATCTTATTTCTTCGCTGACATCAAACACACCGAACTTACCCCCTGCCTTAACCCACCCTGTTGCCCATCCCACTCTCCACTTCTCAGTATACTACCCTCACTTCATTCATGTCTGCCCCTTAAACCTCCCCCCCTCCACTATTTGACCGCTACTAACTCCCCCCCCTCACAATTTCACTTGTACTCGCACGAATTTGGCTAGAATCATATAAAAATGATTTGACTGATATTCCGTATGAATCGACCACGAACGTTTCAACTCTTAGATTTATTTTGAGCTTTCATTCTTGATTCACCATCCTTTCTACTACCCACCTCAATAATATATAGTAATATTATATATATATTAATATTAATACGTAGTGATGAAATGTATATAATAATAGGTAGTAAGTATTAGTATGGCGTGAACAAGAAATGAAAAAGGTATATCCCCTAATAATAATGTTAGTATCTGTTAACGAAATAGACGTCATAATCTATTTATAATATTAATATAATTTAAAATGGTCTGCTACCAGTATACTAACTATGAAACTTTGTACTATATGACTTGATTTTGAAAAAACCGTTTATTATAGATTGGAAACTTCTGTAACAAAGTGCAGTCCTTGACTCCATTCAACATAATCACCATTTCAGTTTAGGAATTTTGTAGGTGTTGTGCCAGTTTTTCTATGCCATATCATACCAAATTACTGTCATGTGGTAGCGAAAGCGTTGAACCTCGTCACCGTTGCAAACTCTCTACAACACTTGCGGACGTTTTTAACATGACTTATAATACTATTCAGCTAATTGCTGTTAAAATTCAATCGGTTTAATGCTTTTGGCGTTCTTTAATAACTTGTACAAACTTCAGACTTGACGGTAGCGTCAATCAGGGGCTCCATCAGCATACAACTGCCAGGCCAAGATTGAACATAACAAACCGTGCGTATGCGTAAAGGCGCAAACGAAAACAATATTGCCAATGGTCGAACCAACAGATTTCATGGATATCATTGACTAGGATTAGCGTCATATATATATATATATATATATATATATATATATAATATATATTGGAGATTATGTGCTAATTAAATCATACCTAATTTATAATTAATTAATTATAATTAAAATTGAGATTATGATTAATTAATTTGAACAAATTCGGTATGACGTTTAATTAAACAGTATAATCTCCGCCGAAAATTGTCGGCTATCGCCATTTCAAACACATTGTTTAACCCACTTCATACAATATATATATATAAATATTATATATATATATATATATATATATAGAGAGAGAGAGCAGGAAGAGAGAGATGAGAAAGGAGATAGAGAGAGATATGTGTTTGGGTTAATCCTTATATATATATATATATTATATATATATATATATATATATATATTATAGAAGAGAGAGAGTAGAGACGAGAGTGAGGGAGAAGAGAGAGATAGAGAAAGAGAGATGGGAGGGAAATCTTGGCCTCTTGAAACAATTTAAAGGAGAGGGGCAATTACATTAAAGATAAATTACCCTTTTACAGCAAGTTGGTTGCAGGTGAGAAGAAGAGTCCGGATATCCAAAATAAGGCCACGGTCTCATTCATTTAACTCATCAAAGTTCTTGCATTGAATAGGAAGAGAAAACAGGATATATATATATATATATATATATATATATATATATATAGAGAGAGAGAGAGAGAGAGGAGAGAGAGAAGACAGGCAGACAGAGAGCCGTGACAGAGACGGCAGACAAGCAGACAGACAGAGTGAGTAGGAGGAAAAAGAGACGGGAAAGTTATAGAATAGGGTAGATATGAAAATGATAAGGAGAGAGTCCGACGAAGAAAGTGAGAGAAAGGAAGGGAGAGAGACAGAGAGGGGGAGAAAGAAGAAAGAAAGAAAGAAAGAGTGTATCGAAAATGGTGGAGCATTAGCTGTACGTACGGATGGACATCGACTGAATTATAAGAAAAAAAACGAAGTTCTTAAGTAAAGGACATTGAAGATCACTAGTTAATCAAATAATAAGGTTACAATGAGAAGCGAGAGAGAGAAGAGAGAGAGAGAGAGAGAGAGAGAGAGAGAGAGAGAGAGAAGAGTAGAGGTAATGAAATAAGTGAGTTTGTGTTAGAGAGAGAGGAGGAGAAAGAAGACGGGCGTGTGAAGAGAAGAGTGTAAAAACCATGAGAGAATACAGAGAAGAGATTGAGAGTGATACGAAGAGGAATGAAGAGAGAGGAGAGAGAGAGAGAGAGAGGAGAGAGAGAGAGAAAGAAAATGAAAAAGAAGAGAGGAGGAGAAAGGGGCGTGAGAGAGTGTTAAAAACCATGAGAGATACAGAGAAGAGGAGAGTGTACGAAGAGATGAAGAGAGAGGAGAGAGAGAGAGAGAGAGAGCAGAGAGAGAGAAGAGATGAGAGAGAGAGAGAGAGAGGAGAGGAGAGAGTAGACACAAGAGGAGAGAGAAAAAGAGTGAGAAATAGAACTGATGAGAGATAAAGAAAAAAAGAGATGAGAGAGAGAGAGAGAAGAGAGAGAGAGAGAGTTCTTGTAAAAATGGTGAAGAAGCCTTAGTTTTACGTACGTACGGACATCTTTATATGAAAAACATTTATTTTTCATAAATCGGAAGTTCTTAAGTATGGGACATTGAGTTGACAGATCACTGGCCTATCAAATAATAAGCATACAGTTTTAAAAACAAAAACAAAACAAAAAACTCCTAAGTCGTATTGAATAAAGACAAAAAAATCTTTTTCTAGTCTTTAACATATCCAACACTGCTAAAAATATCGAAATTGATTATGAATCTTTTGAACTTATAAATAAATAATCTCGACGATAGAAATCAGATCTCATTGTTAATATGGCTTCGCTATTCAATAGACTTTCCCACATTTTCTTGATGTCTTTATTATTTTTTTAGTTTTATAAAAAAAATAAGAAAAAGAAACTTTATTATTTCTTCCTTGGGATTTGCTACCGGAATACAGTTTGTAAACTAATTACCGAGGAGAAAAAACGTAAACACTATAACCTATCGATTGTTTGAAATGGGAGCTAATTACTTTTAGATTATTAATTACAAATAAATAAATGAATAAATAAATAAAGCACGAAAATATTTTGAATAAAATAAGACAAATAACTTGTTGTTGGGGTTCCCAACTTTAAAACATTCATTTTATCGATTATTTTGTTTTTATTTGTTTGCAATATCAGTTTCCCAGGGGTTATTTAATGTTTCTTTTGAAGATTAGTGAAAAAAGAATCTGTATGGATAAAGAAAATATGAGTCTAATTAAATACTGCATTTATTTATTTACTTATTCATTAGTCAGTTATAACTGTTTTATTTTTATTGCCAACACGTTTATGTATTTTTATAAACCGAATGTTGGAACATAAGAGGTGTGTTCAAAAATTTTCGAGACAGAAACTGTCATTACCCAAGACAGACCGGTAATTTTCACCTTTAGTTGGCTAAATTCCTAGCATAAAATCATGTGTGCGCATTATTGGAAATGAATTTAATTGTTATTAAAAACACATTTTATGATATGTTTGTATTAAAGGATGCAGTTATATTGTTTTAGAAAAAGTTTCTAAGATTTGTTTATTTCGCATGGAGACTTTCAAAATAGTTACCGGCTTAATTCAAAGTAAAAGTCAAGGGAGGTTACTCTAATTGCCTTATTTGCTAGGAATTTAGCCAACTAAAGGTGAAAATTACCGACAGAGCGGCATGTCGAATAGGGTTGAATTGATCTTTTCAGTAGGATAAGACCGCCCCTTCCACGATGAGGCAACCTGTAGGTCGTAAGTGGAGATGCTTAATGCATGAGGTCAGAATTCTGGTTAGCGTTCTAGACCCACTGGAGTGACAGGGTGTAATCTATTCCTGTTTTTTTTCCCGCAGAGTAGGTCATTTGAAGTGGTGTACAGTAAATGAATCTATTTTTGGAGTGTATGATGAAATTAGTTCCGTCTTGAAAGATATTACATTAGATTTTTATCACGTCCAGACACTATTGTCTCAGATGTCAATTAGTAGTCCTATGACCATTGTCTTCACTGGACATTATTCGGAGGAAGCGTTCGAAACTCTGTACACACTATTAAGCTTTCCTGAGAGATCGAGGATATTATATGACACGGGTTATAAATAATCCGTCCAATGCAATAACCCACTCCAGCTCTTACTTCTGTTAGACGGGCGCTCGGAGTAGTCCCATTCTCTCAATCGGCTCGTCATGTCAAGCCCTAGTGGAGTGTTCCAGGGTGTAATAGCTAACGTGCTTGACTAGGACATCATAGTAAGTGAGTTCGAAATCCACTCGCGCTATTACGTTCACTTTTGGATTAATACCCTTGGGAATTAATCCCCTCTTCCCCCAGCTATGACATCAAACAAAAGAAAATAAATAAAAAAACAAGCCCTAGCAACCATTTTCATTATATAGGTGCGAGGAGTCGGTCAACCACCAGTTTATCAATACAGATGAAATAGTTTCCTCTAATTTATTCAGACACATGAAACTAATGAAAAATCTCGTATGGAAATTATACGAATTTAGAGACCATATGATCTTTAGGCACCCCTTTTTGATCTCGATTAAGAAAGGACACGTTTTTCATTGACGTCGTCAATATCCGGTTGTTTGTTAGGGGTAGGGTTAGGGGTTCGGGTTAGGGTTAGGGATTAGTTTTATAATTTTTAAAAAATCAGTTTTAACAGACGATTTTTAGATTTAAAAAAAAATGATAAAACTAACCCCTAACCCTAACCCCTAACCCAACCCTAACCCTAACCTCTAACTCTAACCCCTAACAAACAACCGGATATTGACGGTATAAATGAAAAACATATCCTTTCTTAATCGAGATCGAAAAGGGGTGCCTAAATGTAATATGGTCCGAATTTAGTGGCCTGGATATGACGCTAAACTGCATCCAATGTTGAAACTCTGGGTAGTGCTCTAATGTTCAATATGACCCAGAGTGGTTGTAACATTTAGGGTCCCATCTAATAGATGTGTTTGCAAGATAATGTAAATAATTTCAAGCAATTTAGTGATACAGGTGAATTTAATGAAATATCTAACATAACCAATGAATAACAATTTATTTGTACATGATGTGGATCATATATATATATATATATATATATATATATATATATACTATATATATATATATATATATATATATCCGGTAGAGTACTTGCCTAGTAATCGCAAGGTTCCTGGTTCGATACCGAACCTTGTCAAATTAGCGTATGAGTATCACAAGGATCTTTGTGGTAAAGTTAGGAGGTGATGATAGGTGTGGCGCTCCATCTCAGACGAAAACACAATCTCCTTGATCTAGCGTTGGTGAAAAGGCCATAGACTCCTTGTCTGTCTGGCTGATATTGACATCAGGCCACCCCGTTGACTTTACTATATTATATATATATATATATATATATATATATATATATGTTCTTTTATATATATAAATGGACTCTTTCGTTGATTTCCGACACATGAGTGTTCATCCAATGAACAACCAACATATTGTTTTGTTTATAGTGGTGAAGGCACTTTTTGGCACAGTCGATAGGAAAGAATTGGTACACAAGGAATGCCTCAAATCCAATCAACGACTGACCTCAGGATTTTTGAATTCAGAGTTTTCCTTCTCCTAGATTGGTTACCTACCCAAGGTTAAAGAGCCCAGTCTGCCCTACTATTTTATCCATAAATGGAGGGAGAATATATTTATTTATATATTATTTATATTTTATCCATAGCTGGAGGGAGAATATATACGCCAACTAAAGCGTAAACGCAACGCTCTCCTATAAAATGGGATGGAGCACTCTATGACGGCCTTTACATACATACAGATGTGTGTATCAAAACAGTTAACAACACCTTCATATTCTGTGGGTGATGATAGCCGAGATGGTAAGTTGTATGACTGGTGTTGAAATGATCGGATTTCTAACCCACCAGTAGCTCACAAAATGTCTAGCTACACTGAAGGGACTTGATAAGTCGAAATACGTGTCTGTGGATGACTATATATATATATATATATATATATATATATATATATATATTATATATATATATATTTATTTATTTAAAAGATATTGCGCAATAAATGTTTGCTTTAGAAAAAGTTTTTCAGAATAATTTTAAAATCGCAGCCAAAGTCAGGTACTTTATGCACACACACACACATACATACACACACACACACACACACATATATATATATATATATATATATATATATAGTTCCTGTTGTTCTTTTAGTTAGTAAATGCATCTGCCGCTACCTATTCTGTATTCATTAAGACCGGCACCAAAATTATCGAAAAGCTACTAGAAAAAGAAAAATGGCAAAGCGAATCCAACACCTATCGTGTTTTAGTTCCCACGTTGGGTTTTCAACACCTCATTATCTCGACGCGCACTAGCCAAAAAATTTATCAGGTAACGTATGTCCGCCTACTTCTGGCAGGCAAAATTACGGATGGCAAGTGACTGGTAATAGTTGATTACAAACAACAACAAAAAAAGGAAAAAGCAGAAGAAAAAAAACAGGGGTATCTCACTACCCGAACACGTATTATCTCTCTACCCGATTGCTCACAAATTATCGAACTTGTCCACAATCTCCCTGCTGCAACCCTTGCGCCTAATTTTAACCCTGTCTGGCAGATAAGTACGTGTACTTATGGTAGACTTGGATCACGAGATAACCATTCGCGAAAATCTAAATAAAATTCGGTAAAGCCTTGTTTTTTTGGTACATACAAGTAGTACTCAAAAGTAATGCATCGTATTTATTTATTCACCCCGTCGGCTGTGGCTGTAGAATACACCGACTGAACCTCTCCATAGGGGTAAGACCCCACCAATTGGACCACTTATTTGGTAGTGGGTGGTGAATCTTGATGCTTAAGGACGGAATCCTGTTGGCTGAGCAATCCATGACGTGCAACACTCTGCCCCTTACTAGGGCTAGGTGGTCGGTTGGAAAGCACCCCTTATGATTAATCAGCAGTTCATGTGGTTAGAACCTAAATGACTGTCCCGAAGCGCGTGGTGTAATGGTTAAAGTCATGGGAAATGGACTCGTCGCCCCGAGTTCAAATTCTGGACGTGGTAATTGCATTTCACTTAGCGCTAATACCCTTGGGAAAGGTATGAATCCTACTCTCCCTCCAGCTATGGATAAATAGTAGGCAGACTGGGCTCTTTAACCTTGATTGGGCAACCAGTCTAGGAGAAGGAAAACTCTGAATTCAAACCAGTTGAACCCCGCTTAAGAAATTGACCTTGTGTCGTATCCTGCTCGTGCGGAGGAGTTGGTAAATATATATATGACTGTCCGACTTTATTGCTTTATGGCAATCCCCACCCTTATTTCATATATGTGCTAGATGGCGATGGCTGAGTATGGCACCAAACTGCATCAAGTGGTGTAGTTCCAATTCTGGAACTCTGGGGAATATGGAGTAGCCTTTTATCGCAATCACTCCCATGTCCACTCTGACCTGGCGTGGTAGTACCTGTAAGATCTCATTTATGAGTTAAATAAAAAACTGAGTTTAAAAATGTGTTTAAAAAACTGTGTGAAAATACCCATCAAGAATGAGTAAAACAAAACGTCTTCGGCATAAAATAACTCAACAACGGTTGACATGTCGTAAAATCTAATCAATCAAACATTGTATTTATTTATACTGGATATCCAAGATGATATACTAAGTAGTAAGATACATTAGGAGACCATTGTTAGTGAGTTAGATTTATCACCATCTAACACACGAGATGAAAGAAAAAGTATGAAATATCAAGTAAACATCATGCACAGAAATATTAACAAAGGAATATTGCATCTGGGTTATCTCCGTGTAAGATACTCGTGTACATTCTTAAAATAAATCAGAGAAGAACTCGGTCAGATTAACTAAAGTAAACGAAAATTGATGCTGATGCACAAGGTATTACACCCAAGGGATGATATGTGTTAAGAAAAGAAAGAGAAAGAATGCGTAGATGCGACAATTCGAGGACTCGATGAGTAAACGAAAATAGCAAAGAAAGACCACATACAGCAATCAGTAAAAACAATCACAATACGTGGACAAACAGAAAAGCAACAAAAACTAGAAAACAGAAATGAGAAGAAAAAAAAACGATGGAAATTGCTAACTGGAAGACCAGGTCTAAGAAAGTAGGTTTAGTTGGTTGGATTTTACGGCATGTTAACCCCTTGGGTTATTTTATGCCGAATACTTCTATTGGTAATTAAGTATTCAAAAATGTATGGGGGTTTATTTGCTGTAATCAAATTTTCTGTTGAGAATTTTAACATCAAGAGAGTGAGTGGGTGATTTTTGTTGGTCAATGAACTTACATCATTGATAAGAGGCCGGTTGTTTTCAAAAAGTTTAATATCCTCTTGGATCTATTTTTCCAAATAGTTTGTCCATGCTGCCAACATTGTAGAAATTTCTTTGAGTGTGGGAGAGGTGAGTGCATTCAATCAGAATATGTTTTATTGTGTATCGGTTTCCACTTGAACATTTAGGTAAGAAAGTAGAAAATCATGAGAGAAACTAAATTTCTTATAATAACAGGTGAAAATAATGCTACAATTATATCGAAGCGGAAATAGATGAAATCAAACAGAATAGCAAGAGTCGGGTGTTAGGAGACAAGAGACAGAACATTTAATTACATAAGGGAACACAGCAAAATAGCCCAGGAGTAGAACAGACCTGAGAGTGATGGTAATTATGAACTTTTGTTTAGCATATTAGGGTGTCCCAGAAAAAACAGAACCCACAAATGTTGTAATAAAACTAAAATTTAACTAGGGGGGTTTAGGGTTAGGGTTTAGGGTTAGGGCTGGGGTTAGGGCTAGGGTTGGGGTTGGGGTTGGGGTTAGGGTTCTGTTTTTTCCTGGGTCACCCTGTACAGAAAAAAACAGAACCCAAATTATTTATCTATTTTCCCATTAAACTAACCCTAAACCCTAAACCCCAACCCTAACCCTAAACCCCCTAGTTAGAACGAACAGTTCTATAACTAAATGTGTGGGTTCTGTTTTTTCTGAGACACCCTAATTTACTAAATAAAAGTTTATAATTACCAGAGTGATTGCAATGAAGTGGGACTCCCAATTCCCCAGAGCTCCAGAACTGGAACCTTAGCACCAGATACAGTTTAACACTAAGATCCTCAGTCACAGACTTCTAGCACTTATGATAAAAGGGTTTGGAGAGTTTACCTTAAGAGAAATACGGTAGTGATGTTATTTATGCTAGGGCTTGATGTAACCAGCCAATTGATCGGAGAAGGCGTCTACAACCGCCCGTCTAGCCTAAGTATGGTTCAAATTGGAAGTTTTAAATCTGCTCAACCACTTCACTGGTTGCAAACAACGACGATATATGTGTGTATATATAATATGTCAATGAATATAAATGAATACATATATATGCATATATGTATATATTTTTCAAACTGTATTATTGATATATTAAGTACACACATATATATATATATATATATATATATAAATGTGTGTACTTAAATATATCAATAATATATATATATATATATATATAATTATATATATATAGAGAGAGAGAGAGAGAGAGACAAACACATATAACATATATACACACACAACACACATATATATATATATATATATATATATCAAACTTTATATATATATACATATTATATATGTGTGTGTGTGTGTGTGTGTGTGTGTATATGTATGTATGTATGTGTTTGTCTCTCTCTCTCTCTATATATATATATATATATATATATATATATTATTGGTTATTTAAGTACACACATTTATATATATATATATATATATAATATGTGTGTGTGTGTGTGCGTGTGTACTTAAATATATAATAAAATATATATATATATATATTATATATAGAGAGAGACAAACACCATACATACATACATACATACATACACACAATACATATATATATATATATAATATATATATATAATATATATATTATATATATTTATATATATCTATATATATATATATATATATATATATATATAGAATTTATATATATATATATATATATATATATATATATATTATATATTATTATAATGGAGATTGCAACCGAACTATATTTACTACTCACAAGTCACAATTCCCTTAGTTATTTACGTCACATTCTCCAGGATTATTTCTATTTAAACCTCAATTAATGATAAAACTGTTTGACATTATTAATACTGTTGGCCTCACATAAATACTAATAACATGCAATTGTTTTTATATATACAACAAAATACCAGTTTTCAGTGTAAACGTAAAGCTAATTTGCATATTGATATTAAAAAAATTGATTTTAATAAATATGTGCTTGGTATTATTGATTTCTAATTGTTGGTTTTATCTTAATGAATATGAGTAAAATCTCTTCAATAAATCCTAAAAGAAATTCATTAACAAGAAGAAATAACTGTAATTTTATTTCTTTACTTCCTATTTTAACTAAATAGTTAAATTAGGAAAATTTAGCATTGAAAAACGGAAGTGATGAAAGAGTAGTTTCAGTTGTTCTATTTTCCGATTATACCCCCTCCGTTTCAAATCTTTTTATCTGAATTCTTCTTCAGTTTTATTAGCCTTTCTGATTTAATCTAATATTTTATTACATTTAAACTTAAATACTAGCACCCGGAGGGTGCATATATTTGCTAGTATATATATATATTATTTAACGAAACCGTACAGATATTTGTTTTGTCAGGCCTGAAGAGATCAAATAACACAAGGAATTTCTAGAGGCAGTTCCATTAATATACTAAGAAGAAAACTATTTTTACTCTTCTTTGATGGCAATGAAATATCGCCTCTAAGCCTAAGAGCAGGTCAGTTATTTTTTTCTTTCTTCTTTTTTTTTTTTTCTTTTTTTTTAAGTGAAAAGACTAAAGCGACCATTGGAAGTTGAATTTGGTCAGGAATTAACATTTTCCAATCCCCGAACCCCACGCACCCGGTTAACAGCATTACCAAAATTCCAGTTACCTGTTTCTGTTATTTTCCATCCATGAAATTGTGCAAATCCCTCCGAGTCTTGGCCTTTTTGTGTCTGCGAGATCTGGAAATGAGCCGCCGTGAAAGACCTCCCTTGATGTTCTTTGGGACATTGGCTCCTTCAAAGGAGGTCGACGTTGACTGACTTTGTGACTGGTCGACCCGAGAATTCAGCGCTGGGGTTGGGAACACTGAAGGAAGTTTTGTTAAATTGCCCGTGAAACCCGACACCTTCCGCCCATTACGAAATAAGGAACAGAGTAAGATCTGAAGAAATCCCAAAGACGCCGAAAGATGTTTGCTTTACGAAGAAGAAAAGAAAGAAAGAATACGAAAAAAGACGGCGAGAAAAGAAATGAACAAAAGACACTTATGGGGCCAGGAGACAGTTGAGAAAGTGGCGATCAGCGAGAAGGAGAGGGCGGAAAGAAAAGGGTGACTCCCCCCCCCCGAAAAAAAGAGTCTGAGTTTTGTTCAACGGCATATCAACCTCTGAGGGTCATTTAATGCCAAAAAGGTTATTTGGGATTTCAGCCTTTAAAGTAGCGGTTCTATGGAGGTATTCGGTTATGTTTTGTTATATCTTGTTGAAAAGGTTGCTTTTTTTTAGAAAATTTAAAATGTTTTCAGTGTTTGAATTCTTAAAGATGTCCCTCAGGTTTCTTGCTTGATAGTAATTAGTGCGGATATGTTTAAGGCTGTTACAATTTATAAGGATATGTTTGATTGTAAGTTGTACTTTGCATGTTAGGCACACTGGGGCATCCTCCCCTTTTAACAGGTACGAATGGGTAATGTGGGTGTGCCCAATCTTGCGAGTATTACTTCTGCTCCTCTAATACTTATGTGGCCTGTCTGCCACTCTCCAATAACCTCTTGTATTTCGTGGAGTTTGTTTTGGATCTGATTGTCCCAAGGTTTCTGCCATTAGTCTAATATAAATTTGTTTATGGTTGGTTTCAGATCTGTATATGGGATTTTAGATTTGCCCCCCCCCCCCCCAATAAAAAAAACAAAAAGGAGTTACCGACAACTAATTTTTTTAAATATATAAATTGTGTATATTATGAAATATCAGAATTAGTTTCATTTTCTAAAGTCTACACACTAAAGTTTATTTCAGAAACACTGTTGTTTCTAAATATTGGCTTGGTTTGGTTTGTTTACGGCACGTCAACCATTGTTGAGTTATTTCATGCCAAAGACGTTTCGTTATATTCATGATTCTAGCACATTTATTATAAAAAGGATTGGGACTTGCCATAAGGGCAATAGAGTTGGAACAATCATATAGATGCTAGTGCTTGACGTGACCTCCCGATGGATCCGTAGGGGTTATTTTCTCATTTGCCCGAGGAGTTATATGCCCGCTGGTTGTCGTTTGTCCCCACTAGGGGACCTCTGGTATTTAAGCGACTATTTCAAACCTCTCTTCCTCTTTTCTCGCTTTCATCGCTACGAGACCACATGGGTTAGACACGGTCTACCCCTTTCTCGGTGGGGCTCCGGCCCCCTCCTTGTAAGTCATTTCTATCTATGGACGCTCCAGTCCTTTTATATATGTAGGTTTATCTACTCTTGTATTTGTATCTTATGTATCCATGTACTCTTCTATTATGTATCCTTTCTATTCATGAGCTGTTATCTATTTATATGTATTGTCCCTCAACCCTTGTCGGAGTTGTATGTTCTTCAAATATTCACTTTGAATCATACAGATCTGTGGTGGCCTCTCGGACTGCTTGTCTAGCACAAGTAAGGGACAAAGTGGAGTGTTTCATGTCATGGACTGCTCAGTCACCAAGTCTACATCACGGCACGTCCCCACGGCCAACAGGTAACCCCATTAGGGAGATTTTACCCCTCGGAAGAAGTGCAGACTCGGTATATTCTAAAGTTCCAGCCTTCAGGACTGCATAAAATATTATCACCAGAGAGATCCAGTCTGTAAACATGCTATCATTGCTTTATGCTGGCAGTGAAAATTAATTTAATTTAATATATATATATATGTATATTATATATATATATATATATATATATATATATATTTCACTGAAATAATATTACAACTAAAACATCTTAATAACCAGAATATATTGCCAAGAAAGTGTTGTTGCTCGCGCTGAATAAATTGAGTCGTGGAACTAAAAGGCAAGAGTTGATTTTCAAAAGAGAAAATATTCTGATGCACACGACAAAAAACAACAAAAAAAAATAAATAAAAAATAACAAACAAACAACAAAATCATTATTTCAACTGCAGCTTTGCCCTTGAGGTTTCGAATTGACCATTCGCAAGATATTAACTTAATTGAAAATATATAATTACATTTAAGGTCAAACTAAGGTGAACTCATGCAACTGTTGCTATTTGTGTGAAATTACACACAACAAAAAATGATTAGAAAGTTTGCCCAAATGGTTCATTTTTTAGACGTAAAATATTTCCCACACCTTAATATTTACCCTGGGTGTTATGTTAAGAGTAGGTATTAAAGTTGCAGAGATTTTTTCTTTGTATACAACACTGCTGTATTTTCTCGCATATTATATATCCTGGTTAGTACTACATAGGTACTCTATCAATGGCGCTTAGAATAAGGCATGTTAGGGTAGCGAAGGCCAAGAGCCGTTGATTTTACATATTTTAATTACTAAATCAACTCATGAAAAATATACAAGATACGTAATAAGATATATATATATATATATATATATATATAATATATAATATATATATATATTAGTAAATGAAGAAACAACTCTAAACTTGCTTCATTACAATAATTTATTTCAACCGAATTAATACGGCATCTTCAGGTAATCACAAGAACATGACTCTTACTGAGAATCTCCTCTAAATTGATAGATTTAAAAGAGATGTTACTTTGGGAAATTCTCAGTAAGAGTCATGTTCTTGTGATTACCTGAAGATGCCGTATTAATACGGTTGAAATAAATTATTGTAATGAAGCAAGTTTAGAGTTTTTTCTTCATTTAATAAATATCTTGCTCTGTCCTTTGACTCACTGATATTAGGCACATTGAGCTCTCCTTATAGTCTACCTGGATCAGCTTGGTTAAACCACACATGGAAAGACCCAACTACGGAAAAAAATATATATATATATATATATATATATATATATATATTATATATATAGCTGGGATAGGCGATAAATAAGTTAACAAGCTGATTCTATATCTACGCTATTCTAACTTGGATATGTATGCTCTGGCACTGATACTGACCACTCTTTAGTTATGAATATATATAACCATATATATATATAACTGTATCCATATTTATTTGTATCCGTATATATATATATACATATATAATACATATATAATGAGAGTTATAGTATTACTTTAGATATTTATTTTTCAATATTCTCGTGCAATTGATTGTATGAATCGATTCTATTTCGTTCGTTACTCACCAGAGTGTAGTATGGTACCAAATGATATAAACGGCGTTCCCAATATGAACTGACTACACAACAATAGTAATAATCTGCTAATAGAGCTTCTTCTCCATTGCTGCACAATGAGGCGCCCCATTGTCTATATAAAGATACGCCACAATAAAACACGACAGAATGAATTAGAAAATTGAATACAGATTTATTGTTCCCAGTGCTCCGATGACATTATTGTTCTGTTCATAGATATCATAATATAATTGCCCTCTGACATATTTATTAACTTCCTGGCGTTACGGGAGGTATAAAGGTTACAAGCGAGGAGAATGGAATTGGTGTACCGATTTTAAATTCTTGTACAGAGGCTAAATATTTAACCTTAACTCTTTGCCTGCTTTCAAAAACACACAGCAACTAGAAGCTCTTCCACCACTGTAATCCTACCGTGAGCCGTTGACATTGGCTCTTGTATGTGTCATATGTTTACACCGAATAATAATAATAATAATAATAATAATAATAATAATGATAATAATAATAATAATAATCGGACTTTATTTGAATAGTATGAGTTCTGAGTTGAATAGATAATGAAATATACCTTCATACTGCTATGAAATACCAAGAAATAGTGGTACAGTCATGGGGAAATTTAGTTGGTAAAGAGTTAATTACTAGAAATGGATGGCTTCTGTCAATTCCTCAATCCAGTGTCCGCACATAGCTTATCAATGTAATTTTTGGGGGTAAGTTAAAAACTGGTGTATCTATGTGTAGGTGTCAACATGGGGAAGTCGATTATGTGTTCGCCTTTACGTTTCCAGCAGTGTCCTGTATGTCGTGTTCGTCGTACTTGAATTGTTTATTTGATAGGAAGGTTCACTTTCAGATTGATATCCTTCGGAAAGGTATGACCCTCCCTCATCCCTATAGCTATTGGTTAAATAAGATCGCTACGGTTTTTCTACGGTGATGATTTTGGAATTAATTAACACATAAAAATTGATTTGGCATTAAACAAAGAAACAAAATCAAACCTTAAATAATTCATCTAGTTGTTCAAGGTATATTTTATAACGACAGTATGTTTAGTTAGTAGAGAAAAATGTTTTACGTCTAATCTGTTATTAGGTTATTTACAGCTAACTAAAAAAAACAAAACAAAACAAAAAACAAGCGAACATCCTGTAATTGTTTTAATTCCACAATCTTTGCCTTGGATAGAATAAGCCAGAAGAAAAAATATCAGTGCGAGGTTTTAAAAAAAAATTATTTTCCCGACCTGCCACCAGACCGGATTAAGACCAGTTTTATTTTCACGTAGAAATATTTTTATAGGGCATCCAGCGAGGATCGAATTCGCTATTCAGTAATAATAGATCGGTGAGACTAGTTTTCTAACTATAACACGACGACGGAACGGAAGCTAAAACTTAGACTCCTTACTTCACAGAAACCATTGTAGCAGGCTGTGAAGGAAATTATTTATTTTCAAAAAATAAGGGGGAAAGGAAAGAAAAAATATCCGTTCCGCAAATATTTCTCTAGTGGGAAGCCCATTGGGTGAAATGATAAAAGCGAATAAGAATTTGGTATATGTCTTTTTGATGTTTGAAAATGAAATATGTCTTTTACTCTTGGAAATGCTAAGGTTAACCTTAAATTCCAGAAAATTGCCAGTAAAATGTAAATGCTGAATTAGATATCAAAGATAGCTGAGTTTAAATACAGTAAATTAGAGAAAAAAGAACTTTCATGTCAAATTCCTAAAAGAATTATTGGGTAGGTACTCGTAATGAACATCATTTTAAAATTCTTGACATAACGGAGATACGAAGGTAATCCCAAAAGTAGGGTCTTCAAAATATTTAAAAATCAGTAAAATATTTACTGTTTAGTACTCGGTATTATAATAGATAAAAACATGAGTATTTTAGTATCGTCACTAATTATGTACAACCCACCAATATTTGGTAAAAGTTAATTTTCTTCCAAACTAAAAATGCCAAGTTTTATCATTTCTAATGAAATGCTGTAATACAAAAAACAAAAAGACAATTATGATAAATAGCAAAAATATACACCCCCGGGTGAAAGTATTTAAGTTTTAATATGAGAAAATATATTAAATTAGAAAGACTAATGACACTAAATAAGAATGCAGAAAGAAATTGAAACAGAGTAGATTAAAATCGAAAAATATAACAATTTTAAAACTATCTCTTCCATCATTTTCCATTACTCCCGTCTTTTATAGCTAAATTTTCCTAATCTATCTATTCAGTTAAACTAGGAAGTAAAGAATAAAAAGTATACTTATTTCTTCTTGTTAATGGATTTATTTAAGATTTATTACTGAGATTTATGCTCATGTTTATTAAGATAAAAGCAAACAATTAGAAATTAATAATACCAAGTAAATATTTATTAAAATCAAATTTTTAATATCAATATGCAAATTAGCCTTACCGTTAACACTATAAACTGCTATTCTGTTGTACATATGAATACACTTGCATGTTATTAGTATGTGGATAAGACCAACAGCATTAATAATTTAAAACGATTTTATTAATAATCTTCATTATAATAAGATAATTATTATTGATTATGACGAATAATGAAGTTGAAAGGAAATGACTTTTGGTGCGGATGTAGACGCCACAGAATTAACATTCTGTTTTTAAATGGACTGGAAATTGCTTTATCCTATATGTTAAGAAATTTCAAGTATATTTCCCTAACCTCAATCATGTTTACATCATTCTAATGTGTAAACATGTACGTATTTTTTCTAAACAATATCGATTGATGCATTTTGTAGGCGCTGTGACAGTTTTCGTATGCCCCTGTCACACCAGCTCTCCATCATGTCACTTAGGAAGCGTTGTATTTTGTCGCTGCTACTTCCCACACCAATTACGGACAATTGTGACATTCATGCACGACTCGCCATACACTTTTGTTAATTAGGGGTTAATTAACTGATTTAATGCTTTTTGCGTTCAAAATCGAATAACCGCGGAAATTTCACAACGGGGCAGGCACAGTTGCATGTACATCAAACACAACAGTGTCAACAATAGCTGCACGAACAATCTTCAGCGCTTTTATAAAAACTTACTTTTGTGATAATCCTCTAACTATGAAATGCAATTAGGATACTTTCACTTTTCTCAGTATTATTAAAATGTGCCTATTCTAATGGTATGATATGGATCGTGTTGAATGTATAATGAGGGTATTACCAATTGCAGTTTGTACCCTCGAACCGGTACCCAAGAGTTTGGAAAAAAAACTGGTGGAATTCAAAACCAGAGGAAAGGCCCTTTCAGTAAACAGCATTGTTAAAATCGACTATTATACACAGAAGAGTTGTGGAGACCTGATAAGACTTGCTGTCACTCGGATTACAGTGAAAGACCACCAACTGACACTGGGGTCAAAAACTCGCAAAGAGTGAAATTATCGTATGAATTCAATAAATACTATAATAAAATGTCCATTAACAAAAGTGTTCAGTCATGGAAGCAATAAATCACGATGAACCCACCCGCAGATAATTAAATTAAATACGTCCATTGTCGTAATAAAAACAGAGTAAAAATTAATTAAAAGGTAAAAAAGGAGACAAAACTATTGATCTGGAACCTGTTGTGTACGCAAATGAAAGTTTGGAACGAATATCGAGAAATGAATCGTTCTAATCAAGAATCAACTGAGTTAAATAATAGAACTGGGGAAAAATGATTAAACCTTGAAATTAAAAATAAAATTCGGGTCTTTCAATTGTAAAACTCAACTACAATAACAAGACAAAAAAAAGGCCTCCGAAGAAATACAATGCTTAGTAAAAATGGCGTGAAGAATAAGTTCTAACTGAGTGAAATTGAAGAGACTACCAATAAAGAACCAAGAGATTTCATTTTCAAAATTTAAATGCAAAAGAAGGACTTAAAGTGGATATTAAATCAGTGTCAATAAGGACAAACACAATATTCTTGTTATATTTTTGGTTTAGGCAAAATGTATACATATATATATATATGGACATAATGTGGTTAATTAACGCCTGAAGAAAATATCAGAAGATCTGAAACACGTGTCGCTAATGTAAAATAATATGGCATACTGTTTTGAATATAAAGTCTTAAAAAAAAAAACAAGAAAATAAGTCAATGATTGACTTACAAAAAGCCGACGCTAAAGCCTCTCGGTTTTAATTAAACCATCAACGGGTCTCACGTTGGTTCATAAGGATAAATATATCATATAAAATCTATAATAATCATATCACATGATTTATAATTATTAACCAAGTTGAACCCCGTTGATGGTTTAATTAAAACCGAAACGCTTACTCCTCAATGATTTTGTCTTTGAGAATCCATTTCAGCGTTTATATATTAAAATCAACTTTTACAGACACGTCCATTTTTTAAAAGAATGTTTTCATAAAATACGTTCATTCACGCTCACAATAGTTTTTTAAGAAACAAAATCGTTGAGAAGAGTAAATCGTATTCATATAGACTTGATATGTAATTCTTGTCCATTATGAAATCAGACTTGAGGAAAAGGATCCGAAATAAATTATTTCCGATAAATGAATGTTTTCATGGTAATGAGTTACACCAATAAGAGTAACCTCCCCTTGTTTGTTTCACTTTGAGGAAGCCGTATGTTTTGGTTGTCCTTTTCATTTCACCTTAAATCTACACTGAAAATACGAATTTCTTTGAATCAATTCAAGTTTCAACACGAAAATATCTTAAAAGATGTTCTTAATAACAATTAAGCTTATTTCAAATAATGCGCAAGCACAGTTAAGAACACGTTTTGATATTTTCGTGTTAAAGCATGCAGTTGTATTGATTCGAAAAAATTAGTATTTTCAGTGTAGATTTATGCTGAAATAAAAATGGCAGACCAAAACATATGGCTTCCTCAAAGCGTAAGAAACAAGGGGAGGTTAACTCATGTTCAGATTGCCGTTTTCATATATTTATTAATAATCTACTCCGTAGCTGAAATATGCACATAATATTTATATGTATATACGCTAAATCTTTACATATGCGTTTGAGTTCTTAATTTTGGTTGAATCCTAGGAAGGAAACATTTGATACCACACACACACACACACTCACACACTCACACACACACACACATACACACACATACACATATATATATATATATATATATATATATATATTTTATTTGCTTGAAGGCAATTACAATGCGCATATCACATAAAATTCGATAATTATATATGAATTGGACATAATGTGGTTAATTAACGCCTGAAGAAGATATCAGAAGATCTGAAACACGTGTCGCTAATGTAAAAATAATAATAATATTTTAAAAAATATAATCCATTTTGCGGACCTTCTATTTTATAATATATATATATATATATATATATATATATATATATATATATATATAAGCAACCACGAATATATAACCGCTTACATTTATGAAAAAGCGGAACATAATCGCCTGTCCCTGTGCCCGCATAAAAGAAACCTTGCGTATTTCCTGTGGTAACAATAGACTATATATTGCCTGTACATTTCCAGCTATAACAATGGGGTAAAAAAACTTTGTAAACAAGACTTCCGCCTGTATTCCCAAGCTTATTATTTATCGTCTGCCTTAATCAACTGTTTCTTTACCACGGAATCATGTGACAGCAATGATGGACAAAGAGTTAATATTTTTTTAAACACAAATCAGTAAGACTTTTAAAGAACAGAAAAAAAAGAAAGTAAAATGAAGCTGGCAAGTACGGTTGAACAATCCGGTCAGCAGTATGAAATGAAAGATAAATAACTTCCGAAATATCCAGATATTAGCTAACCGGAAGTGACGCAGGCGAGCGAGACGAGACCCGCAGTAATTGTTAAAGAGATGGTCAAGTTGTCTGTGACTAACAATCAGAGATTAACCGAAGCATTTATCCTTTAAAAAATAAAATCATTAGGGGAACAAGAAACATCGTTCTGCCTCATCTTCCTATCATCAAATACGGGAACTAGAGCGAACGTCCCTGTTTCTTTTCCTATCAGTTAAAACAACGTTGAAAATAAAGGAAGCTATCATGATTTATAGGTTTGAAAAACATAACGACAGACATATTGTTCTGTTACGATCTATTGTTTTTGTGCAACGGAAAACTTTCAGAAAATTCACAGATGCTGAACGGATACAGTAAATGAAGCCAGATCTAAGCACAAATAATAATAATAATAATAATAATAATAATAATAATAATAATAATAATAATAGCATTATCTTCAATATGTAGAGCGCTTATCAGCATATTATAAGGAATAGACGAAACGATATTGAAACTTTTATAGGTTTAAAATACTTAATAACAGGAGAAAAAAAAGTAAACATTCCTATTCTCAACTGAGTAAAAATATTCTCTAATGATAAATGCGAATTTCAGTGTGACAATGTGTCACACTTTTCAACTTTATCCTTAAAGGCCGTAGCCCAATATATCATACCATTTTTTAATCAGACCGACTCCATTAGCAAATAAAAAAAAACATTCAGGTTCAAATCCGAACCCGCGATTCAGAAATTTTGGATTTCCAAGTTTAAATTATTACGATTATTTACAATGGTTTTGCGATTCATTTTTGTGTAACATAACCTTTTTTTTTTTAAATATTGGGAATAACTACCTTAAATGCCGACCGATAGGGTGGCTTTTAAGCTTGTATGACTATATATATATATATATATATATATATATATATATATATATATATATATATATATATATATATATACCACACACACATTTCTTCAATTGTTCTGTGGACTTTTAACTTACTTTTTGTAGCTGGAATGCATCATGAACATTTTTGATATCTATACACTTTTTTATATATTTTTACATCAAGCTCTTTTGAGTTTTTATTATGGATTATAATGCTTCTGTTTTTTTTTAAATAAAATTTATTTTATTTTTAACACAGAATACGCATTTTTTTTAAAAAAATTACAGCATCCAAAACCAGTGTTCGTTTGTACCCCTCCTTCTAACGGTTATTTTTCCGTATTTCTTTCATATTTTTCTCTCGATGAAGACCGCTCTATTAAAAAGGTCGAAACAGATTCTCTCAGCAAACTATTAACATCATTTGTTTTTTCTAAAAATGTTAAATTCATACTGTCGGATTAACTTCCATTTACTTTATATATATATATATATATATATATATATATATATATAATATATATATATATATATATATAGAGAGAGAGAGAGAGAGAGAGAGAGCGGGGGGAGATATTTTGGCCACATCTTGATAGATGATAGGGGAACACCCCGTGGTCTGGTGGCTAATGTACTATCCTGTGACATTGAAGTAAATGAAATAGAGCTCCAGTCGCGCTATTACATTCACTTCCAAACCAATAGCCTAGGGAAATGTATAAAACCCGTCATCTTCGAGCTATCAGTTAAATAGTATCCATACCGTTCTTCTACAAGGATGGGCTCCGTATTAAATAAAGCACGAAACTCAATATGACAATAAACAAAGAAACCAAATCTTTGCTGGTGATAGCCACCTTGACCTGCAAAATTACAACTCTTGATTAATAATTAATTCAAATTGTGAAAATTATACAAAATACGTAAGATAATAAGGTAGTAATACATCTGAATGTCTGATTATTGTGACATACACTTTGTACGACACTTATGTTAGTCTATGTTTACAAACATACCAATTTAACTGGTGACTATGCAAACTGCAGGTCTTATTACTCTTTGAATAATTGTTTTTCCAAAGAAAAATGTGTAAAATAATTAGGGATCTCAATTCATTATTTAATAATTTGTAATTCATAATTCGGGTTTTATATTCTATTATATATATATATATATATATATATATATATATATATATATATATATAAAAAATGGAATTGGAATTGAATCCGGCAATATGAGGAAGATGAATAAAAAAAAGGTACAGAATGGATAATAAAAGATGAATTAATCAATCACTTACACATGTGTTCGGTCAGTTTATCCTTTACACGATTTAAACTTTATATTATTATTATTATTATTATTATTATCATTATTATTATTATTATTAAATAAACAAATGAAATGATAATAATAATAGAAAATGTAAAATATCCCGTACACAGAAAATTCGAGTAAAAACGAAAGTATTTTTTCATTCAAAATAAAATTTCACTCTGATGAAGGTCGAATTTTCTCTGTGTACGGAATATTGTTACGTTTTTCTATTATTATTATTTCATTTCATTTGTTTATTTAATAATAATAATAATAATAGTTTGAATCGTGTACTCAAGGATAAACTGACCGAAACACATGTGTAAGTGATATTGATTAAATTCATCTTTTATTATCCATTCTGTACTTTCTTTTCCTTCATTCATTTTTTCTCATATATACACACACACACACACACACATATATATATATATATATATATATATATATATATATATATATATATATATATATATATTCGAAAAACATAACTGAGATTTAGTCTGAAAGGAAGAGATTTTAGAAAACTGCTTAGTAAAGATAACCACCATTCATCTATCACGTATTTTTCTCTCCTTTCACTGCAAACAAAGGAGCCACACACACACACACGCGCACACACACGCATATATATATATATATATATATATATATATATATATATATATTATATATATATTGTCCATATATGTATGTATATGAACTTTCATATACGCAACTGAAGAAACAATTTGCACTAATGATAAATGCAAATATCAGTGTGCCAGTGTGTCACATTTTTTCTTTTTCACTCCGAGAGACCGGATCTCAACATATCATATAATCAAGTCGACTCTTTGAGCAAATTAAAATCATTTCGGACTGAATCAGATTTCCATATGATCGATAATCTGTCCATATTTTTCTATCAATTCTAAAATAGTATAATATATATATATATATATATATATATATATATATATATACAATTATCTTTTGTATCTATCTATAAAAGTAAAGTCGACGTAGTCATCGGACAGCGAGGTAGTCTATCCCCTTTAGACAAGGAAGATTGTTCTTGCGTCTGAAATGAAGCGCCACGCCTATCATCTGCTCTCCAATTTACCTCACAGATCCAAGCTGTGCTACTCATGCGCTGAGTTGGGGGTGGGGTTTCTGTACTGAACCCGAAACCTTGCACTTCTTCGGTGGAATCTATACCGGCTGAGGTAAACCAATATAACTTAAATAAGTTTCTTTAAGAAGTAACTAATCCTCGAGACTTTGTGGCTTCTTTGTTCGCAGTGAAAGGAGAGAAAAATACTTGAAAGATGAATGGACGTTCTCTTTACAAAGCAGTTTTCTCGAATTTCAGACTAAATCTAACTTTTTATTATATTTTCCTTTCATTTTTCGAACTTCACATTTGAGAAGCAGAATTATAAAAGATACTTTAAGATGATTGAAATAAACGTCAACTGTCACGAATTAGTTAAATTTAGAGAGAGCAGGAAAAAAAAAGAGTTATTTATTTGAAAAAAGAAAAAAAAGATCAGATGACCAGGAAAACAAAGCGTCAGAAAAATACGATACAATTTTCTTTTTTTCAAAAGCATCACGAAAATGGTGGTGCTGCGACTTCCGTTTCGCCAACTGCACTCGCCATTTGCAAATAATGGCGACCACAATTACCAAGAGAAGCGGATGCGGGAACTTTCAACTTTTACTACCAATTGTTCAACAACATTTGCCACTTTATTTTTATTTATTGTCGGTTTGTTGCTGGTTTGTATAGTTTACTTGGATGTTTTCTATGTTTATTTTCCTTTTTTATTCACTCTACGAACCGCATACAAAGTGCAGGTGGCTTAACAGTTCAAGGCACTGAATGTGGCATTGGCAAGCCGAGTTCAAGGTTTCGGTGAGAAAGCTGGTGACTTCTTCTTTCTAAGTTGTCCTGGAAAGGCATGGATCCATTTTATTCAATGTAAAATAATAAGACATGCTCATCTCTAGAGCCACGATTGGCAACCAGACTAGAAGAACAACTCTTAAATTAAAACCATATGTACTTGCTGGATGGCAAGCAATTCCACTGAAAATGCTATTTTATTATTAACTCTTTCTTTCTCTCTCTCCCTCTCTCCCTCTCTCTCTCCCTCTCCTCTCTCTCTCTCTCTCTCTCTCTCTCTCTCTCTCTTTTCATCTATGTATCTATCTGTGGATACTGGTTGCCGTATGGAAGGCCTGTCGCGTGCGATGATCTATAGGGACGAATGGTGAGAGAGGTCCTTGGTAATTTGTGCTATCAGCGGGACCGGGTCATGATGAATTGAAACTCTTTTTATTCGTTGGTTGGCTGGTTGGTTGTTTTACGGTATATCAACCCTTTTGGGTCATTTAATGCCAAATCAAGTCATTTTTATAAACAAATGACTCCGGTTGCTTACAGTACCTGCCAAACAATTCTATCTTAATGAGACCACCTATGCCTTCATTGACGGCAATTAAAACTGAACCCTAATAAATTAACGGTTCGTCTAGTACTAATTCTTGGTTCCTCTGACATACGGACAGGTAGAATACGGTGACTACACCACTGCGGATGGGTAATCCCCCACCCACTAATGGGGACACTTTTTGGCTATAACAGGCTTTTGGTAGCTGGCGGTTTGTGACCCGGGTACTAATATATGCATATATATGCATATATATATATATATATGAGACGTAAACAAACAGACGATGTTTGTGATATGGCTATTTTAGCCGACAATATTTGGGAGAATATGTGCTTAAATGAAGTCGAACCTATTTTTTGAAATTTAATTCATTAATAATTAATTAGGCGGGATTAAACTATTTAAATGTAAGGCTAAACAAATCGAGAAAAATCAATCTCTGTATGTACATTTCGGCCTATTAGGCCTCATCAGCAGAGCTATAGATACGTAATTCGTGTAGAGGTCACTTAAGAGGAATATAAAATACTACTACTTAACAAAGCGAAGAAATCTGGCTAAGTCCGTTTTGTGGAGGTAAGAACTTGCCTGCTAATTTGACAGACAGGTTCGAATCACACACGGGGCGGTCTTCGTATCTATAGCTCTGCTGATGAGGCCTAATAGGCCGAAATGTACATACAGAGATTGATTTTTTCGATTTTTTAGCCTTACATTTAAATAGTTTAATCCCGCCTAATTAATTATTAATGAATTAAATTTTCAAAAAATAGGTTCGACTTCATTTAAGCACATATTCTCCAAATATTGTCGGCTAAATAGCCATATCACAAACATCGTCTGTTTGTTTACGTCTCGTAAGTTCGTGTAGAGGTCACTTAAGAGGAATATAAAATACTACTACTTAACAAAGCGAAGAAAATCTGGCTAAGTCCGTTTGGTGTGGAGGTAAGACACTTGCCTGCTAATTTGACAGACAGGTTTCGAATCACACACGGGGCGGTCTCGTATCTATAGCTCTGCTGATGAGCCTAATAGGCCGAAATGTACATACAGAGATTGATTTTTCTCGATTTGTTTAGCCTTACATTTAAATAGTTTAATCTAATTAATTATTAATGAATTAAATTTCAAAATAGGTTCGACTTCATTTAAGCACATATTCTCCCAATATTGTCGGCTAAAATAGCCATATCACAAATCGTTGTTTGTTTACGTCTCGTAAGTTCGTGTAGAGGTCACTTAAGAGGAATATAAAATACTTTAACAAAGCGAAGAAATCTGGCTAAGTCCGTTTGGTGTGGAGGTAAGACACTTGCCTGCTAATTTGACAGACAGGTTTCGAATCACACACGGGGCGGTCTTCGTATCTATAGCTCTGCTGATGAGGCCTAATAGGCCGAAATGTACATACAGAGATTGATTTTTCTCGATTTGTTTAGCCTTACATTTAAATAGTTTAATCCCGCCTAATTAATTATTAATGAATTAAATTTCAAAAAATAGGTTCGACTTCATTTATATTCTCCAAATATATATATATATATATATATATAACTTAATATATAATATATATATATATATATATATATATATATGCTCACATAAAAGCACATTTTACTGAAATCCTAATTTGGCATTAGATAATCCACAAGGTTAATATGCATTAAAGCAACCAAGCAACCAATTAACAAACAAACAAACACAGACAGACAGACAAAAAAATCTGCCTTAAATTAATTGATATCATATCTGATCATATCTGATATATACGAAAGCTCTGTTGCTCAAAAACATATTAATAGAAGTATTATTTGGATTTTTCGGACTGTTGTCCTCACCTTAATTTTATATACATCCTGCTTCAACCAATGCAACGTTCGACCTTTTTCAGCTATTTCTTGTCTGAAAGAAAGGGGCGGATGACGAGAGAGGGCCATGGGAATCTGTGCTGTTAGTGCAACCTGATTATAATGAATTAGAACTCGTTAGATTCCTCCTTAATACGTTGATTGACAGCAATTAAAACTAGATCCCAAGGAATTAACGGATCGTCTAGTACAAGTTCCTGTTTCCTCTGACCTACAATACGTGATGATATATTTGATCAATAGGAATACCCTGTTGCTTTAAAAAACATATTAAATGAAGCTTTTTTCCTCTCTGTTCTAATTGCAACTCGAGATATTTTTACTGTAATCAAATGTAGCATGTGTTTTTTATATTTCTATTATCTCCTGCATATGAATCCGGTTTTTTCGGGTAACTTTCTAGCTTTGATAAGATGATAGAGCCTTATGTACATCCATATATTTCACGTCGGCAGGGGGGGCCGTTCTTAATTTTTGGCATCGTATCAAAATCACCGGGGGCTGAAAATTCCAAGAGATTTCGGCGGTAAACTCAGTGGAAAGAATTCTGCCCAGAAAGCAACGCAGCAGGATTGAATATCCGGTGTTTATCCGGTGATGTCCTGTTTAAAATATTTTCCGACGATATCTTGTTTAAGCATTTGCCGGCTAATTTAATTTAGACCCAGTCACATTTCAACATATAAGCTACAAATAAAAAAAATAAAATGAGAGATTAATGAAAGGATACTACTACTACTACTACTACTAATAATAATAATAATAATAATAATAATTATAATAATAATAGCAGAAAGAATTGAGAATATCCAGACAACAGCATTGTGGAGATCGACTAGAATACTCAGAGTCCTGGAGACCTGAGATTTCATTTCACCCATACTCTCTTACGCTGGTGGGAAAAAACTCAAATATAATAATATCTTGCTAGACAATTGAAAAATTCTGGAATGTGAGGGTAAAAGTGATACCTATTGTAATTGGTGCACTTGGAACGATCCCAAAAAGATTAGAAAACAGACTAAAAGAACTGGAAATGAGAAAGAACTGAGACTATCCAGACAACAGCATTTTTGAGGTCGACTAGAATACTCAGATTATTCCTGGGGATTCGAGGAGACTTGCTGCCACTCAGACACCAGTGAAAGACTATCAGCTTACGCTCGTGTGAAAAACTAGCATAGTAATAATACTCGGGATCATTCCTGGAGATCCCAGGAGACTTGCTGCCACTGAGACACCAGTGAAAGACTATCAGCTTACGCTCGTGTGAAAAACTTGCATAGTAATAATACTCGGGATCATTTCTGAAATGGAAAAGTGGGGTGCTTCGAAAGGCCAAGGAAACTTATGACAATGCCCAAGGAAGTCCACCTGAGAGACGACATAGACAGACGATATGTTCCAAGAAAAAAAGTAGTCTCGCCAACATGGAAGATTATGTAGATGCGATAATTCGAGTAACTGAAAAATACACTAATAAAAGTAAGGAGTGATTAATTACAGGAGCCAGAAAAGGCAATTGACAAGCAGAAATACATTAAAAAACGACAAAACAAAAATGGGAAGAAAAACTACTATATGGATACCTCAAGCGACAAACTGCTGATATTGCACATAAGAAGATCTGGGCATGGGTAAGAAGGGGAACCTTAAGAAACTTAATCACTCATGATTTCAGCACAAGACAATGCCATATGAACAAATTATACTAAAGCAAAAATTATTAAAACGCAACTGAATAGCAAGTGTAGAATGTGTGGAGACAAAGACAAAACGGTTAATAAAATAATAAGTGAATGCAGCAAACTAGCGCAACTAGAGTACAAGACTATGCCGACTTCGTGGAAAGATGATCGGCAGGAATCGTGCAAGAAATTCAATTTCCACCATGCTACTAAATGGTATATGCATAAACCGGAATCTGTTCTAGAGAATGAGATACACAAAATCCTTTAAGACCTTGAGATACAGAAGGATGACCTAATCCCGGCTAGGAGACCATTAATTAACCAGAAGATCTAGTATTAATTAACCAGAATAAATCGTGTCAGCTCGAGGATGTTGCGGGCTGATCACATTGTGATGTGAAACAAAACGAAAAGATAGCTAAATATTTGGATCTGGCCAGATAGCTGAAAAAACATAGGAACATGAAGGTAAAAGTCGTACCAATTAGTTCTCTAATTCTCTCCCTTTTCTTTCTTTCCTTCTCATCTTTTTATTAGCATTGCCAATTCTACGCGCTCATCCTATCTCTTTATCTTTCCCTTATTCTTTTTCTTTCTTTAATTATATATTTTTCTGTTTAACATGTCTTTTTTCTTCCCTTTCTTTCTTTATAATAAAACCGGAATTATCCATTATTTAGCTGAGGTGACAACATTCATATGGAATAAGAATTCGGTGAATAGGCAACACAAGATATTCAGGAAGTACATTTTTGCATTTCATTTGGATGATGTGGACGATAACATTTTTAACCCGATGATGTTGCAAGATGATAACGGTTGTACTTTTAAGGAACACAAGTTCTCTGGGACTTTGAAATAAAAACGGATCACCTTATCCTAGCAAGAAGACCAGACCTAGTTTTGATTAACAAAAAAGAAAGAACTTGTCAACTGGTGGATTTTGCAATTCCAGTAGATCACAGGGTGAAGCTAAAGGAAAATGAAAAAATGGATAAATACCTGGACGTTATCAGAGAACTGAAAAAGTTATGGAATATGAAAGTCAAAGTGATACCAATTGTAGTTGGTGCACTTGGAACGGTCCCAAAAGGATTGGAAAAGGGTTTGGAAAGTTTGGAAATCAGAGGAAGGATTGATACCATCCAGAACACTGCACTGCTGCAATCTGACAGAATACTCAGAAGTGTCCGGGTGACCTGAGGAGACTTGCTGTCACTCAGACTCCACTGAAAGATCATCATTATGTGAAAACTCAAAAGGGAGTAAATAATAATAAATAATAATAATCACTCAGACTTCAGTGAAAACCTCATCACTTCAAATAAAACCACACGGAAAAAACCACAACGATAATTATGAAATAATGATGATAATAATAATCATAATCATTATCATAATGAGAAGAAGAAGAAGAAGAAGAAGAAGAAGAAGAAGAAGAAGAAGAAGAAACTCAGCATTCAGTGAACCAACAGCTAAGACGTGGCGTGGAAACCCCTATGGAGTAAAATAATAATATGGAATACATCTTGGTTACTTTAGTGAGCTTATATCTTATTGAAAGCCTCAGGCCTTTACTGTGTTCGTTACGATTACTGGTTAGATTCCACAAGCTTCGAAATAATTATTGGTACTTTAGCATATATCTAGTAACTCTGACAACATATTAAAGGGACAAATAGAAATATATAAGAGTTCAATCTGTGCAGCACTATAGTAGCAATGACTCGGCTACAGCAGCGATATAACATCTAATTTTGTGTCTAGATAAAACGTGATGTGTGTCTCGTTTTGATACAATGACTTTAGTATTATTCAATTAAAGGAAAGTGTTAGGTATAGACCTAAAGAAATCTAGAGTAACCTCCCCTGACCAGTAGTAGGTTTTCTGCCAAGACACTTTTGGATTGGGGTTCGGGCTGAGTGGATGCATGCACAACACGTGTGAGCTAATAAATTCCCTGTTTAGGGAGAAGCATTCTCTACTCTGT
This sequence comes from Doryteuthis pealeii, assembly GCA_023376005.1. Classification (NCBI taxonomy): domain Eukaryota; kingdom Metazoa; phylum Mollusca; class Cephalopoda; order Myopsida; family Loliginidae; genus Doryteuthis; species Doryteuthis pealeii. The sequence goes on from CM042175.1 coordinate 18,437,759, forward strand.
GTTAAATAAAACCCTGTTAATTTCCCACAACATGGTATTACATTTTCATTCCGAGCTTCGTATTCTATCTGTATGTACAAATATAACAGAAAATATCATCATCGTATAGATTACATTGGACCAAGTAACCAATAAGCACCCCGGCTGTTTACTAGATTCAAAAGAATAGGTTTTGCTTTTCATCGTCAACTTTTGGTTGTTTGTTAATAGATGATTTTTAGACCCTTTTTTAGTTATTTCATGTTGTTGTTGTTACTTCAGTAACAATTTAAAAAATATAAACTATAAACGAAAGACACGTTGTATACTAAAGATACGTTTCTTGTACGATTCTGGTATGTGGCCTACCTTTTGAATGTGGCCTACGAAATCATGTCTCTCTTATAGTATGTGGCCTACTATAAAACATATAAGTTTATAATGATAACTGATAACCCTAACCCTAACCCTATCCCTATCCTTAACCATAACCCTAACCCTAACCCTAACCATTACCCTATTTCAGAATTTTAGAATATTTTAGAATTAAATATATTACTGTCAGAGCGATTGAGCGTTATTTAAGATTTTCCCATAAAACTGCCAACCATTCCCGTCATAAACGTGTATTTCGTTCAAAGTTTTATAAATAAAAAATACTATTGAATAAACAACAACATTATGAAATAGGTAAAACAAAAACGTGTCTTTAATATAAAAAAGTCTTTCGTTTATAGTTTTAATATTTTCAAAAATTGCTACTGAAGTAACAACAACAACATGAAATAACTATAAAAAGGTCTAAAAATGATATGTTAACAAACAGCCGGAAGTTCACAGTAAAAAGCAAAAACCTGTCCTTTGAATCTAGCAAACAGCCGGGGTGCTTATTGATTACTTGGTCCAATACACTTTGGTTACTTTGTTGACTTATATTTTATCAAAACCCTAAAAGCTTTTAGTCTAAAGATAACTGTCATGATTCAACCAACCTCAAAATACGTATTGTTCTTTAGCGTATGTTTAATAATACTGACAACTAACCAAAAACAAAGTAAATATAAATGTATTAAAATACGTTTAAGTCTTTAGAGATTTTCTATTCATATATATCGATAATTTGCCCGAACGATTACTCCCCACTTCAAATACAACCACACCACTTTCTTGAACAAACCACAGCGATAAGACCTGCCTATCTTTTCGCCGTCATCCAACGGCTATTCCGGCCCTGTGGTCAAGAACAAAACTGAGATCAAGTTTTAATTGACCCCGGCCTTAAGAGAACACTACGACTGAGCCGAGATAACGAGCTCAAAAGCTTTCGGTCTATTAGCCGGGGCTCGACTCAAAGTATGGCTGAGCGATTAGTGGTGGGAGGATTTTAACGATAGCAATATTCAAGATAAGCCCTCCTCCAACTGCTACCGTTATGCTATTCCTGCAAAACTTTGGCTTCGGAGATTTTGCCAGGAATTAGTTATCAAAAGAAATTTTGATGGGTGCTGGCTTCTTGTGGATTCGCGTCGTCTGGATCTGGGATTTGGAGGGTCTCAGATATTTTATTCGGCCAGTTTTCGTTTCAGATTTCAAAGTCATACTTTCATTATCTTTTCACAAGTTAATATTTCAAATCCCCGCTTTGTATTTCTCTCTTTCGCTTTCTCTCTCTTTCTCTCTTCTCTCTCTCTCTCTCTCTCTCTCTCTCTCTCTCTCTCTCTCTCTCTCTCTATTTCTCTTTCTCCCTCTCTCACCCGCTCTCTCTCTCTCTTTCTCTCTCTCTCTCTCTCTCACTCACTCTATCTTTCCCTCTCTCTTTCTATTTCTCTTTCTCTCTCTTTCTCTCTCTCACACCCGCTCTCTCTCTCTCTCTCTCTCTCTCTCTCTCTCTCTCTCTCTCTCACTCGGTCACTCTCTCCTCTCTCTTCGCTCTCTCTCTCTTTCTCTCTCTTTCTCTCTATCTCTCTCTTTCTCTTTCTCTCTCACTCTGTCTGTCTCTCTCTCCCCCCTCTCTCTCTCTGTCACTTGGACTCTCTCTCACACGGTTATCATTTTCATGTTTTATGCTTTCCTTTTTATGATCGACTTTCTGTTATATCATATTTTCTCATCTACTTTCAGTTTTATTTGTTTGTTTGTTTGTGTCTTAACAACTTTCGTTTAATTTTTCTTTGCGTTCTCTCTTTTCCCCTTTCTGTTATATCAAATTTGCTTATCTAATTATTCTGATTCTTTCTTTCTTTCTTTTTTCTTTCTTTCTTTACAACTTTCTTTCGTTCACTTTTTCTTTGCGTTTAATTTTCGACGTTCTGTTAATAATACTAAGGCAGAAGAAGACATTGTATCAAAACAAGATTCACATCATGTTCTATCCCCGCACATAAATATCTTATTATAATGGAGATGTGTGTTTTTCTGTCTGTAACCGAAACTATATTAATACTCAAGTCACAATTCCCTTAGTTATTTACGTCACATTCTCCATGATTTTATTTTTATTTAAATCTCAATTATTAATAAAAATTGTTTTACATTATTAATACTACATACTAACAATATGCAATTGTATTTATATATAAAACAAAATAGCGGTTTACATTGTGAATGAGAAAGCTAATTTGCATATTGATATTAAAAATTTGATTTTAATAAATATGTGCTTGGTATTATTGATTTCTAATTGTTTGATTTTATTTTAATAAATATGAGCAAAAATATCGAAGATAAATCTTAAAAGAAATCCATTAACCAGAAGAAATAATTGCCATTTTATTCTTTACTTCCTATTTTAACTAAATAGTTAAATTAGGAAAATTTAGCACTGAAAGACCAGGGTGATGAAAAATGATGGAAGAGTTAGTTTCAAAGTTGTTATATTTTTCGATTATACCACCTCTGTTTCAAATCATTTTATATGCATTCTTATTTAGTTTCATTAGTGTTTCTAATTTAATATATTTCATTACATTAAAACTTAAATACTCGCGCCCGGAGGGTGCATATTTTTGCTAGTATTTATAATATCCCTTTTGTAACCATGCCAGTGATACTATAAGACTGTCCCACTTAGACTCTAACAAAATGATTAGAGAAAAGCAAGATGAGAACTGTACTTGATGCTGTGAACTGCCTTGAACAAATCTAATTCAGTACCCAACAAAAGAGTAACTGTACGGCCACTTGCTTCCTATCACACAAACCATTTGGTTTAGATAAATAAGACATTCAGGATACAACTGGAAAAGCAGGGACGAACTCATAAGTGATAAACGTGTATTTCGTTCAAAGTTTTATAAATAAAAAATGCTATTGAATTAACAACAACATAATGAAATAGGTAAAAAAAAGTATCTTTAATATAAAAAAGTCTTTCGTTATAGTTTTAACATTTTCAAAAATTGCTACTGAAGTAACAACAACAACATAAAATAACTAAAAAAAGGTCTAAAAATTATATTTAACAAACAACCGGAAGTTCACGGTGAAAATCAAAACCTGTCCTTTTAAATCTAGCAAACAGCCGGGGTGCTTATTGATTACTTTTTCCATTACACCTTGGTTACTTTGTTGACTTATATTTTATCAAAACCCTAAAAAGCTTTTAGTCTAAAGATAACTGGCATGATTCAACCAACCTCAAAATACGTATTGTTCTTTAGCGTATGTTTAATCATACTGACAACCAACTAAAAACAAAGTAAGTTAGAAAATACTAAAATCAAACATCTTACTATTGATAATAGACGTATATTCCTTTAAACATAGTAAAGTAAAAGTAAAATCGTCACTATGGCCTAAAGTCGGTATCAGCCAGACAACGAGGGAGTCTGTCACTAGCGAAATTTTTTTTTGACGTCTAAGTTGAAGCGCCACACGTACCATGAACTCCTCACTTTACCGCACAGATCCCTGTGCTACTGATACGTTAAGTTCGTGGGGGCCGGTATCGAACAAGGAACCTTTTAGTTTCCCACGGACGCTTTACCGACTGAACTAAACCGGCCCTATTCAAATAAACAAATATCTTTAAAAGTCTACATACACACGTTATTCGAGATTATATATATATATATATATATATATATATATATGTAAAAAAAGGAAGTGAATCCGACGGTATGTAGTATATTAAGAAAAATTGAAAAAACACAGGTTTAAATGAGTTGAGTGGTGAGTTTATTGGCCGACGCTGCAGTGTTTCGATCTATTATTTAGATCATCTTCAGGGCATTTTTGGAATACGGAAGGTGATAAAAAAAATTCACCACAGAATAACGAGAAAAGCGAGTAATAGTCCTTGTTTATCAGTTTGTTTAAAATTTGAAGTCTGAGAAAAAAGAACGTTGAAAAAATGGACGGTTTGAAATATGACATCAAATATTCTTTTTTGTGGTGTGAGTATTAGAGTGTGTAAGTGTGTGTATCGAAAAAAAGTATTGTGCATTTTTTTTTATGTGTTTATGAATGTGTGGTTGCGCGTGTGTGTATAAATCTTTTGCGATAAACGGAATCGAAACAAACCTTAAGGTTGTGTGTGTGTGTGTGTGTGTGTGTTTTATATATATATATATATATATATATATATATATATATAAACACAAACACACACACACATATATATATATATATATATATATATATAATATATATATATATATTCTCAATCGCTAAAACATCTTACGCATCTTTTTAAATCTATCTTCCCTGGCTGAAAATTGTTTGCCTAAAGAGTCAAAATCCTCTCCCATCGCGGCAAAAGATAATCATTCTCCCGCACTCACAAATTATTCTGATAATCTGTCGATAGAAAATCTTACCTCTTCCCGCTCTTCTTCATCCCTCCTTCCATCCACTTCCCTATTACTTACATACCGGAGGCGGAAGTGTTTTAACTCTAGCGGGTGATGGCGGTAGGGAGAAGACGGTGGAAGGTGAGCATTTTGGCGCCAACAAATATGGGTGTCCCCTCTCCACAAAATCCAAAGATTGGACTTTCTCGCGTTGTATTCGAGTTGATGTTGCTTAACATCTGATGAGACTAACTATGGATGACCGTAGGCGTGAATATTGCCACCTTTGCCGATTGCAACATGCTTCAATTAAGTGTTGGAGGAAATAACATATTAAGACTTATTTGCCTTTAATTGCTTCTTTACAATATTGACGTTTCGCAGACATACCTATTTCCTTCTTCGTCTTTTACATTACTTTCTAATTTTTCACTATCTCTTCATGATCCTTTCTTTAGTCTTTGGACTGATTCTTCTTCTTCTTCTTCTTCTTCTTCTTCTTCTTCTTCTTCTTCTTCAATATCATAATCACGTGGAAGTTTTTTTCGCTTATATACAATCATATTCTTAATTTTTTTTAAATTAACGATGTTCAAAATTCGGTTATTAGCCTTTCTATGTATACAATCTCCCAATTCTTGTTATAAAAAAAAGAAAGAAAAAAAACAACCAACACTTTTCTGACAAAATTCTTTCTGTGTTATTCGGACTATTGTCCCCATCTTCATGTTACTTGTACAACGTTTCGGTCGATATTCCGGCCCTCTTCAGGTATTTCTTGTCGGACTCTCGGACTCGGGAAACTTCTCAGGAAACTTTCTTGTCGTATTCGGGAGCCATCACAGAACTTTGAACCTAACCCTTTATTTAGTCCACGGGGTATCCTGTTCTCATTCCGCTAACCATAGCTAGGGTAGGAGTTGTGTTAATTAATTATTTTTCTAACTGTTTTCACTCAGGATTGAGTGAAAAATCGAACAATTGAGTGTGAATTTTGGGAACTTATAAACCTAATGTCTTGATTTGGCTAGAATATCTACCTATTTACTTATGTATGAATTTTTACCTAGACTCATATTGTGTTTTTTTTTCAATCTGATCTAGCCTTCTTAATTAATACTCTTGGGTAAGGTATGAATCCAACTACTCTCCATCCAGCTATTGGTAAATAGTAAGATACACTGGGATATTTAACCTGGGCTAGGAGAAGGAAAATTCTAAATTCAAACCTGTTCAACTCCGCTTGTCCTCGTGTCACATCCTGCTCATGCAGCCCCTCTGTGTACTGCATTGGAAATTAATTTTGTTTAAGGATGGTTTGTATTGTTTTATGTATAGAGCTTCTAGTATTTGGAGTTTTTGTTTATTTTTTTCTTTGTGCAGAATGTGTGTATTTTTCGTTAGAATATTTCGGTAATTAGAGTCCCCCACTCTAATTACCATGAATGTAATTTTAGGTGTTGTGAAATGGAGTACACACATTTTAAAATGCCTATAACACCTTTCTCATTAATTCTTCTCCTTCCAGCCTCCACATTAATATAATTTTTAAAAACTGGAACACATCACCCCTGATAATGGCACTTCGAAGTGTCGAAAGTACTCGGGACTTTTGGCACTTCGAAGTGTCGAAAGTACTCGGGACTTGAACTTTGGTGGACTTATCCACGAATTCCACCCAAATATTAAAAAGTTGGCCAGAAAACTCGAAAAGATCAAAAATAAAATTGTTAAACAGGATATGTCTTTTGTTAATTCTACATGTATAAATGAAAGAATGCTGCCCAAATATGTATATATATATATGCACACACGCATATATATATATATATATATATATATATATATATATATATATATATATATGCGTGTGTGTGTTTACCTAATAAATCCCCACGAACAGAATGCAACACAAGGTCAATTTTTTAAAACGGATTTTAATGTACTTGAATTCAGATAATTGACATGTAAAGAGTATGGACTCCCTCGCTTGTCTCCTGTTATTGACAATTGGCCACTCCGTCAAATTTTACTTTTTTCTACATAAGAGTGGCCAATTGACAGTATCAGTAAACAAGCGAGGGAGTCTATCCTCTTTATACTAGCGCTCAACCAGAGAGATTGTTCTTGCACCTGAGATGATGAGCCACACTTACCATTAGCTCTCCATCTTACCGCACAGATCAAAGATTTGCTAATGCACTGAGTTGTCGAGGACAGGTATCGAACCCGGAACCTTGTGCTTCCTAGGCCGATGCGCTACCGACTGAGCTGTTATATATACATATATATATGTGTATGTGTGTGCGTGTGTGTTATGCATATATCAATGTCTACTAGTACAAAATAAAAAAAACACCTTCTGGGTGATGTAAAAAATTTTGAAAAATATTGCCTGAGGGGTGGGAGTAAAAAATTCAATGTCAGCGAGTTTGTACCCTAAATAAGTAAAATCATCAAATTTATTAAAGGATTAAAAAGATAAAACAATTTGAAATGTAAACTTTAAATATGTATTAAAATAAAACAAACTATATATAGATATATAATACCAGTCATGGATTTATTAAAACTTGTTTTAAAAAACAATGAGGACTGTCTAATGTTGCATGTTCAAATTTTGAGTGTATTTATTCTATGTTATGACAAAATTGTCATAATGGGACGTAAGCAGTGACGTAATTTTTGTTACAGACAAAAGCCGTAAGCGAATCTCCATTATTAATAGATGTGCACGAGAGTGTGTGTGTCTGTGAATCCTCAGACCCTTACAACCTTCAGAAGAGATTATCAAATATATTTTGCGTATTACTATTATGCACAAGGGAATCCTACATTAAAGTTAAGTAGCCGAAATCAAAGTAAGTAATGCAATAAAGAAGATTCACTTCATATTTTTTTTCGAATCTACAAGGCACCATTTGCTTCTTACATCATACCCACGGCTTCTCACATTAAGTAATACAATATTTTCTTTCGGAACTTAACTCTTTACCTACCAGACCCCCCCCCCACGGCTGTATTAAATCTTTCTGGTATTTTTTTACTTGTATGATGTAATATTTAAACGATCACTATCAATTCACCTCAGAACTCATTCTATTCAAATAAAGTCTTATTATTAATGTAATCTTAGACCTTCTGTTCACTTGTAATCAGTTTTTGCGCTTTGCTTTGGTGTGGTAGGATAGCCGCTGGGAGTACAGGTACTATCACTGAGAGTCTGGATGGACCTGGGAGTAATGGCGATGAAGGGGTACTCCACACTTCCCAGAGCTCAAGAACTAGAACCATTAGATAAGAGAATGATTTAGCTGTAAAATATAGTGGTACAAAGTGTTTCTACTATTGATATATTATTCATACTAGCAAATATATGCACCCTCCGAGTGCAAGTATTTAAGTTTTGATATAATAAAATATTATACTAAATGAGAATGCAGATAAAAAGATTTGAAACAGAGGTGGGGTATAATCGGAAAATAGAACAGCTGAATCTTATTCTTTCTTAACTCCCGTCTTTCATTGCAGCGTTTTTCTTCTTGTTAATGGATATCTTTTAAGATTTATCCCCGAGATTTTTACTCATATTAATTAAGATAAAAACACACAATTATAAATCAATAATACCAAGTACGTATTTATCAAAATAATTTTTTTAATATCAAATTGCAAATTAGCTTTCCCGTTTACTGTCAACCGCTATTTTGTTGTATATATAAATACAATTGCATGTTATTAGTATATAAACCCGCCCAACAGGGTGGGGGTCCAGTGGCTTCGGCCCTGGATCTTTACGAGTTAATAGCGTCGATCCCAGGGGGCCATCCCCCCAGGCAACACCTGCCCCCTCGATTTAAAGGGGCAGGGCTGGGTTTATTGCCCAGTGCCTGAGGCGCCCCCCTTGAGGGGGAATGCCGACGGGATCGACGCAATTTTTCACCTGCCATCCCATGAGTCTCGGCTTGTGGGTGGTCCCACGTTAATAGGGACTTTGTGCCTGACCTGTACAAGTGGGGTACGCGGTAAATACTATATAAACCCGCCCAACAGGGTGGGGGTCCAGTGGCTTCGGCCCTGGATCTTTACGAGTTAATAGCGTCGATCCCAGGGGGCCATCCCCCCAGGCAACACATGCCCCCTTGATTTAAAGGGGCAGGGCTGGGTTTATTGCCCAGTGCCTGAGGCGCCCCCCTTGAGGGGGAATGCCGACGGGATCGACGCAATTTTTCACCCGCCACCCCATGAGCTTCGGTTTGTGGGTGGTCCCACGTTAATAGGGCTTTGTGCCTGACCCGTACAAGTGGGGTACGTGGAAAATATCATGTAGATCTGGCCCACGCCAGGGTCCAGTGGCTTCGGCCCTGGATCTTTACAAGTTAATAGCGTCGATCCCAGGGGGATATCCCCCCAGGCAATACCTGCCCCCTCGATTTAAAGGCAAAAGGGCTGGGTTTATTGCCCAGCGCCTAAGGTGCCCCCCTTGTGGGGGAATGCCGACGGGATCGACGCAATTTTTCACCCGCCACCCATGAGCTTCGGTTTGTGGGTGGTCCTACGTTAATAGGGCCTTGTGCCTAACCCGTACAAGTGAGGTACGAGGTAAATACAATGTAGACATGGCCAACGCCGGGGGTCCAGTGGCTTCGGCCTGGATCATTACAAGTTAATTGCGTCGATCCCAGGGGGCTGTCCCCCCAGGCAATACCTGGCCCCTTGATTTAAAGGGGCAGGGCTGGGTTTATTGCTCAGCGCCTGAGGCACCCCCTTGTGGAGCAATGCTGAAGGGATCGACGCAATTTTTATTCTTTCACGCCCATGAGCTTCGGCTTGTGGGTGGGCCCACGTTAAAACGAGGCCTTGTGCCCAGCCCATACAAGTGGGGTATGAGGCAAATACCTGTAGATATGGCCAACAGTATCATTAATGTAAAACAATTTTATTAATAATTGAGGTTTAAATAAAAATGAAATCATGGAAAATGTGAATTAAGTAACAAAGGGATTTGTGACTTGAGTAGTTTCGGTTACAGATAGGAAAATACACAATATCCATTATAATAAGATTTTACTTGTTTTACTTTCAACTCATTTAATTTTTTTTCTATTACAACTCCTATACTTAAGAAATAAGGAATATAACTGTATGGTTAGATTTGAGTGACTTAGATAAAACATTGTTAATTATTAATAATAATTTTTACAAGGATTTCCTCATCTTATTTCTCTTCGTTTTTATTGCAATTGCCATACTAAAATTAGAAATAAAGAATATGGCTAAATGGCTAGATTTTAATAACTACTGCTTATAAATCACTTATCTAATGGTGAAGTTATACTTCTGGTGCTCTGAGAAGTATGGAGTACCCCTTCATCGCTATTACTCCCAGGTCAACCCTGACTTGGAGTCGTAGCACTTGTACTACTAACGGTTCTCCCACCATACCATGCTTAGATGAAGTCCTGATATTTATCATTAATTTTTGTATTTGACCACTTAACTCTTTGCCGACCAAACTTTCATCACGGCTGTACTAAATTATATTTATCTTATTTACCTGTAGGATGGGATACTTCATTCACTCAGTATTCAACTTATTCTATTAAAATAAAATCCTAGGTAATCTGAGTTCTTGTGGTCAATTATAAAGAATTAACCATCAGTTTTTGCACTTTGCTTTGGTGTGGTGGGAGAGCCGTTAGTAGTACAGGTGCTACCATTCCAAGTCATGGTTGACCTGGAGTAATACCGATGAAGGGGTACTACATACTTCTCAGAGCCCCAGAACTAGAACTTCACCATTAGATAATTGATTTAGCTGTGAATTATAGTGATACATATAGTGTGGTAATAGTGATATAGTGTTGTAATAGTGATGTATATAGTGTGGTAATATTTACTATGCCTGGTAATCCCCATTTGTATAGTATAATTCACGGCTGAATAACAATTCTAATCACAGCTAAAATATAATGTAACCTAATCAGATAATGCAATACCCATGCAATTATTAAGTAAAAGTAAAGCCGTCGTGGTGGCCTGAGGTCGGTATCAGTCAGACAGCGAGGGAGTGTATCCCATTTTCACTAGCGCTAGACAAAGGAGATTGTTTTGGCGTTTGGGTTGGAGCGCCACACCTACTATCAGCTCCTCACTTTACCGCACAGATCCCTGTGCTATTCATACGCTGAGTTGGCGATGGCCGGTATCGAACCCAGAACCTTGTGGTTCCTAGTCCGACTCTCGACCGATTGAGCTAATAGTGTAAACTTTAATTCTTCTGATCAATTATGATGTACTAACTAACCATCAGTTATTATACTATTCATATATTATTTATACTAGCAAAATAAAAAAACTCTTTTAAAAAACCTCTGGACGACGTAAAATGAATATTGCCTGAGGGGATGGGAGTTGAAAATGTAATATCCGAGAGTTTGTATCATAAGTAAAGTAAAATAAAAAATAAAATGAATTTATTAAAGGAGTAAAAAAATTTTTAAAATTGAAATGGAAACTTAGTTCTGATAACTTTAAATATATATTAAAATAAAACAAACTATATATAAATAGGTAATACCAGGTATGTATTTATTAAAACGTGTTTAAAAAAACAAAGAGGACTGTCTAACATTGCTTGATCAAATTTTGAGTGTATTTATTCTACGTTATGACGTTTTAGGTCATGTGACGTAATGAGTGACGTCGTTTTTGTTACAGACAAAAACCGGAAGCGAGTCTCCATTATTAATAGATTTTACTAGCAATTCTTTCATCTTATTTCATTTGCTTTTATTACAACTTCCATACTTTAGAAATAATGAGTACTACTGTATGGCTAAAATTGAATGACTTAGATGAAACATTGTTAATTATTAATATCAGTCTTTTTACAGGATTTCTTTCATCTTATTTTATAAAAATAAATTTGATCACCTCTCACTATTTACCGTTTGGCATAAAATAATCCTGTTCCCGTTAAATTCAATCACTAAATCAATCAATTCCATCATTTCTGTTTAATTTCGGTGATTTGACGAGAACAAGTTGTTTTAGAATGAGTCTATATCAGTGTGAAAGTTATACAAGTGTTAATTCAAATCATTACCGACTGGTTTTAAATTGATAAGATTTACCTACGGCCGACGGCTTGGCTGTAAATAGCGACTTTTGTAGCTGGCACGGTGATTTCTGGAGGGGAAAAATGATAAAAATCAATGCATTTCCCGCAGTGCCTCAAAGAAATAAAACGTTTGTCTAACACTAAATCGTATCTAGGAAAGAAAGAGAAAACAAAATGTCTATAATGAAATAAAGAAAGTAAAAGAAAAACTTAAGCACTCGTATCTAAAGAGTTTTCTTGGATTTTTGGTATAAGCAGAAACATGGTTTCAGCTACTCTTAACGTCTTATACGCGACGCTAAACGAAAAACGAGCAATGGCGTAAAAAGAGACTAGCAAAGAAGATGAAGAGTAAAAGATGGCGGACACAAGCGACGGCTCGATCATCGAAGATCGCATAACCCAATTTCTTTTTTTTTTCTTTTCTATTTTGCTTTTTTGGCCGCAAAGTTTGTTTGGCGTAATGTTATTAAGAACCGAAAACCTCCAGACGTTGCTTGAAGAGGCCCTAAATAAATCTGGAAAAATGTCGGTCCCTTTAAGCAAACGGCAGCAACGTCGCCAATAAGAGCAAGAACCGTGGAACAGACCTGTAAAATGGCCGACGAAAGAAACGAGACAAAGCAAGGAGAGTAGAGAGGCCTGCTTCAGCTGCGTCTGTGGCTGAAATATTTCTTTGCAGGCATCTGCATTTCTAACCTCATTCATCAAGTAATAATTTATTTATCAAGCTTGGGTGAGTTTTGCTCTTTCCGGTTTTATTTTTATTTTATGTTATATTTTTTTTTCCTGCACTATTGACGATTTTTTAATAGCAGTGTTTGAAAGAGGGAAGGGGAAAAATAAACAAAGAGTTCTTATGCGTATTTGGCGGCAAAGTGAAATTCAATTAGACGCGGGCATTGATTTTTCCCGCCAATTTAAATCAAAATACAAGATGGCCGCCTAAAAGGGACTTTCCTTGTGGTGGTGTATAACAAAATAAATGAATGAATCACTGAATGAATAAATAATAATAATAAAAAAGGAGAAATTGAATAACAGCTTATTATTGGATTTTGTTGAATGAAAATAAATGAATAAAGAAGCATTTTTTAAAGGAAGGAAACGAAACGAAAACAAAGTGACTACAGATTCTGGTGAAGAAAGACAAAGAAAAACCGGAAAAAAGAGAACGAAATTAAGACAAACGATAAAATGAAAAAGAAAAGAGAATGAAGCATATGAAAGAAAATGAAAAAATAAAACAACCAGTATGTAGAGAGAGAGAGAAGAGAGAGAGAGAGAGAGAGAGAGAGAGAGAGAGAGATCAGAAGGGACAACATCTAAAAGACAAAAATAATATTGAAATTGAGAGTCAGACATTAAGACGGAGAGAGAGAGAGAGAGAGAGAGAGAGGAGGGAGTGAGGAGGGGGAAGAGTGAGAGAGAGGGGTGGGGAGAGAGAAAGATCAGAAGGGACAACATCTGAAAGACAACTAATAATATTGAAATGAGAATCAGACGTAAGACGGAGAGAGAGCGAGAGGAGAGAGAGAGCGAGAGAGAGAGAGAGAGAGAGAGAGAGAGAGGGGTAGGAAGGGACAACATCTTAAAGACGACTAAATAATATTGTAATTGAGTGTCAGACAGTAAGACGGTGAGAGAGAGAGAGAGAGAGAGAGAGAGGAGAGGAGAGAGAGAGAGAGAGAGAAAAGATTGGGGGAGAATAATTTTCATTTTCTACTGTTATTTGTGTGATATTGTGTAAAGTCTGCGGTGTGGCCTATTGTCGATATCAACCGCACAATGAGGGAGTCTATCTCCTTTTCACTAGCGCTAGACCAGAGAGACTATTTTTCTGAAGTGTAGCCTGTCAGCTCCCAAATGCTATTCCAAACAGATCAAATTATCTAAGCTTTTATTATCTCATTCATTGAGTTGGTGGGTACCGTTATCGAAGCCACAACATTGCGATTTCTAGGTGAATGCTCTGCCGAGTGAACTAAACCGGCCCCGTATATACTCGTGTATAAGCCGATCTGGAGTATAAATTGATTGGACATCTCACATGCTGTAATGATTATCAAGCTAGATAAGCAGATCCTTGTTAGTGAGTTCGTTTCTTACTGGGTGCCCCATACATCTGGTTTTGTGCCACATCTAAGCGACGCTTAGTAAATATCTATAAGTTGATTGTTAGACCAAGAAATCATTAATATCACGACGGGTGCCCATGTAATAATGGATATCTTTTATTCCCACGGAAACTACAATGAATGAGAGTAACAATCAAAAAAACTATTTGAAAATTAATACTTTATAACATACTAAAAGCGGCTACCCAGCATCAATTGGGTAGATGAGGGGACAAAATCTTGTGTTTGTTACTTTTGAAATTTACAAATTGCCGGAAAAATTTTCAAAGCAGAATTCTTATGCTATTCCTATGCTATGTTTGTTGATATTTTAAATCTCACTTCGGGAGAACATATGTATACAAAAAGATGATCGACGCTAAGGCATAATTGGAGCTAGCAGAAGCTTAGAGTGACCGGTGGGCAGGAGAATAATCGGCATATCAGGTATATTAACGGGGAAAGGAGAGGAAGGGTGTAGAAATTGACTGAAATCATGAGATGTACGCGGCCGTCTATTGGATACATGTAGAGGGGGACACCGCCAGTACGATGGTCGTAAGTGTAGAGATCTGAATTACTGTTTCGCACTGCGAGCATCGGTGCGCAGTATACGGCGACATAACATACACACCGCTTGGTGGTATAGTAGGCCGGCAGTGTCATGTCGGTAGTGCAAAATGTACATTTGTATTCCGATGCAAGATAGAAGAAAATGACTGAATATTTATTTAGATTGACTTGATAAGAAGAATTAGAACGATGGAAAATAACATATAAAATACTAGAGCAGAAAGATATATTATGAGTTACTAGATGCATACCATCAGTGATAGATGTAATGAGCTCTCGGAAAGATAATAGGCCGTTGTGGTATGTGAGACAATAATTACTCCGGATGGTCATAAGGCTTGTATAAGAAGTTACATCATGGGAGAATATAACAGATAATACGAGCGAGATATAACTCATGTGGTAATGCGACACCGATGTCTGAGTATTAGACGTAGTGAGTGTAGCGTATAATAGGCCTAGTAACGGTGGTGAGTAATGAAGAGATAAATCGTGTATCAAATATTACTCAGATATAATGATGACCTGAATATGTAAAGTAAGGTGCAGAAATGACATTACTTGCTACTATTACTAACAATATGTGAAACTTAAGAGTGCGATACACGTATTACTTGTTTAAGAAATAAGTAGAGAAGAGTACTTATAGTAAAGTATATAGTTACTACGAAGTGCCAGTGAAACAGAGATCATGTACAATGAAGGAATATATGGATATAGATTGTGAAACATCAGTACTATAATATCGTAGAGACAACCACACTATGCGAACAAGTGAAGACGTAATGCAGCTGAGAATATCAGTAGGACCAGGAAGAGCAGAGATCAATATGCGTTAGTGATCATGATGACAGTCGTCATCTACAACTACTGAGCCGATGAGAGATAGAGATTCTAAAGCTTAAGCGGTATCAAGTAGATAGCGGGAGTGGCGGGCCGAGAGCGGAAGCACAGGTCATAACACCGCTCTAGGTATCCATCTCATTCCTAGCACCCAAGTAGATAAACGGTTTACATCAACTGGTTACTGCGCGTCGAGACTGGCCATAGCTATGTGGTTCGGTAGTGCTGATTACTCAAAGTCGCGAAGGGCAGGTATCAGAGGAGTTCTATCGTAGAGTGCTCATAATTGACAATGATTAGGTAATTGAAAATATTAACGCGCAAGTACTTTAAGTAAGATATTAGTTAATGCGACTTAATTTGGATGTGTAGGTCACAATACTCGAAAGGACAAACAATTGCGGTTAAAAAGCGGTATGTAAGGAAGTCGCGAGAAGCCACGAGGGCGCACGAAGTACGATGCGAGAGATGAAGAGATGCTGAGTATTCATGGTAAAGGAGACAGATAGAGAGGAATCAGTTACGGTTGCACAGGATACATGAAATGACTCAATTAAATGGCTATAACTAAAGGCGTCTAGAAATACTATGTGAGGTTCGACTCGTAACAGCCATCTAGCACTTTCATCCATTACAGTTAAGGTCGGAAGATCCAGAGAGTACAGAGACGTAGACCGTGCGATAGAGTAAGGATAACAGCTGTGTTAGAGTAACTTCCGTGAACAAAGGGAAGGCAGTCGGTCAAACACTGCGGTACTTTCTAGATAAATATGACATGAACAGAGACCAGTCATTGGGATGAGAATAATGATTCGAAGGCTCAAGCTGATATAGCTGCTACGTGCTAGACCCAAAGATCGAGGTTGAAGGAACGGCACTAGCATAATCACGACTAAGTGATATGATCAGGTATAGAGCCTAACAGCGTTTGCCTATACTATTCTGGTGCTTCATAGTATGACATGACCCCTAAGGGAACAGAAATGAAAAATTACAAGCCATACATTAAGAAATGTACCGATAGAACTCAAGAATCGGAGGGTACACAAAATCGTGGTCTGTAATGAATAAAGGATCGTAATTTAATCGGCATATTCTGAGAATGTGGTCGGCACATGAAAACTGTTTCTCTTGGCGCAGATAAAAATAAAGATGTTAGACAGGATGTGAATTATAAAGGCAATATTTTACACTGCAAGTGTACGAAATGAATATAGATTGCGGATCAAGGCATCGTAGCAAACACCATCATAAAGTAGAGTAAAGTTCCTTGTGCGTTAGGAGATAAGACACCACGCCAATAAAAATGCTCATAGATTCTCAGATGGGATCAATAGATGATAGCGTTAAACAGATACATTCAAGGATGCGAGTAAACGGCTGACACTTTTCCACGACTCATAATAAGCAGGGGCTGAGAAATATATTAAATGAGATAAATATATTAAATAGCGAAGAGAATGATATATATATATATATAGAGTAGATCAGTATATAAACTACAATAATAGCATATACATATATATATACATAATATATATATAACATATACATATATATACATATATATATATATATCATACAACATAGAACAATATAAAGGAGAGGTAAAGTATATAGCTAATACACACACATATATATATATCATAATATATATATATACCACATAATATACATATATAGAGTATATAATCAGTACGTAGGAATGCTAGTACATCATATATATAAGATATCATGAGTATATAAGATGTTATAGATACAGTTTGCTATTGTATAAGGTATTAACTTACCGGTGGGTAGTAAAGAACGATACTGTTGGAAAGCGCAGCAATATCCGAAGGAGGTAAAGGTTGAGGCAAAGAAAACACATTAAATGCTCATCACAAGTACGAGCATAAATTTATTTAAGAATGGAAATGAGTAACCTACTCGAGTTTCATCGATAGGAGTGCAGGGTTAACTTTTAAATTAATCAAGAGTTTACGAATTAAACTTCTGAGGTGCATTATAAAACATGCCCGTTGGAATGGGACTTAAATTCAGTAGAGGACGCTTGTTTACCTACAAACAAGCGTTCCTCTACTGAATTTAAGTTCCCATTCCAACGGGCATGTTTATAACACAAAGTAATCGTAAACTCGATAATTTAAAAAGTAACCCTGAAGAATCTATCGATGAACTCGAGTAGTTACTCATTTCCATTCTAAATAAATAATATATTAGTATATATATACATATATATATACAATACAACATAATCATACATACATATATATAATATATATATAATATATATCGAAAATATTCTCTTAGTTTAGACAGTGTGTGAAATATTCCCTACGACGCCGCGTACCACACCCAAACTAATTCTTTTGGGCTCCATGATTCTCAGCGTAAATTTTCGTTTCTTCTTCTTCAGCCTTAGGCCGAGAAATCATCGTTTTGGTGAAAACGTCTTCTTCCGACGAATTCCTTTCCGTTATCTGATAATACAGATGATGAAAATTACTCAACAGTTTTCAAACATTCCGTTAAAATGATTTTACCAACGATTATGGCCACAGTTTTTGTTTTATTTAAGCGGACTCTTAAGGAAAGGATTCATTCAAAATACATATTTCGAACCCCGTTAGTTGAATATGCCGACTGTATAGTTATTATCCCTACAGAGGGATAATACCCATTCTAAAAACAGGAATAAGTAAATAAGTAAAAATAATAGATATTTTGAGCCCCGTTGGATGAATACACCGGTTGTATGCGTATAATCTCCTAAGAGGGAACCAGATGTCTCCCGAGTTCGAAAAGAAGGTTACCGAGTTCGAGTTTCCGGGTTTGTCAAGGAACGCCCGCAGGGCACATCGTTATGCAAATAACAATAAAGATGAGGACAACAGACAGAAAAATCAATATAATACAAATTATCAAGCCTCATCTAAAAAATTCTATTATTATCATTAATATTATTATTATCATAAAATTCTGCCCCCTTACACACACACACACAAACACACACACACACACACATATATATGTATATATATTATATATATATATATATATATTGTAGTAAGATAATATGGGTGTTTATTTCATAGTAGCCAGTGCTCATATTATATTGATAGAGCATTTTATTTTAATTAAATTGACAGTGGACATAGAGACGCACGCCACCTGGTTCTGACAGTTTTCTCCGCCTAAAGCTGTCTTCAGACAAAGGCATTGACTCCATGTCCAAGCTACCTAAGTTAATATATATAATATATATATATATATATATATATATATTATATATGAAAGTAGTAAACAAACAATGTGTTATTTTTATATGGCCTTTTTTAAGCCGAAAATATTTGGAGATGATGGCTTAATTGAATTCATACCTAATTTTGACAAATTAAATCAGTTAATAATAATGATTTAGGGGGCATATATGTTCAAAATGTAAGGCTGAAACAAATCGAGAAAATGTCACATTTTCTCGATTTGTTCAGCCTTCACATTTGAACATATATGCCGCCTAAATTTCATTAATATTAACTTGATTAATTTTCAAAATTAGGTATGACTTCAATTAAGCACATATCCCCGAATATATATATATATATATATAATATATATATATATATATATCTAATATATATATATAGCGGGTTCAGCTTTTCTTTATATTTTTGCTGTAAATGGGCCACGGAAACGCCACATTCTGAGATGATGAGATTATGTGTTATTATCTTTATATATACGGTGTTTCTAATCTTCAGACAGTATCATCACTGCAATAACCCTCTGGATAAAAATGAACCGTACCAAAATCGCGCAAGATGCAATGCACAGTGTAAATCAGATTATCTGTTGTCGCTATCCCGAATTTTTATTTCTTAATGAGTGGGGTCACCGTCAGTTAAAAAATAATGGGACATTCCGTTTTATTAATAAAGAAGAAAATACCTGCTAACAAAAATACTATAGAAAGCTAGAACAAAACTAAAGGAGTGGAGTAGAATGCGAAAACAAATAATGCGAATGATGATGAAAAGAAGGAAGAAGAAAAGAGAGAGAGAGAGAGCGAAAGAAGAGAGAAAGGAGAGAGAGACCGGAGTGTGTGTGAGAGAGAGTGGAAATGCGAAAACAATAAAGAGACTCTCTTTCAATAGATGATGAAAAGAAGGAATAAAAAATGAGAGAGAGAGAGAGAGAAAGAGAGAGAGACAAAGAGAGGGAGAGGAGAGATAGAGAAAGATAAGATAAGGAGAGAGAGACCGAGTTGTATGTGTGTGTGAGAGAGATAGAGAAAGAGGAGAAAGAAGAGAAGAGAGAAAGATAGAGTGAGATAGAGTGAGCGAAAGAGAGAGGAGAGAGAGACCGAGTGTGTGTGTGTGTGTGTGTGTGTGTGTGTGTGAGAGAGAGATAGAATAGATAGATAGAGAGAGAGAGAGAGAGAGAAGAGAGTGTGTGTGTGTGTGTGTGTGTATGTTAAATCAAGATTTTTATAATTTTACATATTGAACAATAGGCAATAGCTCTTAAGTAAATCTATCAAACGTTGTCATAATCAAATTATCATACTATGGTATATCCACAGGTCCTGCTAGTTATTATTATTACAAAGATTATTTTCTATTTATTTTTTCTTCAAGTGTTTCCCCGATTTAACGATGAGTCAGCAACAAATCATGGGGAAGTGGTGATGTGGGCAGACATTCCGATTACCCGACCCTGCTTCCAATAATTTTCCAATCTGTTAGATTTCACACTCAGACTAAGGGAAGTCTACACTTTTTTTTGTTCACCTGTCCCGTTTACCCTAACCTTCTAAAAACATTAAAAAAACAAATACAGCTGTGTTTTTAAATGTCTGTCATATTTGCTGTTATCTAAAACCACACTCAGTCAAATGTAATGAATTTGTAAAATATTTATTCACGGAGGTGGTTATTTAAAAATCGGTGTTTTTAATAACTTAATTCAATTTTTTTCATCCTCCTCTTCTTCTTCTTCTTCTTTTCTTCTTATTAATTATTATTATTATTATTATTATTATTATTATTATTCATTTCTATACATCTTTTTTTTCATTCTATCGTTTTTTCTTCTCTTTCTCTTTCAATGACTTATCATTTTTCATCTTTTTTTTCGTTTTCTTAATTTAATTATTATATATTATTATTATTATTATTATTATTATTATTGTTGTTGTTTTGTTGTTGTTTGTTCTTGCTTTCTACTCTTCACTCTACTTATCGTTTTTTGTTCTTTTTATTTCTTATATTGTAATTGTTTTTATTTTTCTTCGTTTTTCCTTCAACGCACAACCGTTTTTTCTTCTCTTCTCTTCTAATTATCTTTTCCTCTTTTCCATTCTTCTTAATCGTTTTTTTTTTTTTTTCTTCATTTAATTAATCCATATTTTCTTCTTTTCTAATATCCTTATTTATTTAAGAATTCTATTCATTTTTGTCTTTTTCTTTCCTAATCATCGGGCTTTTATTCTC
>CM042175.1:18458778-18518778 GCA_023376005.1 Doryteuthis pealeii
AAAAAGAGAGAATGAGAGAAAGAAAGAACCAGTGAGTTTTTATGGGAGAAATACATTTTGAAAAACGTCAACGAAGAAAGAAAAAAATATTTAGATTTAAAGATTTTTATAAGAAAGAAAGAAAGAAAGAATGAATGAAAGAGACAAACAAACAACCAAACATACAACTATTCGGATTTACAAGGAAGAAAGAAAGAAAGAAAGAAAGAAAGAAAGAAAGAAAGAAAGTTAAGCGTGACGCATAGAAGAAAGACAAATAGACGGAAAAGAAAAGAGTCGTAGGAGAAATAAAGAAAAAGAAAGAAAAACTATTTAGACTTTATCAGAAAGAGACAATAAAATAAAGAGGAAAGGGATAAGGATGAGGAGACATGAAAGAAAGAAAGATGAAAGAAAGAAAAAAAGAAAGAAGGAAATTAATATAGAAAGAAGAAAATAGAATGTTACGAACAAAGAGGGCCAAAAGGAAAGATTAAATGTTCTAAAATTCTGAAAAAGAGAGAAGATGAGATACATGTATGCATATATATAAGTCGAGTTGGTCTAAAGTCGGTATCAGCCAGACAGCGAGGGAGTATATCTCCTTTTCACTAGCGCTAGACCAAGGAGATTGTTTTGGCGTCTGAGGTGGAGCGCCACACCTACCACCAGCTCCTCACTTTTCCCTGAGCTACTCCTACGATGAGTTGGCGAAGTCCGGTATCGAACCGGAACCTTCTGGTTCCAAGTCAGACGCTCTACACTGACCCTTAAAGATAAATAGATAGGTAAATAGATATATTACAATCAAACATTTACAAATGTATCAAATTTCGGCGTTAGATAACCCATAAATGTGTTGATATGCCGTTAAGCAAATAAACTAGATCAAATCAAAATAGTGTTTGGATTAGAAATTCATTCAGAGTGCAGGAAAGACGAGAGAATAAGAATGTAGAGAAATATGAAACGTTTATTGACATTGAATTCTTCTTTGCAAGTATCTTTTAAAAGACTCGGAATTTTTTTAAATTTTGGCGGGCGGATTTTATTTGGAAAGTGGAAAGTTATTTTTATAGCCTGTTTCTGATAACTGTGAATATCCAGAGATATCAGAAAATACTATTTAAATAATTCTTCCCTTTCCGACTAAACAAGAATCTCTACGTAGGCAACAATAAAAACTAATGATCGTAAATGTTGAGGCAGATATAAAAAAATTTCCAGCTGTTTACTATTAAATTAAGCTTCAAAGAAATTTGTAAAAAACAAAGATAATAATAATAATAATAATAATAATAATAATAATAATAATAATAATAATAATAATAAAAAATGGCAGCCAACAACAGCAGATGTAATATATTGACGAACAGATGTAATATATTGACGAACAGAAAAAAAACAAACTAGAAAACAAAGATGGGAAGAAAAAACAATTATATGGAAACTTCAAACGACAAATTGGAGAGGTTGCACATAAAAATACGTGGATATGGTTACGAGAGAAATCCTCAAAAGAGAAACTGAAACATTAATAATTCCTGTTCAAAATAATGCCATAAGAACAAATTATATCAAAGCAAAAATTGATAAGACGCAACAAACAGTAATTGTAAACTGTGCATGTGACAAAGATGAGACTGTAAACCATGTATTAAGCGAATGACGCAAATTAGCACAACGAGAATACAAAACTAGACACGACTGTGTTGGGAAGGTGATCCACTAGGAATTATGCAAAAAAATTAATTTTGACCATACAACGAAATGGCATATGCATAAACCAGAACCTGTTCTTGAGAATGAAACGCATAAAATTCTGTGGGACTTTGAGATAAAGACGGATCAACTTGTCCCATGAAAGCCTAATTGGGAAAATTGATAACAGAAACATGGACATTTCACGGAAGGAAAAATATCAGGAAGAGCTATTTAAGCAAGAAAGGATGATTTGCAATTTTATTACATACTAGCTGAGCCATCCGGCGTTGCCCCTGGCACGTCTTCGATACGGTATCTAGAATCCTCACAAAGCTGATTGATGTATGTTGTTGCTGGTCGGCCTACACTCATAAGTGACGTTCTCTTGTGGAAATCTGCAAATAAGCACGCCAGTGTCGTGTGTCCAGAAAAAAGTTCATTGAACAGCTCTGTGCAGATGCTGGATGCTGCGCAGAGAACCTCACGAGGGCGATGAATGATAGAGAGGGTTGACGAGAGATTGTCACGGATGTGTTTCTGGCCATAGGAGAACGTCACTTATGAGTTCGTGTTTTCTTGTCCAATAGTGTCTATCGTGTATTCGTCACTTCTCGATGGTTTGTGTAATAGAAGATAGATGACCTTACAACTGTTTCCTTGCCGATAGTAATTGTTTAAGACAACACGAAATATCCTTGTCTATATATCCATATAGCTTTTTATATAAACACACGAAACTTTGAATCTAACCCTTTATTTATTCCACGGGGGTATCCTGTTCTCATTCCGCTAACCAATTGGACACATGGCCTAGTGGATAAGGTAGTTACGTTAAGACAGTTTTAAGTGACAGTTATGTCTGGATCCCGAGTTAAATCCTGAGTAGAGGCAGTTAGAAAATAATTAACACAACTCCTACCCCAGCTATGGTTAGCGGAATGAGAACAGGATACGCCCGTGGAATAAATAAAGGGTTAGGTTCAAAGTTCTGCGATGGCTCCCGATTACGAAAAGAAAGTTCCCGAGTTCGAAAAGAAAGTTCCCGAGTTCGAAAAGAAGGTTCCCGAGTCCGACAAGAAATACCTGAAGAAGGCCGGGGGGCATATCGGCCGAAACTTTGTACAAATAACAATGAAGATCGGGACATTAGTCCGAATATCGCAGATAATACTAATCTTCAAGCCTCATCTCAAACATTCAGAGAAAATTGTATTTCTCTGAATGTTTGAAATGAGGCTTGAAGATTAGTATTATCTGCGTTATTCGGACTATTGTCCCGATCCTCATTGTTATTTGTACAAAGTTTCGGCCGATTGGCTAGAAGAAAATAAACCTTGATCAAGAACAAACAAGGTTTTGTGTTTGTAAATTATTAAGACAATGAACAGCTTTGCCCGGCCCAGAAAAGTAAGAAGAAACAAGAAAGAAATAATTCCTTAACAGCAGATAGAAGTCAACTAAACAAGATGGTTGCCAGACAAGATAGAAAAAGAAGAAAGCAGTTAGCAGGAATCAGTCAACAAACAGAAATGAAACAAGCAAAATCAACCATCGCTATATCTAATATATCTCTCTGTCTCTCTCTATTATACACCCGAGTAAGTCAGTAGGGTATATACGCGATACAACAGATATATTGATAGATACAAGAGATTTTAAAAGATAGATAGATAGATAAATAGATAGATAGATAGATAGATAGATATAGATAGATAGATATGAAGAGACTGTAATAGATATATAAATTCAAAGAGATTGAAGATCCTGATTAAAGGCAGTTAGAAAAATAATTAACACAACTCCTACCCCAGCTATGGTTAGCGGAATGAGAACAGGATACCCCCGTGGAATAAATAAAGGGTTAGGTTCAAAGTTCTGTGATGGCTCCCGATTACGACAAGAAAGTTCCCGAGTTCGAAAAGAAAGTTCCCGAGTCCAAGAAGGTTCCCGAGTTCGACAAGAAATACCTATAGAAGGCCGGAGGGCATATCGGCCGAAACGTTGTACAAATAACATTTCCACAGAAAGCGGTGTTAATGCAAGTATAGGGAGGACATGGCCGGATATAGACAAATTCGCGCTTTATTGTTGAAACAAGAAAGAGTAGATCACAAGAGATTGTAAGATAGATAGTAGATAGATAGGTAGATAGATAGATAGATAGATAGATAGATAGATAAAAAGAGAGAGAGAGAGAGAGAGATTTTACAATATATTGCAATATATTGCATTACAGTATATTTTAAATAAATATATTTGATTCATTTTTGGCAATAAACATAGGTGAGTTTAACCAACCAAATATTCTCCTTCTATCGAATTTGTCAATTCCATTTTTTTTTATCTGTTTCAATTTCCTAGTTTTTTTTAAGATAACAACTTTTTTCATTAGCATGTTTCTGTTCTCGTAATCTCTCACTCGCCCACTCGTCTCTCTCTCTCTCTCTCTCTCTCTCTCTCTCTCTCTCTCTCTCTCTCTCTCTCTCTCTCTCTCTCTCTCTCTCTCTCTCTCTCTCTCTCTCTCTTTTTATCTCGCTGAATCTTTTCGCTTCCATTTTTTACGACGACATTTATTTTGATTTTATTTAAGTGCATTTCCGATCTCAAAAACATTGACACTAACAGATTAACGACTTCAACAAGAAAAATGCCCAAAACACTATAATATATATATATATATATATATATATATATATATATATATATATAATATATCAGTGAATGAAAATACAGCGCCAAAGATAGGAAAACAAGGTAAACCACTAACAAAGGGCAGATAACTTAAATAACAGTTGTGAGAATTTAAAATAAAGAATGTTGGGGGAGGTGAAAGCATCTGAACAATTTAAAAGACAGTTCTTTTAAATTGTTAAAAGGAGTCGTCGTCACTGGGGGTTAACTCAGGCAAGAAGATGAAAAAAAATACAGAATCGCTTTGAGCGTAAAGAGAAACTGCCTTGCAGTGGGGAAGGGTGATTTGCTCGTAAATATCAATTTATTCAAACCTTAGAATTTATTGGGAGGGAAAAATAACGTTGATTCGCGCCTTGAGGACTCAAGTTATGGAAACAGATTGAGGGTTTAAAACGTAAAACGTACAAGATAAAAAAAATAGATATGTGGTCGATCAAATTTTGTGAGTGAGTTTCAGAAAGTAAGCAAAAAATATAAAAAGATGAGTCGGGTAAAAGTGTGTGTGTGTGTATGTGTGTGTGTGTGTGTGTGTGTGTGTGTGTGTGTGTGCGAGGGATAGAGAAAGAGAGAGAGAGAAAGAGAAAAGATCGAGGAAACAGAGAGAGAGACAGAGACAGAGAAAGAGAAAGAGAGAGTGAGAAAGAGAAGAAAGAGAATGAGAGAGAGAGAGAGAGAAAAACAGATAGAGACAGAGAAAGTTGATCACAAGGTTTCAAAACATTGCGCAAGAGTGTGTTTGTGTGTGTGTGTGAGAGAGAGAGAGAGAGAGAGAGTGAGAGTCAGACGGGGGATGGGGAGTATATAATTTGAAAATGGTAAAAGTGTGTAGGAGAGATAGAGATACTGACAGAAAGAGACAGACAGAGACACAGATAGAAACAAATACTGAGACAGAGACAGAGACAAAGAGAGGGTACATGGCAAGTTTTCCAAAAATTACGCAAGAGTTAGAGAGATAGAAAGTAAGAGGGAGATAAATAGATACAGTGAGAGAGAGAGGGAGAGAGAGGGGGTAGAGAGAGAGTAGATCTTTAGTTTCAAGAAGATTAGGGAAGAGCTCCACACAAAATATAAAAAAGTAACAGTAAAAGTAATATGCAAAACAGACAGCATATCCGTGTGTGTGTGTGTGTGTGTGAAAGAGAGAGTGAAATAGTGTGTGTGTGTGTGTGTGTGTGTGTGTGTGTCTGTATGCGTGTGGGACACACGCGCAGAAACAGAAGTAGTGAGTAGATCGCAGGGATTGAAAAGGTTATAGAAAAGAAAAGAATTAACAATAAAAGTTATAAATGGCATTTAAAAAAGCAAAGAGACAAAAATAAATGCCGAGAAAAGAATACACGCCCATGCACACACACAGACACACACACTCACATGCACACATGCACACACACATACACATACACACACACTCACAAACACATACACACACACATATATAAATACACACACACAACCATATATATATGTTGTGGAGGACTGGGAGAAGCTAGTTTGTAATAGACCTAGCTGGAGAGCCACCATTTACCTGTCTGTGGAAGAATTTGATCCCAACCGAATTAAACACCAAAAATTGAAGCGGGTAATTTTCAGCCTAGCAACATTCAAAGTTCCAACATGTAGTTTATGTGGAAGAGTATGTCTCTCCAGGGCTGGCCTGTTGAGTCATCTGAGAAAACACAAGGATACAGTGCCAATACTACAGGCATCTAACTATGAAAAAAAAAGGAAATGGTCTTACTCGAACACGAGTTGACAGCCAGCAACATATATATATATATATATATATATATATATGCGTGCGTGTGTGTGTATTATGTTCCATGCTTTCTATGTATGTCTCCCATCTTTTACGAACAAGAAGGCATGAAAGAAGAAAAAAATAACGAAGAAATAGCACAAAAGAAAAGAACACTGCAAAAATAAAGAAAAGGGTCAGAAGAGAAAAAGAAAGAAAAAAGTGTAATCGAGAGAACAAAAAGATGAAAAGTAACTAAAAAAAAAAAATTAGATAAACATAAACACAGATAAATAAATAGGTAAACCTTAACCTTAACCCTATCATAACCCTAACTCTAACCCTAAACCTAACCCTACAACTGACATTAAGTATCGCAAAGGAAAAGAAAGAAAGAAAGACTGAATCTAACTAAGTAAGTAAGTAAAGTCGCCAGGGTGGCCTAAAGCCGGTATCAGCCAATCAGCGAGGGAGTCTATCCCCTTTTCAATAGCGCTAAACCGCGGAGATTGTTTTTTTGCATCTGAGGTGGAGCGCCACACCTACCATCAGCTCCTTACTTTACCGCAATGGTCCCTGTGCTGCTCATATGCTGAGTTGGCGAGGGCCGATATCGAACTAAGAACCTTGCGGTTTCTAGCCGAACATTATACCGTCTGAGCTAACCCGTCCCAGACCTATCTAAAATGGAGAAAAAAAACAAAGAAAGAAAGAATAGATGATAGAGGACAAACAAGAAAGGAGAAAGAAAGAAAAAAAGATTTGTTAAAAGAAGAAAGAAAGAAAAGAAAGAAAGAAAGAAAAGAGTAATGATAGAAAAAAGAAAGAAAAGAAAGAAAGAAAGAAAGGAAAGAAAGAGAAAGAATTAATGTTATAGAGAGAAAGAAAAGAAGAAAGAAGTAATGTTATAAAAAGAAAGAAAGAAAGAAAGAAAGAAGTAATGTTATAGAAAGAAAGAAAGAAAGAAAAAAGAAGTAATGTTATAGAAAGAAGAAAGAAAGAAAGAAAGAAGTAATGTTATTGAAAGAAAGAAAGAAAGAAAGAAAGAAGTAATGTTTAGAAGAAAGAAAGAAAGAAAGAAAGAAGTAATGTTATAGAAAGAAAGAAAGAAAGAAAAAAAGAAGTAATGTTATAGAAAGAAAGAAAGAAAGAAAGAAAGAAGTAATGTTATAGAAAGAAAGAAGAAAGAAAGAAAGAAGTAATGTTATAGAAAGAAAGAAAAGAAAGAAAGAAAGAAAAAGAAAGTAATGTTATAGAAACAAGAAAAAAAAGAAGTAATGTTATAGAAAGAAGAAAGAAATATGTTGTAGAAACAAAGAAACAAAGAAAGAAATCCCAGAGAATTTGAAATCAGGAAAACAGAAGGAAATAATGGAATTACACGAGGAAAACAATAGATTTAAAAAATAATGGAAAACTTTCACAAACAAGAAATGTTATTTTACTCAACTTCTTCATTCACAAAAAAAAAAAAAAAAAAAAAAAAAACCAAATAAACAAACAAATAAATAAATAAATAGCAAAGCAGAAAAATCATTTATATTCTCTGTTTTCCACCATTTTAACTTTTTTACTTACTTTATACGTACCTTCTTTCTTTAAAAAAATGTTGTATTTACTTGGCTCTTGTCAGTATTTAAAAGCAGATGATAAATGATAAGTGCTTAATATACACTTTGTTTTCATTTTCAATTCCATGCTTAGCTTAGTAGTTAGAAAAGCGATATAAAATCTATGAGGTCATAAATTCTTGCCAACCTTGTCGGCTTGGGCTATAGAATATGTCGACACCACCTCTGCAGATGTGCCACCTGTTGGTCATGAATGGTGACTCATGACGCTTAAGGACAGAATCCTGGTGACTGATCAGTGCATGCAATGCAATGCAATATTCCACTTAATATCTTGCTCGGCGGTCGGCCAGAGAGGCTTAGTCAAGCCTTAGCACCTATATGATTGTCTCGACTATATCGTTCTAATGACCATCACTTTTTATATGTGACTGAGGGTATTAGTGTTCTGGATATGATGTTAAACTGCATCGAGTGAGGATGTTCCAGTTCTGGAGCTCTGGGGAATGCGGAGTATCTCTTCATTGACATTATTCCCAGGTCCACGCTGACTAAGAATTTTAGTACCTGTTAGAGTTCCATATATGGGTAGATCAAAATGAGTTTTTAAAAATGTGTTTAAAAAGAGGTTTAAAAAGAATTTGAATAACAAACAAGAATGAATAAAACAAACTAATAGGCACTCCAAATCATCAACTTAATGAAAGGTTCATATTTTAACTCATCACCGGTAAGTTTCGCTTTCAAATATTTGAAAATAAACGAACAGACGAGTTTTGTAATTATATTGTATCTGACAAAATCAAATTTTACAAATTATGTAATACTATTTCTGAATGGCATCCTTTTATTTAAATAAGCATGAAAATATTTTTAAAGAAAAACATGGTTGCATTTCTCTTCTGATTAAGTAAAAACTATTTTAGTATAAAATGTCTTTCGTCTTTTTTTTTAAATCATCGTAAAGTTTTGAAAAATATTTATAAATTTCTGATTAAAAAGTATTTATTTAAAAAAAGATTTTGCTATTGAATTTTAATTTGATTACGTGTACCAACCATCTCTTTATTTAATTTATTGTGAATTCAACATCTCCATAAACTACTGATTAAAATCAAATGTTTATAAAAATTTGGAAGCGGAAGTTACCGGTGATCAGTTAAAATATGAACCTTTCATTAAATTGATGATTTGGGGTGCTTATTGGTTACTTGGTCCCAAACTTCTTCAGCATAGAATAACCGAAAGTTCGACATACATTTAAATCCAACCAACCAACTATTGATCCTTATAAAACCTTCCACCTGCAAATGAACACCCCAATTGTAGTATAATGGTTAACATACTAGTCTCACAGATCAATTACTACTGAATTATGAGTTTGATACTCGTTGGATGCACCATATTTGCAACCTTATATCACAGCCTACCCATGGGTTAGGTAAATACCTACCTTCCATTTCCAGATGTCTGCAAGAGGGACATAAAGACATCCCAAAGCGACACCAACATATGGGAGGCTTATGCAAAAGACCGCACGACCTGGCGCCTCCTCGTCAGACAAGGAACGAAAAGGAGTGAAAAAGAGAGGAAAAAAGCCGCCGCAGAATAGAGAGCCATAGGAAGGAGAGACAACAGCAAGCATCACCGTTTTTTTGTAATCACTGCACCAGAGATTGTCATTCAAGGATTGGTCTGTTCAGCCACCACGCAGTTGCAGATAAAAACGCCATCATCTTTAGTACACAATTTGCAAATTAAAGAACAAAAATTAATCATGCTTTCTATACAGGTAACTACTTCATGAGATTTAAAATTACGGGTCATATTTTGATGTCCTGATAAACTTGAAACTATGCCTGTTGCAAAAAATGATTATACTTATTATTAAATAGAATGATTAATTATTATTAGATAGGAATAATCAAAATCAGTTGACTGTATCAAAATCATTTGTGTTATATATTACTTGAAACTATAAAACTGTGTGTAAATATTTTGTATTAAATAAGGGAACTACATATAATTGTGCAAACAAATGGTTATAGACAAATAAAAAAAATGCAGTTAAAAATCTGCCATAAAACATTGAAAATATAGTTATGATAACAATCAAAAGTTTACAAATTAATGAAATTTAGACATTAACTCCTTGCCTACTTTAAAACACTCATAATGGTTCTCCCGATCCTACCTCGCTGTTTGCACAGTTATATGAAGTATTTTATGGAGGCGTATGGTCTAATGGTTTGAGTCGTAGGAAATGGACTCGTCAACGCGAGTTCAATTCCTGGACGAAGCATTTTACATAGCGCTAATACCCTTGGGAAAGGTATCAATCCAATTCTCCCTCCAGCTATGGGTAAATAGCAGGGCAGACTGGACTCTTTAACCATGGCTAGGTAACCAGTCTAGGAGAAGGAAAACTCTGAATTCAAACCTGTTAAACTCCGAAATTGACCTTGTGTCGCATCCTGTTCGTGCGGAGGGGTTGGTAAATATCTATATGAAGTATTTCTATCAAAAAAGGAATACTTTGAACAGTGTTTTATAGTTTGAAATTAATAATAATTATCCTCTGTAAACATTTATAGCTTGAAATAACCATTTATAATACAAATATTTTTTATTGGTTGCTGAGGATTATTAGTATTAATAATTATTTGAATCCATTTAACTTATTTAAAAATAAATTAGTATTAGATGGAATTACTTGAAACTATAGAACTGGGTGCAATTATTTATTATTAACTAGAAGCGGCTATCCAACGTTGCCTGGGTAGAGAGGGGATAATAAAAAGTTAGTCTCGCAGATCCATTGATTGTTTTGGTCCTACATAATTGACTTATGTTTTAATTCCAAACGCCACCAACGACTTTCCCTTCTCTTATTATTCAAATCCTATTTTTTAAATATATTCCCAGATACAAATACAATCGTTATTTTTTCTAAAAAACAAGCTCTTGTAATAGTAAATGTTTATATAAATGTACTTTGTCATATATTGTTTTATTTTTATAGTTTCCTCTGGGCATACATACATACATACATACATACATAACTGCCCTTTATATATGTATAGATAAGAAAACTAAATATATATATTTACCAACCCCTCCGCACGAGCAGAATGTGACACAAGGTCAATTTCTTAAGCGGAGATCAACAGGTTTGAATTCAGAGTTTTCCTTCTCCTAGACCGGTTGCCTAACCAAGATTAAAGGGCCCAGTCTGCTCTACTATTTATCCATAGCTGGAGGGAGAGTAGGATTCAGATCTTTCGCAAATGTATTAGCGATAAGGGAAATGCAATTATCAAATCCAGGAATTGAACTCGAGGCGACGAGTCCATTTCCCATGACTTTAACCATTTCACCACGGCTTCCAATAAAACTACGTATAACTGTGCAAGCAAATGGTTATAGACAAATAAAAATGTGCAGTTAAAAAAACCGCCATGGAATATCTAAGAAGATGTGTGTGTGTGTGTGTGTGTGTGAGTGAGAGAGAGAGAGAGATGGGAGAGAGAGAGAGAGAGAGAGAGAGAGAGAGAGAGAGTGCATTTAAAATCTCAAGTTATTTTTTTACCTTTAACATTATGCCTACATACCCAACGTAGAATGTATGTAAGCATTAACACCAACATAAGGAAAACTCTACTCGTACGTTTACATATGGGGGTATATGCAATAAATATGTGCACATTCCTGAACCTTAGTCTGGAAAAATAGTTTACGGTTCTTTATTTATACAAGCTAATACCAAAGAATTTGTCGCTATTGGAGGGCGGAATGATCTGCTTATTTCTGTTGCCAAGAACAGAAAAGTCTGGAATATGGCAGCATTTAACAAGAGTTCATCAATGAGCTGTGAAGCAATGGCACGCCCTTTGATACTTTCGGGTCGCGTTTTTTTATAACACACAACAATTATTAAGCCGAAAAGGCAACACTATGGGAAAAAAGTATTTTGGCATGGTTTAATCATACAATAAACTATAAACAACATATATGTATATACTTGTCACAGTCACACAGACACAAACACATATACATATTCATATATATATAATGTATAAAAAAAAGGGGAATTTTAAGAAAGGAAATTCACTGCTTATATATATATATATATATATATATATATATATATCGTCTGGGGGTCGTCGGGATGGCCTAAAGTCGGTATCAGCCAATCAGCGTGGAAGTATATCCTTTTCATTAGCGCTAGACCAAGGAGATTGTTTTTGCATCCGAGGTGGAGAACACACCTACCATCAGCTCCCGCACAGACCCCTGTGTTACTCATAAGTTGGCGAGGGCCGGTATCGAACTAGGAACCTTGTGATTTCTAGCCGAACGCTCTACTGACTGAGCTAATATATATATATAAATTATCAATAAAATACTTTTCTTAAAAGTGGATTGTGGGTTAAGAGTTTCGATCCCGACCTGAAGCAACCTGCACACAGATGAGACGTGAAACGGCGAAACATGTCTATATATATATAATGTTTCGCCGTTTTACATACACACACACACATAGACACACACACACACACACACACACACACACACACACACATACATATATATATATATATATATATATATATATATGGGAAAAGGCACGAATTAAAGTATTCGCCCTCTAGTCATGGTTAAATAGCAGGGCAGAGTTGACTCTTTAACCTGGGGTGGCAACCGGACTAGGAGAAGGGAAACCTTAATTCAAACTAAATAGCTCCTAAAATATTACGCGTAATATATGAAAATAATCTAAATATATACATTGTAATCCCGAGAGAAATAACTCGTCTCAGCCAGGCCATTGTCATCCACGAGACAGCAAGTGGTTAAGCAAGCACTTGAGTAAACCGTTCATTCCTAATATACCTTACCACACAAGAAGCCGTTACACCCATTGTCAACCTTGAACAGTCAACATACGTAATATGTGTGTACGCTTTCCGGTGTTATTCCTCATCATTTTTTAATTTGTTTTTATTGTTATCACCCTGTTTGCCTTTTAGTTTAGCGGCCTTTTATTCGCCAGCCGATATGGCGACTCGACGTCATTCTGATTGGGAGCCAGACTCCTAAATAGAAACGGAATGTATTTCCTTACTCTTCTCATGGTACTTGTGTTTGTTTTATTAGTCATGGGCGATTGCGCTGTTACGGAGTTTGCACGACATCTAACGAGTCCAAGGCTTTTATTCTCCAGTCACAGTATGAGGTTG
Organism: Doryteuthis pealeii; assembly: GCA_023376005.1. Taxonomy (NCBI): domain Eukaryota; kingdom Metazoa; phylum Mollusca; class Cephalopoda; order Myopsida; family Loliginidae; genus Doryteuthis; species Doryteuthis pealeii. Next base: position 18,471,705 of record CM042175.1, read on the forward strand.
GCCGAATTCAAGTTGGAACAAGATTCAACATGGGACGACTTTCATTATTAACTTCATTTTGCGCCTCTATGCACGGAGACAGTTCGAAAAAAAAAACCCAAAAAACAACAACAACACTGTAATATTCACAAGGAAAATAGATGCAGAAAAAATGGTAAAAATAAAGACTTATAATATATACTGTTTGCAGCTCTGTGCAATTACTTACACACACATATATATTTACTTACCTACTATTATACATGCATAGATATGCAGGATTTATATATTTAGGATTATACATGCATACATATATAGGCACATATATATATACATATATAAACATATAAATACATATTACATATATAATATATATATATATATATATATATATATATATATATATATATATATATATACATATCTATATGGATATATTTACATATATATATGTATACATAGAAATACATATATATTTACATATATTTATATACATGCACATATGCATATACACATATTAATATATGTATCCTCATATGTACATATATATTTACGTATTGCATATGTAATACATATATTACATATCTAATATATATGTGAATATAAATATATACATATATGCACATACATATATATATTACATATATATATTTATTTATTTATGAGGAATAGTTATAGGATAAATAAAAGTCAATATCTTTATTTCTAATAATAATACGTATATCATATTTATGATGTGCGTGTTAATATACGTCTGTTTGTGAATGTAAGAATATACATGCATATATATATATATATATATATATATATATATATGTGTGTGTGTGTGTGTGTGTGTGTGTGTATTCACACGCACATATATGGGAATGAGGAAGCGCGTGGTGTAATGGTTAAAGTTATGGTAAATGGACTCGTCGCCCCGAGTTCAAATCCTGAATGATAATACCCTTGGGAAAGGTATGAATCTTACTCTCCCTCCATCTATGGATAAATAGCAGGGAAGACTGGGCTCTTTAACCTTGGTTAGGCAACCGGTCTAGGAGAAGGAAAACTCTGAATTCAAACCTGTTGAACACCGCTTAAGAAATTGACTTGTGTCACATCCTGCTCGTGCGGAGGGGTTGGTAAATATATATATGGGAATGAGGAGAAATGAGTCAATATCTTAATATATATCTCTTTATCTCAATATATCTCAATTAACCTATCTATCTATCTATCTATTTCGTTTCTTTCAAAAATAGGAATCACCGGCCGCTGTTTGAAAATCGCCTCACATCGTCTTCAAGCCACGGTGCAAAATGCATCGAGCTGGATCTGGTCGAGATTTAAAAGTCTTCGGCACGAATGATACGCACGCGGAATCATCATTCCCGTGTTATTACGTAACATTTGCAATCGCGTAATCAACTCAACGGCCGAAAACAAACGCGTTTTAAAACTGATAACAAAACATCTCCGATGAACGGATCATATAATCTCTTCTCTGCACTATTTCTTTTTTTTTATAACCTGTCCGGTAGCGAAAGCTGTGGGTAGCGCTAGGAAGTGGCAGTCCTGCCTTAGCTACCGAAACTGTGTTATCAGTCCTAGTTGGCAGCTGATGAGGGCAGGGTATCGCACGTGCTATCACACGTGTATGACGAAAAAATATCTATCTATCTATCTGTCTCTCTGTCTGTCAGTCTCTCTCTCTCTCTGTCTCTCTCTCTCTCTGTCTCTCTCTCTCTCTCTCTCTCTATATATATATATATATATATATATATATATATAATGACCAAACTTCAGTCAAACGTTATATACCTAGGGTTCATCCGAATGGTTCTTCAGGATAATTCTGTCACAAACGTCTTTTATTATGGGATTGAGTATCTGAGTGTGTAAAAATTAGTATAAAAGTTAGAAATTAAAAATTCCTGATGTCTCCCCCGCAGACATCCTTAAATCGTAGACGTGGTCTACCTACCAATCGGGAGCCTTTTATTAATTCGTCATACAAAAGATCTTTTGAGTAGCGTTCATTTTCCTTTTTCCAGGGAAAATGGAATAATATGCTCATTGGACAGTTGATATAATCCTTATTTTTGCACCTGTGCATATATTGATTTGTATGTAATCATTTACTGAAATCTATTATATATTACCTGTGTGTTTACTTCTGAGTAAATAATGAAATGATCATGTATTTATCGATCCGTATGTGCTGTTCCTTTTTCATTAAACATTTAAGGATCTATACAATAAAAACAACGTTGGGGTTCTAGATTAATTATATTTTATAGTTTATATACATATATGTTTATCTTGGTTGTTTTTTGTATTCTACTTTATACTAGCTGCAGTTCACAGTAAAATCAAGGAAAAGTACGTTTTTTCGAAGTTTCCATAGTACACCTAAATATGCTAGGGAACCTGTGTTTGTTAGTTTGCTTTACGACATATCAACCCCAGTGGGTCATTTAATGCCGACAAATTTTTAAATAATAAATTAATTCTTAATGTAATGATCAAATTTTGTTTATAAACTTATGTTTTTCTATTTAACCCATAGATGGGACCCTAACAGGTACTACCACTCCGAGTCAGAATGGACCAGGGAGCAATGGTGATGATGGGTGCTCCCCAAACCTCCAAAACTGGAACCTCACCATCAGATACTTTATCGTCATTCCCAGGACATGTAGACCCCCAGCCACTGCCTTCTAGCACCCATATGATAAAAAGGGTTGGGACTTACCATAAGGGAAATATGGTTGGGGCAATCATATAGGTGCTAGGGCTAAACGTGACCAGCTGATTGATCGGAGGGGGCCTCTCCGACCGCCCGTCTAGCCCAAGAAAGGTCCAAAGTGGAGTTTTGACCGTCATGGACTGCTCCTCCACCTGGGTTCTATTTTAGGCATCACGGGTCGCCACACCCGGTGAAGAGATAATCCCATCGAGGGAGTCTTACCCCTCTGCAGAAGTGTAGTCGGAGCATTCTAACGCCCCAGCCGACAGGGCGCTGACCATACTGGATTTTTGTGCCCAAAGAAGAGGAATGATAAAATCTTAACAGATACTCGTCTCCTCATTTTTTAAAGATAATATTGGATTAAAAGTTTATTGTTTACTACAACCACGACAAAGAAACCTATTATTTTTTTAAATTCCGTATTTGACGGCATATAAGACGCACCCCCACCCCCATTTCAGCAGGTCAGATTCAGGAAAAAAAGCTTTTAGTGCAAATATTGTCGAAAACAGTCTGTGAATTACACAAGCAGAAACATAGCTGTATAAAAGCAATTTGGCAGAACAGGCAAGCAATAAGCATACACAAGACATCTCAATAGCAGGAAATAAGAAGAAGATCAGCCTAGGCATACGGGAGGTATCAAACTTCACCTACGATGTATAAGACGCAGGGCAATATTTTGAGCCAAAATCTTGGAAATAAGTGCGTCCTATATGCCGTCAAATACGGTAATTAATTTACACCGACGATGTCAAGTGATCGAATTGATGTAGGCGACAACTAGAATAAAGATATACAAAGAGAAAGAAATTGCCATTTATGCGGTTATTTGGTGCATTAAGATATTCCGATATTTATTGACAGGGATGAACTTGATAGAAATTAAAAATAGAATAAAAAAGTGAGTGAAACAATCAGAAGATGTAGATATGAATAGAGTTAGATAAATATTCATAAAGAGAGGTAGACAGATAGATATATAGATAGAAAGAGAGAGAGAGAGAGAGAGAGAGAGAGAGAGAGAGAGATGAACTGATAGAAATTGAAATATAGATTGATACATAGATATAGATAGAGCATATATAGATATAATAATAGATACGAATAGACTTATTTAGATAGATAGGTAGACAGATAGATATGAACATACTAAGATTGATAGACTGAGATTGACAGATAGTGAGATAGATAGATAGATAGATAGATAGATAGATAGATATAAGCAAAATTACATAGATACGTCGATACATAGATTTGAGCAGCCTCCGAAAGATAGACAAATGCAACATATTGACATAGATAGATATGAACAGATTGTAATAGATAGATATGAACAGATGGTTATATATATATATATATATATATATATATATATATATATATATATATATATATATTTTCTGTTTTTATCTTGAAGAATCCGGATCAAAAACATGTGCTTCCAAAAACGGAGCTAATTATCATTGCGCTCTGATGATGATTTTTAAGAAATCGAAATATTGTCAATATCAGCCATGTTAAAGATATAAAATATTTTCATTTTAACGTATTATGTTTTTCATACCCTTTATCTATCTATCTATCTATCTATCTATCTATCTCTATCTCTATCTCTCTCTCTCTCTCTCTCTCTCTCTATATATATATATATATATATATATATATATATATATATATATATATATATATATATATATACCAAGCGTGTGGTAAATCCTTGCGGAGAGAAAAAAAAACAGCAGAAAGTTTGATTGTAAAAATATACTACAAAACATCAACCAGGGAGAAAAAATGTTTGAAAAAAAGAAAAGACAAGATAGTCGTACCAACAAAAAATAATCTATTGGTACAGTATTTGGCCAAAAGAAAAAACAATTTATATGTATATATATATATATATATATGTATACAAGATATATATATATATTCATATAACCGCTAGGAGAAAGCTAATAAGTAAAAAGTGCTCGATACCTAGGTAGAGCCAATAATAAAGATAATCTAATGAGTCAGACGAACCTACTATTAGTTTCGCATAAAGCTCTTCAGGGCTAAAATCTGGCAGATTTTAGCCCTGAAGAGCTTTATGCGAAACTAATAGTAGGTTCGTTGACTCATTAGATTATCTTTATATATATATATATATATATATATATATATATTATATATATATATATATAAGATACATAGTATATAGATATATAATCACTTTAGGAGTAATTCCTTTAGATAATGTACCACTCCTGTTCTTCTACAAGTGTGACTTTGGATTAATAATCCACAACGGCTGATATGCCATTGAAACAAAGAAACCAAGCCTATTATACAACTTTAAATCTCATCGTATCTTAGATTCGGCAGAAGCTGCTAGTGAGGATCGAACTCACTGCTCCGTAATAATTAGTCTGTGAGACTAGCTTGTTTACAATTACTCTAGAACCAGTGCTTCTAACGAGATGCTACGTTTGATGTATTAAAGTCTTCTTTTAAAGTGTATGTATTAGTATGAAACGTTAAAGTCTTTCGGCCCAAGATCTTTTGAACCGATGATCTCCTCGCCATCCCCGTTCGCTTTCTTATTCGTCGTATTAATCTCTCAGATTGCAAATAACGTAAAGGGCATGAGCATAAATCAATTTATCCGGAACCTAACCCTTTCTCTGCGGGGTTTTAAAAAATATAAAAATAAATAAAATGGCGGTGAATTGATTGGATCCGTTTCCCGTCAGTCATTTTGATATTGTTATAGTAGTTGATTCAAATCAGAGGTTTTTATCAGGATCACGTATAAGTTCATCCGGGTAGTTATTTCTCTTTGAACGAAGTCGAACTCTTCAACCCGGTCGTCTTAGTGCAGCTAGGGGGATTTGAGGGAGGGCAAAGAGGTAGATATATGTACATATTTAGAGAGAGACAGAGTGACAGAGAGAGAAAGAGAGAGGGGAGAGTGTGGGTAAAAGATATATGTACATATTTAGATAGAGACAGAGTGACAGAGAGAGAAGAGAAGGGAGGGAGGGGGAGAGAGAGTGAGAGAGAGAGAGAGAGAGAGAGAGAGAGAGAGAGGAGGAGTTAAGTGAGGAAGAGGGATGAAAAGAATGAAAGAAATTGGCGGAAAATGAGATCATGGCTAAATCCTCGCGCAACAAGCGGAAAATTGAAAGATAAAAATCGACCAATCTTCCATCCAGAAAATAAAGTATTAAAAATAAATAAAATAAAGAAAGCATTGTGAGAAGCCTTGTACGTATAACAGTAAGGAAACAAAAACACAACAAAACAAAACAAATAGTGCGATGCGGGCGTATAGTTTTAAGCATTTGAGTAGAAAGAAGAAAAATTACGAGATAAGATTATAAAGCAGGAATGTACAGGGATGGCCTGACGGTTAAAAATGTGAGAAGTGAACCTAAAGAACAGAGTTCAAACCTGGTTGGTTGGTTAGGTTTTACGGCATGTCAACACTTGTTGGGTTATTTTATGCCAAAGACGTTTTGTTTTATTCATTCTTGATGGGTATTCAATTTTTTAAAGATTCAGTTTTTTAAAACTCATTTTTCTATTCAACCCACAGATGGGACCCTAAGAGGTACTATCACTCCGGGTCAGTGGACATGGGAGTAATGGCGAAGAAATGGTCCTCCACACTCCCCAGAGTGTCAAAATTGGAACGTTACAATTAGATAAAGTTTAACGTTATACCCAGAACACTAAGACCGTCAGCCTCTGTCTTCAAGCACATAAATGATAAAAAGATCTGATTTTTTTAGATGAGGCTTGATAATTTGTATATTTGGATTTTCGGACTATTGTCCTCAAACTTAATGTTATATACAAAGTGTATAATAATAATACGTATTCTTCATTTTGCCGCTATTTTCACCAACAGGTTACTTTCTCATAGGTTAATTACTTGCTGGGCAGTTTCCTTTCAAAGGGCAATCTTTCAGAGTGTCTGCAGTTGCATTTCGTAATAGTATTGTTAATTTATTCATTCAAAATGTTGTAGTTGTTTTTATAGATGATTTTTGAGTGCTATTTGAACAGCAATAACTAACTTACCAGTAATTTTTAGAAGATAATTCATGTAGCCTTTCACTTAGCTTAACGTTAATTCAATTTTGTTAAAAACACAGTGTTTTTCATCATAACCATGTCATTCTTACAACATAGCCACCCGTCCCTATTGGTCATCGCTCCTGGAAAGTCTTCCACGCGGCATTAGTCCATACAGATTACACGCTGGTTTATTAAGGGTTTAACAGCGCGTTCAACAGGTGTGTATATGTGTAAAGAACGTCACATATGAGTTCGCCCTTATTATATAAGGTTAAAGTGGAACATCTTTAACTCTGAGACGGTTGTGATTTCGAAAAACCTAAATAAACTCCGTATCTCCGAAAAACTCGAATAAACCCCGTATCTTTTTGACACTTACATGAGATATCAGGGGTATGTCAAGTTCGTGCCTTTCGGGGCGAAAACAACTTAAAATTTAGAAAGTTATTGCCGTCAAGATACTCGGAAGATCGGTATTTCGACGTATCATCACGCTTCTGACATCGTCAGTGATCCACGTCTCATAGCCGAGGAAGATTAGATACAACGTGAGGGTAATATGATAAGACAGTTCTGCAGAGAGATAGAAGAAGAAGAAGAAGACGAGGAAAAAAAGGGGCGTTGAAAAAAGAAATACAAAAGAGAAAAAACAAAACAAGAAACACAGACATAAACAAAGTGAGTAGGAAGTAAGTCGGTAAAAACTGACAGGATGGGAAAAAACTTAAAAAGATTGACCCTCTCCTTATATATATATATATATATATATATATATATATATATATATATATGTGTGTGTTATCCACATACACGTGTTTCGAAGTTTATTTCTCATCGGTGTGGCTTTTTTCAATCGCAAAAGTTACAATTTATTTTGTAAAAACGGATTTTAAGTAGCGTCTTGGCAGGCATCTTGATCGAAATTGACCGAAAACATTGTTTTAAATGTATTAAAAATGAATTACATGTGTAATATTATTTTGCTTTTTAGCTGATGCTCATTGTGTTACTTTTTCGACTTAGACAAAAATTTGACCTTAAATAATCGGTTTAATAAATTTAAATTCGTTTTTAAAATGAAAAGCAGACGATATTTTGGCAGATCCTACTCTTTTTCATAATCCCAATCATCTAGCGAGAGCTTAACGGGTCACTTTTTGTCTAATAGTAGTATCATTGACAAGGTTAATTTCGCAGGGATTGTTCGCTATGTACTGGCGGCCGAACGGATATGGTCTCTGACTATGCCTGTGAAGTCCCGGTTTCGATTCCTGTCGGAGGGGAGTCGTTAGTATACTATCGCTGAAGAGACTTAATAAAGTCGAAACAGTCTGTACGGTGTTCTGCATAGCGAGCCATCCTTTGCCGGGATTCACTTGTCAAGATTATTTTCTATAATTATCGAATTTTATGCGATACATGCATTCTAATTGCCTTCAAGCAAAATATAAATAATAATTTATTCAACAATGCTTCTATAAACAAACAAACATCCAAAAATCTTATATATATATATATATATATATATATATAACTAATTAACCGGGATGTGGTTAATTTTTTTTGTTTTGAGTAAAACAAGTTAAATTTACACAGGTTAAATATACATAATTTAACTCTGTTGGTAGAGTATCCACCTAGGAATCACAATGTACCGGTTTCGATACCGGCCCTTGCCAATTCAGCGCGTGATTAGCAAACTTTTGATAAAATGATTTGTTCGCTGACGGTAGGTGTTGTGCTCAACCTGTCGCAAAATAATCACCCTGAACAAGCGCTAGTGAAAAGGGGATATGATCCCTAGCTGCTGATACTCCACAGACTTTACTTTGTTACTATATATATATATATATATATATATATATATATATATAAGGAATGAATTGCCGTAAAAAATATTGGGTTGGTCTCAATATTTCGTTGGTACAAGTCTTACTCGGATAAGTCAGCGTTATATATATATATATATATATATATATATATATAATATATATATATATATATATATGAAAGGATGTTCTTTTTCTTTTTTTACTAAATAACCGGAAAAGACAATATTGATATATTTCGACTAAAGAGACGGATTAAAGAAGGCGTTAGAATAATTAAAAATCAAAAACACGAAATTAGAAGACTTAAGTAGTAGCATGGAACACTTTTTGTATCTGCTCCGTGTTCTTGTAATTTATAGAATTGTGTGAAAATTGAAAGTTGACGTTAAGAAATCAACAAGGACAGAATTTTTAACATTCACAATAAAATCGAAAAGTTGTACTGTAAGCGATGTAATTTATGTATGTGATACATGTTACACTAGACACGGTGTACATCTCTGCTAATTTCAATGAATAAGGATTCATTAAAGAAACAAAATCCCAAGGCCCCACCCAGATTAGAGAAAATTCCGATTTGGAAAATGATTTGAGAGATAAACTTAAAATGTCGGACTTACAGTGAGCGATTAGAAAAGGAATGTCATTTGAAATACGAAGATGTGGAAATTTTAGACAAAATGAGAGAAAAATATCACGAAATGTGCGATGAATTGAGGAGATTAAAAAATAAACAAGTGGCTTAAATTGATGGACGAAAATTGAAGAATGTTGAAAAAATTAGAAAAAAAATTGGTTATGTATTAAAAATGTATATATCAATACGCTTCTTCTTAAATCTTTCATCCGTTATGATCCTGCAATACCCTGAGGTTAAAAATGAGACCGTCCAAATCGTCCAAGATGAAATACAAAAATGTATAGTATCTGGTGTTGATTATCCGCAGAATTCATATTGCGTGTCGTCACCTCGGCAAAATAATGAACCATTCCGTTTTTATTATGAAGAAAGAAATGGTTAATTTACACAGAAAAATATAATAAGAAAGAAAGAAAAAAAGAAAAATAGTAGGAGAAAGATATAGAGAGTGGGCGATAACGTTAATCTGTTTCAATCGAACATAATGATGGAAATGAAAGAAAACGTGTGAAGATTATCATACTTTTTACATATTGAACTATTTAGCAATAGCTCTTAAGTATATCAAACATTGTGATAATTAAATTACTATACTGTGGTATATCCACAGGTCCTTCTAGTTGTCATAATTATCACCAAGGCGTACCAACAGCACATATTCCATTCACTCTCCATTGTCCATTTCCCTTAGCATGTCCTCTAAACAGAACCGCGCGTGCAAACAGAGCCCATGAATGTACCAAGGAGAGTAAAAATTCATCCATATTTTCGCCGTAACATATCTTTGTCATCATTACACTGCGTTCTGTGCATGCGTGCCTATAGCTGGCACTGTGGTAGTTACCTGATCGAAGTTGGGGCCCGATCGCGTCATTTTGCATGCTGTTTTTCTATGGGTGCTCTACTAGCAGTATGCACCAAGGAAGTGACCCAATCTCTCTGGTTGGAAGGATTGTCAGGAGCTGAATTTATTGGAGTCACAATACGGTGTCCTACCACGTAAAAATGTGTATGTGTGGAAAGAGAAGTTTAAAAGTGTTCGGACAATCATGACACACGATAAAGGAGCACCACTGATTAGAAGCTCAAGAGATAGTTATAGTGACCAGTTAGTTATCATTGATGAGGTGGCGTGTTCTCCGTAGATATATCATGGTTCTGCCTATTAAATCATCCACGATGAGCTCGGATTCCATAAAAAGTGCGGATATTTTTTAAAATCTCCTTCCCAAATTTTTGCTTATCGGCAAACACTTATCGGTGTTTATGGGTTTGCCATTAGGGTCCCATCTATGGGTTAAACAGAAAAAAAACATGAGTTCAAAAAATGTATTCAAAACATGAGTTAAAATACCCATCTAGAATTAATAAAATAAGACGTATTCCTCATAAAATGACCCAACAAGGGTTTACATGCCGTAAAATCTAACCAACCAACCAACCATATATACAAATGTGTCAGAAAAGTATCGATATTGAAGCTGCATTTACTAAGATAAAAAGGAACAATAAATGGAACATTAATTTTTTCAGAATACAAAGTGTGTCAAAAAGTGCAAGAAAACTCGATACTTTTTTGACACACCTTGTATATTAATCAAATATGAGTAATATTTCAATTAAGTGACTTTATTGTAAACATAATCTTAAAATTCAATAATGTTCAAATGGAGTAAATATTAGAATTCTAATAGAGTGAATATTAAACCCATTACGTTATTACTTATGTATATATTGTACAATTCTATGCTTAAAAAGTTACTAAATACAAGAAAAAAAACGTTTATTTTACCAGTTGTTTAGTTAATGGTGTTTACTGTTCAATAACATGATGGAAAAAAGATAAAGTTGTTTCTGACAGTAAATTACACAAGTTTTGTTCCTGGACAATATGTGTTATTTCCTAATTGCTTATGTTGCTTATGTCAAATATAGAAAATGGCCATTATTTCCTTGAAATATAACAGCCCAATATTTGCAATAAAGCAGAAGTATGTCTCTCCAATAGATAATAAAAGGAATGATAAAAAGGCATTATACCAGAACTATATACATATATATATATATATATATATATATATATATATATATATAATATATATACTGCACACAATGTAGAAATAGTAGATATGTGGGAGAAACATCAACACCCTTTAGACTAAGACTAAATAACCACAAATCCACTATAAATCTCAAATCCCCGCATAGTACAATAGCACTTCATTTTAACACCTTATCACACAACCTTACACACCTCAAATGCATCTTATTAGAACACGCATTCCCAACAACGCAATCTAGAAAACAATCAGAAACTAAATGGATTCTAAAATTACAAACGCACGTGAAGGGATTAAACGCAGATATCGGAATTCTCCGTTATTACAAATATTTTACAGACGCTGCCACTGTCGATAACAACAGAACAAAGAAAACAGTAATAACATTTGACAAAGGGTATCTAACGAACCTGAAAATTTATGAGAAAAAATAATTAAAAAAATAAGTGAATCCAGTACTCCATAATATCGAGTTCATTCATTTATACATTTTTAATGCTTCATAATAACGCCCAATTTAAAAAAACATTTTATATATATATATATATATATATATATATATATATATATATATATATATATAAAGATATACATATATATAAATGTAATATAGTGAAAAATGTAAAAAAAAAACACAAGTTCAAATAAAATGAGTGATATTTATTCAGCCAACGCTGCAGTGTTTCAATCTGTTTAGTAGATCTTCTTCAGGGCTTTTGTTGATATAAGGAAAAGTAAAATTCATCACAGAATAAAAAGGAGACTGTAATAGTTTTTGTTGATCAGTTTGTTTAAAATGTTTATATTTTATATATTTATATTTATATAAATGTTATATATATATATATATATATATATATATATATATATATATATATATATATGAACAAATGAACAACCTCTAGCAACAACTTCAGTTCTGGTGATCTTCTTTAGAAGGGATTTTTATCCCGAAATATTAAGATCTAAGAATAAATCACAGGTTAAAAAACAACACCACAGTTACCTTCTTTTTTCTTTACACTTACATCGTGATAGCCTTCAAAACCAACCAATAAACCAATATAAACTCAATGCTTCAAACAAATTACAAAACCCTTTTATATATATATATATATATATATATATATATATATATTATATATTTGGGAGAATATGTGCGTAATTGGAGTCGTACCTAATTTTGAAAGTTAATTAATTGATAATTAATTAATTACATACAGAGATTGATTTTTCTCGATTTGTTTAGCCTTACATTTAATAGGTATGCCCGCCTAATTAATTAATTAATTAATTAACTTTCAAAATTAGGTACGACTTCAATTAAGCACATATTCTCCCAAAAAATGTCGGCTAAAAAAAGCCATATCATAAATACATCATATATATATATATATATATATATATATATATATATATATATATATATATATATATAAGCTTTGTGTGTATCTATAGATGATTATATTTATGTAGGAACATCAATAACTCAAAAGCCTAATCACGAATACATCGTTTAGCAATATTTGACAAAACAAATATGTCCTTCAGAATAATTACTTTCATTGTCAATGCACCTGATCCACGGCTTATCCAACAGTATACAATGAACAGTTTTTATATATAGATCTAGTTAATCCAAGTATAAAGCAGCGAACTTGTTGACCTCTCGCTCTCTCCTTCTTCATTTCTCTATACACACAGAAATACACATGTAGCTAAGTTGCATACGTATGCATTATAAGGGACACACGCACACACACAACACACAATATGTATGTATGCATATATACAATTTATATAAATGTACATATGTATATATATATATATATGCATGTATATATATTCATATATGGATGCATATATATATATATATATATATATATATATAATGATAAGAAATTGAGGTAATATAAGTTCCGTTATCTCTTAATCCTCTTTTCTTTGTTCATTTTTATGGCAAAAAACATTGCTCTAAATTTAAGTACCAACCTATATATATATATATATGTGAGATATGATGTGAGAGAGAGTTGTTGCGTTGTGTTTGTGTGAGTGTGTGTGTGTAGGTAGGTGTCTGAAATGTAGACGTATGTAATTTGCTTTGTTATTGGTCGTTAAAGTCTTTCGCTGGTTTTTATGGCTACCGATTGCGAGATGTGATAAGACACCCCCCCAAAAAAAAAATCCAGCAACCGGAAGTTGTTAATTGCAGTTTTGTTTTATCTTGGCTTGGCTTAATCCGCGAGTTATTGATATCAAATGTAGTAAAAAAAATGTTTTTTTATGAGACCATGCATTCACGTGGTTCATTTTTTCTACTCGTAATTTTTTTACGTCATCTGTTTATCATTAACCTCCAAAGGAATCCGAGGAGATGGGCAATGCCTATTTTTATGTATTTATTTTAAATTTTTTTTTCTATTATTTTTTATAATGATTTTAATATAAAAATGTTTATATATTTATGTATCATATATGTTTTTTATAATTCTTATTTCCGCAAGATTCTTTTAAAAAAAACGCGAATTCAAAGACTGTGTGGATCGTATCTCTATTGTCAATGCCCATTTTTATCTTTTTTTTTTTGTATTCTTTTTTTATAATGATTGTAATATAAAAATATTTCTACGAATTTTTTTAGATAAGACTTGATAATTAGTATTAATTGGATTATTCGGATTATTGTCTTCATTTTCATTGTTATCTGTACAACGTTCTGCTTGTGCCCACCGGCTTCTTCTGGTATTTCTTGTCGGACGGGAATCTTGTTTCCGCACTCGGAACCTTCTATTCGAACTCGGGAAGCTTCTTGCCGTAATCGGGAACCATTTTGTAATCTTTATCCATCAAGGAACTTTGAATCTAACCCTTTATTCAATCCACGGAAGTATCCTGTTCCCGAGTCCGACAAGAAATACCTGAAGAAGGCCGGAGGGTACATCGGCCGAAATGTTGTACAGGTAACAATGGAGATGAAGACAATAGTCCGAATAATCTAAATAATACTAATATAAAAATGTTTATATATTTATATATTATATACATTTTTTATAATTCCTATTTTTGTAAGATCCTTTTTTAAAAAACGCGAATGCGAAGACTGGGTGGATTTTTTTTTTTTAGCAGGGATTGCATCTCTATTGTCACCTGCAGCCGATTTAGTATGGGTTGGATTCTCTGTTTAATGGCATATCAAACTTCGTGGGTTATTCAATGCAAAGTCATCATCGTAGAAGAAAAATAGTAGTAACCATTGTATACATTGCACATTTTTTTATATAAATCTAATAATTCCCCGTATCAGGATATGAACTTGTTGACACCATCGCGTATATCCTCTCTCTCTCTCTCTCTCTCTCTCTCTCTCTCTCTCTCTCTCTCTCTCTCTCTCTCTCTCTCTCTCTCTCTCTCTCTCCTCTTTGCACAGAGAAACATATGTTGTTAAGATGTCTGGTGGCGAATGGTTTGGGTAAGTACCTACTCTATCTAAAAGAAATGAAAAGCTTTTGACTTTCGTGAACTAATATATATATATATATATATATATATATATATATATATATATAAGAGGAGGAATGTAAACAAACTTACAATTCAGTTCTATTGTGTAAACAAATATTAAACCACAACAATACACAAAAACTGTCATCGAGCTTTGTTGTTCGTTCACACGTCATTTCAATCGGTACATTCTACGGCCTTCTTACCCCTTAAAGAAAAATAAACTTTGGATCTCTTTCGTCGATTTCTTTAACATTGAATTACTGAAAACCATAAATATATACTTTTTTTTAATTTTAAGAACAAAAAAGAAAAAAATATTAAGATTAATAGAATAGAAATAGTATACTATATAAATTTAATAGTAATTGGTAATTTACTTGAAGCATTGTTAAGTATGTTATATATATTAATGATTTGAAGGCAATTACAATGTATATCAAAAATAAAAACAAAAAGATGTTTATTTGTCTTATCGATTTCAAAGTAAACTTTATCATCATAGACGATTTTCAGAATTTATACATTTGTATTTTCAATTCATAAATTTGTATTTTCAAAAGTAATATTTTTTTGAGAGTGAGTGTCCGAAGTCAACCTATAAACATAACTATACTATTAAGTAACCGAATTCATAAGTCAGTTTTCTTTCAGGGCGGTGAGTCCGGTTTTTATCGACAAAGGGTAGCTAGATACCCCAGGGATTGCTCATGCCACCGTGAACAGCTAACTAGACATTTGCTGGAAGGGACCCATATTGCACGGTTATTTGCCCTTGAATTCGACTTCAAACAAAAAATGCTGACGTCAGTCGACCCCTGAAGCTAACTTTTGTGACGTCATGTGGAAGTGCTGCCGGAAAAGTCCGATTAGATTGGGAAAGCGGGAAGAAGGAAAGGGAGATAACCGTGATGGAGAGAAACTAGGTTTAATACATGAAGATAACATTAGGGTGAATCACAATTACTTTTTCCTCTTTTTTTTTCAGACCTTTACTCAAAATATGTTCCGTATACACATTAATACTATTTATTCCACGGCGTTTTTTTATTAACATTATTATATACTAGGCAACCGGGTAACTCACTAGAATGTTATCTTGGAAGAATTCGAATTAACATTTCAGTGTTATGCCTTTATATGATTTTGATGGTGAAAAAAAGGACATACGGCGTGGATTGACACCCCACACATTCAGTAGCAAATTAATCAGGAAATTCCTCATTCTCTAAGAACATTTAAATAGAATGGTATCTTGAATTACGAGTTTAATTCGTATCACTCGTAAATCAATATCCTCGTATATCAAATCAATTTTTCCACTGAAATAAACGGAAATTTTATTAATTCGTTGCAGGACTCCACCGCCCACTCACCCACAAAACCCCTATTTTTTGTAACGTTTTTTTAATTAGAAAAAAAGCTCTGTATTGTATAAAAACATGACAAAATAGGATGCAAGGAATTATGTGGAGTAATATGTTTTGATGTTCATCTTTTTATAAATATCGTTTTCTTTGGCATAGTAAGTATATCTGAGGCTAGCTCGTACTGCAAATTTTAGCCCGCAACACAAAGCAAAAAAAAAAAAAAAAAAAAAAAAAGACCGGATGACAGCTCGGAAAACTTGTAAGTCAAGGTACCACTGTAATGATAGATATGCCCAGAATTTTGATACGAAAACTCCTCATGTTATTAAAAAATCAAGATCGTAAATGGTCATATATTTTTTTTCTTTAAGAACAGAGATTAAACTGACATATAGAAATTCATTGTAATTTCTTTATTATAACAATGAAAAAAAAAACACGTTAAAAAGAGTACATCTTGAAGTGAGAAAAACAGCAAAAATACACCATTTTGACAGATACGGATTTTTATTAATAAAGTTCTACCATTTCAAATAGTATTCATATGTGTTTTTTATCCTTCCTCTTAACAGGAAAATTACATTAGACAATTGCCCATTTTATGCCGCTCACAGCGGATCTCCCACCAATGTGATCATACCGTAAAACGTGGGCAGCTGTCTCTTGTTCACACTGAAAGTCAGTACGTGAAAACTCCTGCCATCTTTTGTTTTATTTGGCAACCAATCCTGACACTGGTACTAGATCCTTTTACAACGGAAAAATACTAAAGAAAATTGATACAGTCGTGGGGAAAATTTGGTAGTGTTAAGTTCCATTGATTTTTTCCGAGTTTTGTTGAACTTTAATTCATGAACGAGGGTATACAAAACATATGTGAAGTGTTGGCCATATCTATATAATAAAAATCTCGTTATATTGTACTCTTTTTTAATCGTGTAATAAACGAAGAATATATAGCGTGTAACTAAGGCATTTTTTTTATTTCAAAGTTTGTTTCATTACAAAATCTGCATGGCGTATTGGTTAACTGATTCGTTTGTCTTTAACTCTACCAATTCCATCGAAATATAAGATGAACCGTTATTTTCTAGATGCTATGATTGGCGTATTCCTGATTGTCTTTGTCTGCCTGTGGCAGGGGTAGGAGTTATTATACACACACACACACACACACACACGCACACACATACATACATACACACACACACACACACACACACATATATATATATATATATATATATAATAAAATAAATGGTCGTTTTAGTTTATGATAAATTATTTGAATCACAGTGGTAGTTACTATATATTAAGGCGTTCGCTCCAAGTCTCTTTAGTCGGATCTTAGCCCTGAAGAGCATTAAGCGAAACTTTTAGTAGGTTTATCTGACTCATTAGATTTATCTTTATATATATATATGAACTCCAAAGCACCTTTCAACAAAACTCAGTCCTCAATTTCACTTATGAAATCAACAATAACAATCAACTTATATTCTTCGGCGTAATGATAGACACTAACAACAACATATTCACCATATAAAAAACCACAAGTAACTCTTCCTTTACTCTCAATTACAACAGCGAATGTACTAATGTCATTTTGAAGCTGATATTCAAGTTAATCTATATATCTATCTATCAATCTCTCTCCCCCGCCCCCTCTCTCTCTCTCTCTCTCTCTCTCTCTCTATCGTAAAAAAATTAATAAATCGAGCAAACCCATTTCCTCCTCAAAAACTAAATTCTTTTCTGAACGCAAAAATATTAAACAAACTCTTATTAACACTGTATTTCCCAATTACATCGTTGATGAACAAATTCGACAGATCATTCATAACATTAACTACAAGGAAAAATTACTAGACTCAATAGCTCCACTCATAACATATATTAACGCAATCAGATACACCGAATCTATAAACCTGATGAAACTGGGTACAAAAATATTACGCAATAAAGTTTCTTTCACTGGACCCCACCAACAAAGTTAAACTAATTATCTATTATCCAAAATTTAAAACCACCACCTTTGAATATGCAACAATTTATCCCCAAAACCTACTCGTCTCAACAAGACCAATCTTGTTTATGAATTTAAATGTCCAGTAGGAGACTGCCTCTCCAAATTTGAAGGCACGTACATCGGTCACAGAACGACGGCTTTGTCACACCGATTAACACTACATTTACGGATACAAGCTTCATCATGGAACACTTAAAATCACATTCATGGACCCGCTTGAAATACTGGAAAAGTTTTACTGAAAACATACACACACTACATAAAGAAAAAAACACTCGAACCCCTATACATTAAACAAAAGAGAAAACACCTTAAACAAGATCAACTCCGAAACTAGTCAATATAATCTCAAATGCCTAGTTTCCCGCCAATTTCCCCCCCACATTCTCCATAACATTCTTATAAACTTGTGGGGCCCTCCTACTACTTATTCCTACTGCTACTATTTGTTCAAAAAGAAACAATGGAAACTTCTCACCAGTTTCAAACCTGAGGATGGCACAAAGTAGTGCTGAAAGTACTCGTGTTAGAAGCTTTGGTGGATTCGTACATCAATTCCACTCTGATATTAAAAAGATGACCAGAAAATTAGAAAGGATTGAAAAACAACAAAACATGCATAATACATATATATATAAATTTCATTAATGTCTATATTGTTTGGGTAAATAAGCAGTGTATCATCTATATATCGGAAGTATTGGGAGTTGTTAGGAATTATGTATCTAAAGGGGTCAGTTTCTAGGAATTCGAGATATAAGCATGCTAGGAGGCCGCTTAGGGGTGATACCAAATAAAGTTGAACCCACCATACAGTTTACACATTGAATTATATATATATAAGTAGGTCTAATTTATTTAACTACTCTTTATGGGTTATTTAATGCTGAAATTTTCATTATAATCATAGTCATTTATACTTTCAAGGTTCTATTGCAATACTTTGTTTTTGAAATTCCACTATATGGTATCAAATTTGGTTGGGCTATTTTGTTTAATGGAATATAAAACCTTTTGTGCCATGAAGATGACGATGATAGTAATTGTAGTTTGGGACATAAATAATGAGAAACACGGAGAACTCAGGGGATTTATTAATTCAATCTAGCAATTGCTAACTGTTCAATCCACCTTGTATCTTTGTATAGTAAACCTTTTTTCCTTAATATTCGTTTTGTTTCTTTCTATTATTTGTCCGTTAATCCTGATACTCGAGTTACAACAGTCTTTAAGTTATTTTTGATATAATTATTGTCACTGCTGTTCATGGGTATTGTAATGAGTCTTTCTTTGCTCTTATATATATATAATGGGCCGGGTTAGCTCAGTCGGTAGAGCGTTCGGCTAGAAAACACAAGGTTCCTAGTTCGATACCGGCCCTCGCCAACTCAGTGTATGAGTAGCACAGGGATATGTGCGGTAAAGTGAGGAGCTGATGGTAGGTGTGGCGCTCCACCTCAGATGCTAAAACAATCTCCTTGGTCTAGCGCTATTGAAAAGGGGATAGACTCTCTCGCTGACTGGCTGATACCGATTTTAAACCGCCCTGTCGACTTTATATATATATATATATATATATTGTTCGTGTGTGTGTTATATAAAAATAGCAAAGTTGGTGAAGTGGCTCATTGTCGTATCAAGCGGATCAACAAGGGAGACTATCCCCTTTTCGATAGCGCTAGACCAGGGAGATTGTTTTTACGTCTGAGGTGCATCACCCCACCTACCGTCAGCTCCCCACTTTACCGTACAGATCAGACTACTAAATATTTGCCAAAGTCAAGTGTTGCATTTCAAGGACTGTCCAGCCACAAGGATTTCGTCCTTAAGCATTACAGATCGCCACTCACAACCAACAAGTGACCACATTGGGCGGGAATACCTCTCTGCAGAGGTGCAGTCGGCGTATTCTGCAGCCCCATCCAACAGGGCTGTATCTCTGTCAGCACATAACATACATATTTTTTCACAATTTCTTAATACACAGTGTTTTCCCTCTATTGTAATGCCTTTTACATCGTCATCAATTCCCTTATCATATGTAAACAATATTTCCATTTACTTCTTCGGACAACAATGTGAAGATTATTTACCATTTGGATATGTCAGAGGATTGGTTTTTACAATTCTTCTTATTTTTCCCTCACATCAAATTGCAGGGTTTATTTCATCTTTGATCTCTCCGGTGTATTGGGAATTGATTGTAATATCGTGTGTCTATTGGAACACCTATCGACTGATGTACCACTTACCAAAGTTAACTGATGTCATTTTGAAGCTGATATTTGAGTTGTTTATCTATATATCTATCTATCAATCTCTCTCCCCCTCTCTCTCTCACTCTATACCCTCACCCCCTTTCTCTCTCTCCCCCCTTTTCTCTCTCTCTCTCTCTCTATATATATATATATATATATATATACACACACATATATATATATACTAGATATAATATATATATACGAGAAACACACACACACACACACACACACACACATATATATATATATATATATATATATATATATATATATATATATATAAAACGTGACACATTGGGTCAGCCATTGAGGTTGGGTTAGATTGTTGGAAAAATCACACGACAATATTATTTGGCCACTTTGAATTATTTTTCTATTATGTGGGCGATATATGACTGTTATTATTATTATTAAGAAGGCTTTCTTCCACGTCTAAGCTTGTTGTTCATTGAAGACTGAGTGACTGCAAGTCTCCTCTGATATCCAGGACTCTTCTGAGTATTCTTGCCGATCTTAACGATGTTGTTTGCATGGTCTCGATTCTTCTACGGATTTGCAGTTTTTTCAAACTCTTTTCCAAACACTTGGGAACCGTTCCTACTGTCTTTTCATGTGCGATCTCAGCAGGTTGAAGTATCCATATCCATGTTTTTCTTCAAATTTCTGTTTTCTAGTTTTTGGTGTATTTCTGCTTGTCAATAAGTTGCTATTGCTTTTCCTGGCTGCTGCAGTTAATCTTTCTTTACTTTTATTAGTGTATTTTTCAAGTTCTCGGATTGTTGTATTTACACAATCATCAATGATTTGTTGGCACATATAGTCTGTCTATTATGATTATTATTATTGTTATTATCATTTTTGTTGTTGTTTCATATTTATTTATTTACCTATATCTTTAAGACAGATAGATGACTATTCATTCATTTTTATTTTTATCTTAAAGATTTTAAGTGTTTATTTAATTCTTTTTTATCCTTAGTTGGTAGGTGGCTTAATAATATATACATCTGATACACACACACACACACACACACACACACACACATATATATATATGTATATATATATATATATATTAATTAATTTTCAAAAATTAGGTACGACTCCAATTAAGCACTTATTCTCCCAAAAATTATCGGCAAAAAGCCATTCAAAACAAACCGTGTTTACAACTTACCATATCGTCGTGTAATAAAAGTCACTAGAAGAGGAATATTAACCTACTCTAAACAAATCATAAAATCTAAGAAGTCCGTTTAGTGTAGGGGTTATGAGATCGGCCTGTCAGCTTGGCAGTCCGGTTTCAAATCACGCACAGGGCGGTCTTCCGATCTATAGCTCTGCTGATGCGGCCTAATAGGCCGAAATGTACATACAGAGATTGATTTTTCTCGATTTGTTTAGCCATACATTTAATAGGTATTCCCGCCTAATTCATTATTAATTAATTAATTTTCAAAAATTAGGTACGACTCCATTTAAGCACTTATTCTCCCATATATATATATATATATATATATATATATATGTGTGTGTGTGTGTGTGTGTGTGTGTGTGTGTGAGAAAGTGAGAGAGAGAGAGAGTGTGTGTGTGCGTGTGCGTGTGTGTGCGTGTGTGTGAAGAAAAAGTGGAAATGAATCCGACAGGACGTGATATTATGAAAAATTGAAAAAGCACAAGTTCATTACTTCATTTATGAAATTATGTTTTTTCAATTTTTCATAATATCACACACACACACACACACACACACACACACACACACACAAACATATATATAATATATATATATATATATATATATATATATACCTTGACGCCAAAATACACGCGGTGTCACCTTTTTTCTTTTCTTGTTTAATAATACTAGGTCTGGTCTCCTAACTGGAAATAGACGATCGTCTGTATCTCACGTCCCAAAGATAGATTCTGGGTTATGCAAATACCATTTAGTAGCATAGTGAACATTGAATTTCTTGCACAATTCCCAGTGGATCACCTTTCCCACCCAGTCATGCTTAATCTTGTATTCTTCTTGTGATAGTTTGCTGCATTCGCTTATTATACAAACGTTTCGTCTTTGTCTACACAAATTCTACACTATTGCGTCTCATCAATTTTCCTTTGCCATAATTTGTTCTTACGGTGCAATTACGAGGGATCGAGCTTCTCTTTCACGGTTCCCCTTCTTAGCCATGTCCGGGACTTTTTATGTGCGATCTCAGTAGATTGGCGTTTGAAGTATCCATATCCATGATTTTCTTATAATTTCTGTTGTCCAGTTTTTCTGCTTGTCCATATGTTGCAATTGCTTTTGCTGGCTGCTGTAGTTTGTCTTTCTTTACTTTTATTAGTGTATTCTCCAAGTACTCGGATTGTTGCATTTACACAATCTTCAATGTTTTCTTGGTACGTATTATTATTATTATTATTATTATTATTATTATTCCTTTTGAGTTTTCACATCAGCATTAGCTGATGGTCTTTCACTGAAATCTGAGTGACAGCAAGTCTCCTCAGATCTCCAGGACTCTTCTGAGTATTCTGGCAGATTGCAGCAGTGCAGTGTTCTGAATGGTATCAATCCTTCCTCTGATTTCCAAACTTTCCAAACCCTTTTCCAATCCTTTTGGGACCGTTCCAAGTGCACCACTACAATAGGTATCACTTTCACTTTCATATTCCATAACTTTTTCAGTTCTCTGGCAAGGTCCAGGTATTTATCCATTTTTTCATTTTCCTTCAGCTTCACCCTGTGATCTGCTGGCACTGCACAATCCACCAGTTGACAAGTTCTTTCTTTTTTGTTAATTAACATTAGGTCTGGTCTTCTTGCTGGGATAAGGTGATCCGTTTTTATTTCAAATTCCCAGAGAATTTTAAGCGTTTCGTTCTCAAGAACAGATTCTGGTTTATGCATATACCATTTTGTTGTATGGTAAAAATTTATTTTTTTGCATAATTCCCAGTGGATCACCTTCCCAACCCAGTCGTGTCTAGTTTTGTATTCTCGTTGTGCTAGTTTGCTACATTCGCAGAGTATATGGTTTACAGTCTCATCTCTATTAATGCGAAGTCTATATTATTATTATTATCATTATTATTATTTTTGTTGTTGTTGTTGTTGTATTTTCATATTTATCTATTTTTATCTCTAAGACAAAAAGAAAAATGAAAAAAAAAGATGACTATTCATTTTTCTTTTTGCCTTAAAGATGTAAAGAGTTTACTTGAGTCTTCTTTTCAGTCGTTAGTTTGTAGGTGGCTTAAAACACACACACACTCACATGCGCGCGCGAGCACACACACACAACAACATATATATATATATATATATATATATATTATAAAGATAAATCTAATGAGTCAGACGAACCTACTAAAAGTTTCGCTTAATGCTCTTCAGGGCTAAGATCTGACTAAAGAGACTAGGAGCAAACGCATTAGATATAGTACTTACCACCGTGATTCAAATAAATCCTTTAAATTAGCATAAACTAAAACGACCAATAGAAAAACAACAAAAACAAAGAACACTATTAAATCAATATTTTATTATATATATTTAAATTAACTTTTTAAAAATTATTATTTCATATTTTATTTTTTATTTTTAAGTAAAAAAATTTTTCTTCCCGGTTGATGTTTGGTAGTATATTTTTACAATCAAACTATTTGCTGTTTTTTTCTCACCGCGAGGATTTACCAATAAGTTTGGTATATTATATATATATATATATATATATATATATATATATATAAAGTGAGAGAGATAGTAAAAATGAAGACTAGGAAACGTTCGATTGATAGATAAAAACCGTCACCCTCGTGATCAGATGTTAGCATATGTGTATCTGCTGTAGGCGTATGCAAACCGAATAGAAGACAGAAAACCTATGTAAATGAACAAGTAGTGCAAGACCGAGGAGATTTGAATAAAGCACATTGCCGACCATAACTCTTGTGTTTAGGCGCCCAGAATAGGAGACGTCTATTCTCAGAGGAATTTGATTCTTACGTCATTAAGAATGGGTGAAAGAGAGAGTACGAGAGAGAGAGAGAGAGAGAGAGAGAGAGAGAGAGAGAGAGAGAGAGAGAGAAGAAAGAAAGAAGAAAGAGAGAGAGGAAGTAGCTCTCTGTTCAAGAAAGTAAATTACTGTTGAGAAAGACAATTTCGAGACATATGCAAAAGACGGCACACATGAAAGAGAACTGCACCTGGGGGCCGTGATTCAGTTAATTTAAGTCAAATATGTCTAAAGAAACCTTCTCTTTGGACTTTCTTTCTTTCTCTTTCTCTTCCTTTCTCTCGTCTCTCTCTCTCTCTCTCTCGTCTCCCTCTCTCTCTCTTCGTCTCCCTCTCTCTTTCGCTTGCTAGCTCGCACTCTCGTTCTCTCGCTTGCTTGCCCCTCTCTCTTCCCCCTCTCTCTCTCTTCTTTTCTCCCTCTCTCTTTCGCTTGCTAGCTAGCACTCTCGTTCTCTCGCTTGCCCCCCCTCTCTCTCTCTCTCTCTCTCTCTATATCTATTATATTTATATATATATATATATATAGATATCTGTCTCTCATTCTCCCTTTCTTTCTCTTTCTGTCTCTCGTTCTGTCTCTTGCAGCATCACTTGGGATAGTCAGCTTATTGGCACATCCTGTGACTGTTATAATCAAATTAGTAATTATTCAATTGAAGCCAGTGGATTTTGCAAGTACGTTAGTAAAGGACAAAAGCTTTTGCTCAATAGCGTTTAAAGACATTTATTCAAACGACATATATAATATATATATATATATATATATATATATATATATATACGACATGTATATAGATATGTACAGACAAGATAGATAGATAGAATGTACAGACCAAGATAGATAGATAGATGCCCCCCCACACACACACACAAAATATATATATATATATATATATATATATTATATATATATATATGTCGGCAATATATATATATATATATATGTCGTAATATATATATATATATATATATATTATATATATATATATACGACATATATTATATATATATATTTTGCCGACATATATATAATATATATATATATATATATATATATATATGTGTGTGTGTGTGGGGCATATCTATCTATTTTGGTCTGTACATATCTATCTCTTTGGTCTGTACATATCTATCTATCTCTTTTGGTCTGTACATATCTATCTATCTGTTTTGTGTGTGTGGTATAATGGTTAGCAAGCTAGATTAGCAGGCCATTGGTAGTGAGTCGATTCTCACTGGTGCCCACACCTCTGTCCTACGCTTAGTAAATAACTATATGTGTGCGTGCGTGTGTGTGTATCTATGACGGATGTTGGAAAACTTTTGTTTTTCATTTGAGCTTATAGATAAATCGTCTAAGTTTTGTTGTCGTTAGTTTAAGGTGGCTTAATAAGAATTAATTTCATGGCTCCATTTGTATATGAGTTCCAGTCATTTGTTAATGGGTTTGGTTTGTTCTCGGAAGGTTATAATTACTATCTTTTCTTCTAAGCCAAGCTTGCAGTGGTGCTATCTTTCTTACTTTTCATAGCGCAGTTGGTAGAGCATCAAACTAGGAACCACAATGTTTCGGGTTCGCTAGGGATGTGTGAGGTAAAGTGAGGTAAATCGACAAGGTGGACTATTGTTAAGAAATAAGTTTTAAAAATGAGGAATGATTTTGTATTTATAAGTATTGACTACAAACAATATTCAAAATTATTAACAATATATATATATATATATATATATATATCTTATTATAATGGAGATTGTATGTTTTTCTGTCTGTAACCGAAACTATATTACTATACAAATCACAATTCCCTTAGTTATCTGCATCCCATTTTTCATGATTTTATTTTTATTTAAACCTCAATTATTAATAAAATTGTTTTACATTACTTACACTGTTGACCATATCTACATACTAATAACATGCAATTGTATTTATATATACAACAAAACAGCGGTTTACAGTATGAATGGGAAGGCTAATTTGCATATTGGTCTTAAAAAATTTGATTTTAATAAATATGTGCTTAATATTATTGATTTCTAATTGTTTAGTTTTATCTTATTGAATATGAGCAAAATTCTCTTCAATAAATCTTAAAAGAAATCCCTTAACAAAAAGAAATAACTGTAATATTATTCTTTACTTCCTAATTTAACTAAACTGTTTAATTAGGAAAATTTACCAATGAAAGATGGGAGTAATGTAAAATGATGGAAGAGTTAGTTTCAAAGATGTTCTATTTTTCAATCATACCCCTCTGTTCAAAATCTTTTTATCTACATTCTCATTCAGTTTCATTAGCCTTTCTAATTTAATATCATATTTTATCATAAAATTTAACTAAAATACTTGCACCTGGAGGGTGCATATATTTGCTAGTATATATAATAACAATATATACATTAATATTAACAATATATATATATATATATATATAATCCACAGACACTTGTTTCAAGGTTTCACCTTTTATCAGTGTGGCTATACCGTAACAGCTATCCCTAGCCGGGTTCGAGACCCGAATGAACTTTCGTTCGCCAAACCTTTAACCCGTACGGCCAGAAGCAGCTGTCAAATATAGGAGAATATTTAATCGCTACATTTCTAAGCGGAAATGAATTCACTAGAGTCCTCAAACGTTTGTAAACAATGCGAGGGTTAGCTAGACGCCAGAACGGTGAATCTGCAATTAAATTCCTATTCAGAGAACTCAACCATTAATATGTATATTAGAGTCCTCAAACCTTTGTAGAAAAATAGATGGAAATTAATCCGACAGTATGAAATTTAACATTTTTGAAAAAACAAATGATGTTATATAATTGCTGACAGAAATCTGTTTCGACCGCTTCAATAGATCGGTCTTCATCAAGAGCAACATATGAGAGAAAGACGGGAAAAAAATTACCGTTAGAAGACAGGCTAAAAATAACATTTATTTTATTTTTAACACAGAACACGCATTTTTAAAAAAAATATTTTTTTGAATAATAGCGTTTGTTTGTAGCCTGTCTTCTGACGGTTATTTTTTCCCGTCTTTCCCTCATATGTTGCTCTTGGTGAAGATCGATCTATTGAAGTGGTCGAAACAGATTTCTGTCATCAATCATATATATAAGTGTTGTTCTGGTTCCAACGGGAGAAAATTCAATATTTTATAAAAAAAAGAAGGTCCGCAAAGTGGATTATGTTTTTAGAAAATTTATTTTTTAAATTTATTTTTATTTTTATCTTACATATGCGACACGTGTTTCAGATTTTCTGGTATATTCTTCAGGCTTTGGGTGATAATATGAAAATTTTCATATTATTGACCAAAGCCAAGATACTAGAAGATCTGAAACAGGTGTCGCATATGTAAGATAGAAATAATAAGAAAAATGTTTTCTAAAAACATAATCCATTTTGCGGACCTTCTTGTTTATAAAATAAATAAATATATACATTATCATTATTATTTATATTTTAGAACGCGGGTGACGTGTGGAACACGGTACAGCTGTCTCAACCTTATTAGGTCTCATCAGCAGTGTATACCTACGATCCCCCTCTGACAAAGATCGAACCGGAGAACCCAGCACGCAAAGTCAGAGACTCTACCCCTGGTCCACCGGCATGTGGCACACGTATTACGCCAAATTAACTTGTCAATGATAAACACGCCACTACTATACAGACTTAAGCACAGTGAGCGCTTACAGGATCGCAATTTAGGCCTTCCTCAGGCGAAAGATAGTAGTGTGTGTGTGTGTGTGTGTGTGTGTGTGTGTGTGTGTGTGTGTGTGTGTGATGGATATTGGGAAACTTTTTGTATTGGCAAAAAGTAAATATAAGATTAGAACTAATAACCAATATTCAAAATGGTGAATATTTTGTCGTTTTAATCTTATTTATTCATACTTATATTTCAATAATGACGAACTTACAATCCATACCTAATATAGGTAAGTTCTGCTATATCTTACAATTTCACCCTATAACTGTACCAATATAATGTTAATCGTTTGGAATCTTCGCATTCGATTAAAACTAAAATAGATATTTATAAGTAAAAATAAAATTCATTCACTTTCCAAATTAATTTGCTGCATTTACTTTCATCTCTCTCAACAGATGGTCTGTTAACTTTCATTTTGTTATTATGAAATTAACTATTTTATTTGGTTATTATGTGGTAAACTATTTCATCTCTGTTGGTTGGTTGGTTGGTTGGTTGGTTGGATTTTAAGTCATGTCCACACACGTCTCGTCTAAGTAAGGGCCAAAGTGGAGTGCTGCACTTCATAAACTGCCCAGTCACCAGGATTCCGTTCTTAAGTATCATGGGTCACAGCCAACAGGTGGTCCCAGTTGGTTGTGTTTTTACCCCTGTGCTGAAGCGCAGTCGGGGTATTCTACAGCTCCAATCGACAAGGTGGACTATTGTTAAGAAATACGTTTTAAAAATGAGGAATGATTATGTATTTATAAGGAATGGCTACAAACTATATTCAAAATTATTAACAATTTTCAGTAAACACAATTTGGAAAAAAAACAATGGTCTAATTCCCAACAATTCATCTTTAATTTTTTGCCGACCAAATTCTCCCCATGCCTGTACCAACTTTTCCTGGTATTTAAACGTGTAAGATAGGATATTTCAATGTTCAGTATCTATTTATCTCAGAACTCATTCTATTCAAATAAGTATTTGTGTTCAGTAAATTTTCATACCGTAAAAAATAAAACCATAAGCGTTAGATAGATTTGAACATTGCTTTATAGTGAGGCAACTATATCATTAAGATTTTTTTAAATTTTCCAACTTAAGTTGGAAATTTTCAGAAGACTCCGCTGTACATTAGTTAGGGTTAGAGTTAGTGTTAGGGTTAGGGTTAGGGTTAATTCGTTCAATCAGATATACTAGATTGATATCTTTATGAATTCTGGTGAAGAGAGAACAAAGATAGGAACCCTTTCAATGAAATGTTTACTGATATAGTTGATTCACAATAAAGCATTTCCTAACCCATTAAGTAAACATATCAAATGTTGTAATAATTAAATTATCATACTGTCAATATTAATTTTTTAGTAGTTCTTTCATCTTTATTTTACTTACTTTCTTTGCAACTATTCAG
Source organism: Doryteuthis pealeii (assembly GCA_023376005.1). NCBI lineage: Eukaryota > Metazoa > Mollusca > Cephalopoda > Myopsida > Loliginidae > Doryteuthis > Doryteuthis pealeii. The sequence goes on from CM042175.1 coordinate 18,501,322, forward strand.
AAATTAAATTATGACCATTAACTAAAGATTTTAAATCATTATCATTATATTGTATTTTATTGCATGAATACGACGTCTGGCAATTTATTTGGTAAGCACTCACAAGGTTATTAACCATCTTGCCAACAGCAACCTTGAGCACCTTTTTGGTTTCCATGTCTCTAACACCCGTCAGAAAACTGCACAGCTCCCATGACTTACAGAAACATTTTTCTATGTTCTCAGTTACTGAAGCGGGGAAGAAAGTACCTGCATCAGTTGTTAGCTGCTGAAACACTGCATCCTGCAAAACCCCAATCTGATAACTTAATGGTTTTATCTTTTTAAGGTACAATAATTTACTGAACACCGCTGCTACGTTCATTATAGTTCAAGATTGTTCTTTAATCTATATAACTGTTTTTTAAATCACAGAGACGAAATAATAATCCGTAATTTACGAATATGTTTTCTCGTTTGTATTAATGCTGTATGTGTGCAGTGTACATAAATGATTTTTGGTTTTGGTTTGTTTTGTTTTACGGCATATCAACCCCAGTGGGTCATTTAATGCCGATAAAGTTTTGAAATAAATCAATTCTTAATGGATAATACAATTTAAAAAAAACAACATTTTTCTATTTAACCCATAGATGGGACCCTAACAGGTACTACCACTCCGGGTCAGAGTAGACCAGGGAGCAATGGTGATGAAGGGGTGCTCCACATTCCCCAAACCTCCAAAACTGGAACCTCACCATCAGATAGAGTTTAACGTCATTCCCAGGACATGTAGACCCTCAGTCATAGCCTTCTAGCACCCATATGATAAAAAGGGGTTGGGACTTGCCATAAGGGCAATAGGGTTGGGAAAATCATATAGGTGCTAGGGCTTGACGTGACCAGCCGATTGATCGGAGGGGGCCTCTCCGATCGCCCGTCTAGCCCAAGATAGGGCCATGATGGAGTATTGCATGTCATGAACTGCTCATCCACCTGGGCTCTATCCTTAAGCATCATGGGTCGCCACCCACGGCCCCATTGGGGGAGTTTTACCCCTCTGCAGAGGTGCAGTCGGTGCATTCTAACGCCGCAGCCGACAGGGCAGGTACATAAATGAACGAGAACTTGAAGACCTTATAAAGGAATAGGAATGGAATTTGGGATTGAAGAATATGCCACGCTAATAATGAAAAAAGGAAAAAAGAAATAACCGCCCAATCAAAAAAGCATCAGGACACTTTGATAAAAGGAAAAACCATAAATATTTTGGAATGTTATAAGTGAATATCATCACGAAGAAGAAGATGAAAGGAGAATTAAAGAGGAATTCATCAGAAGAATAAAAAGTTTTCAGAAACCAAACATTGCAGCAGAGATATAATCAAAGGCAGAAATACTCCAAAAGTTTCCCTCATAGTCTTGACCCTTCTTAACACGTTGCCAACGTTTGCTCAAATGGCATTTTCTCCACACTAATGTTGCCGCATTACTTTTATTGCATAAGTTTTGAAAGTATTGTTGATACACGTAGTAGGCTAATAATGTACCATGCCTCAGTGGAAAAATACCTGCACGGAAATAGTAAATTGACTGTTACGTGTTGGTGCACATTTGGCGCCCGTAATTATCTGTGATTTATCTATGATATGTGTCTATTTCATATATGATATAATAGCAATATGATATAAAAATAATCAAAGGCATTACTTTTATTGCATAAGTTTTGAAAGTATTGCTGGTACGCGTAGTAGGCAAATAATGTACTTCGCCAATATAATACCAATACGTGTATGGCAATGATAAATTGACTGTTACGTGTTGTCACACGTAATTATCTGTGATTTATCTATGATTTAAATCTATTTCATACACTAGAGCCGGTTTAGCTCATTCGGTAGAGCGTCCGACTAGTAAACCACAAGTTTCCAGGTTCGATACAGGCCGTCGTCAACTGAACGTATGAGTTGCTAAGGGATCTATGCGGTAAAGTGATGAGCTGATGGTAGGTGTGATGCACCTTCTCAGACGCTAAAACAATTGCCTTGGTATATCGCAAGTGAAAAGTGGAAAGACTCACTCGTTGTCCGGCTGATACCGGCTTTAGGCCACCCCGAGGACTATGAAATAGGTTGTAACAGGTTATAGATAAATTAAAAAAATGTTATATGGGACACTGACAGGTACTACCACATAGAGAGAGTTTCTGATTCTACGTCCTGGGTTCTTGGTTTCGATCTCTGTCTGGGGGAGATCGTAGGTATACACCGCTGATGAGACTTACTAAAGTACGGTGTTCCACGTCGCGCATTATTCGCCGAGTTTGCTTGTCATGATTATTTTCAATAATTATCGAATTTTATACGATATACGCATTGTAATTGCCTTAAAAAATATGAATAATAATAATAATAATAATAATGATATATATATATATATATATATATATATATATAGCTGTGAATTGATTCTTATTTTTGTTTTATCTTTATATCACTATTTTGAATAAAATTTCTTGTTAACCTAATTTTTCGTCGTTCCCACTTTCTTTAAGTTGTATATGTAGATATTCCCATGTTATTATGAACGCATATATTCTAAATAGTGAAATATTTGCCATATTACATATATGTACCACGACGTACATCAGTAATATACATAATGGTACTTAAGATTACCGATACGTAGTCAACGTGTAAAAGTCCCCTTCAAGGGTGTAGTTGGGACATAGAGTCCATCCTCCCCCTCCTCATCCTTCTTCTCTTCCGCCTCCTTACCAAGTTGGGCTGACAGCACGGATTCCCATCACTCTTTCTCACAACCCACTCCTTTGCTGGCACGTCCTCAACATGAAATCCAGTATCAGCTCAGATCTGATCAATGTAAGGTTTTGCAGGTCGGTCAACACTGTTGTGACCATGTGTAGGTATCTACAGAAGAACTTTATTCATCCGTGATTCTCTTTCGGTCCTTGGGAGGTCTTCGGCACAGTATCCAGATTCCACTCAGAGCTGATTTATGTAGGATTTTATAGATAATTTAACTTTTATAGCTAATTCATTCGAATTTGAAAACCAGCATTAAAAAAAATGAATTCAGCATGCCATCATTATCATCATCATCATCATCACGTCGCGGTAGCAGCACAGATACCCATGACTCTCTTTCTTCAACCTATTGGCCATTGAGAGCTCTTCCGTACAGTATCTATAATCCGCACAAATCAGTCCATGGCCATATCCACTGCAGAATGTAACGTTTGAGTTTGACCTTGCTTCAACAACAATGTCTAACATGTCTTTGTCCTACTTGAATGGTTCGTGCAAAATAGTCGTGCTTTTTTGTGGGGAGATGCTTACAGAATTGTTGAAGACGCAGCATCCTTGTGTATTTCCCATCGAGCTTTTCCCCAAGCGTTTTGTTTAAGTGGTGCAGCCATAAAATAGTACTGAAGCGGCAACAGCTTATCAGTGAAACCAGATTTCAATTTTATTGAGAATTTGTCAATAGCAGTCGACACCATTCCTATGCGCATATTGGCACAGCTTTCTGTAGATGAGATATTACTACCTAGGTATGTGTTGTGGATTAGCCTATCGTACCTTTTCTTGGAGTAAATGAACTAGTCCAACACTAATGGGGGAGATATTTGTCTCATACGCCACTTGTATGGACTGGGCACAAGGCCTCGTTTTAATGTGGGCCCACCCACAAACCGGAGCTCATGGGTGGGAAAGAACAAAAATTGCGTCGATCCCTTCGGCATTCCCCCTCAAGGGGGCGCCTCAGGCGCTGGGCAATAAACCCAGCCCTGCCCCCAAGGGGGCAGGTAATGCCCGGGGGAAAAGGCCCCTGGGGTCGACGCTAAAAATTGTACTTTAACCCGGTCCAGTGGTCGAACCACACTGGACCCCCCGAGGGGAATAGGCAAGTCTCAAAGTATAGTAACTGGAACAGATACTACACTTTGATCCCCGCCTAGGAAAGGGAAGTAGTCCAACACTAATTGTTTTTTGCTGTTTAGAGCAGTCGGTAACTTCACGGGGACCTTCTCTGGTTTTCGGTTTAAAGGCTTCGACTTCTAGACAAATTAAACGCGTGATCACAGGGGCCGTCCCCCGGGCAACACCTGTTTCCTTGATTTAAAGGGGAAGGGTTGGGTTTATTGCCTGATGGCTGAGGTGCCCCAAAAGGGGAATGCCGATGAGATAAACTCATTGTTTTGATAAGCCATCGCATGATCTTCGGTTTATGCGTGACTTTCCAATTTAAAAAAAATATCCTGTGTCGCATCCTGGCTTGGTGGGAGGTTAAGGTTAAGACCAACCCCACGGAGACCTTCTCTCGTTTCCATTTTAGAGGTTTCGACCTCTAGACAAATTAATCGTGTGATCTTAGGGTCCGTCCCCCAGGAAACACCTGCCCCCCCCCCGCTTTAATGGGGCAGGGCTGTGTTTATTGCCCGGTACCGGAAGAGCCCCAAACGATGAATGCGGATGGGATCAACGTATTTCTTTACACTAGCCATCTTATGAGCTTCGGTGAGTGCGTGTCTTCCCATATTAAAAAAGACCTGTGGGAGCTTAAGGTAAATACATTACCTAACATTGATCATTACGATAACACACTATTCTTCAACTCAATTCTTAGCATTCTTTGGGGAACTACTTTACTGTTGGCGCTAACCTTTATTTGTATGTTCTAGTATACCGAACAATTTTTGTTCCAGAATAAAATAATATGTGAACTGCTCTAAAAAAATATTGTCATAAATTCAAAGAGTCGGCAAGAATAAAACTTTCCATTTTATTATGATGTGCAAGACATTTGTATTAATAAGTAAATATAGTCGTCGGGCTTGCCTAACGTCGGTTTCAACCAGACAGCAAGGGAGTCTATCCGCTTTTCACTATCGCTAGACTAAGGATATTGTTCTTACACCAACCACCAGCTCCTTAGTTTAAAGCCCAGATCCCTGTGCTACTCATACGCTGTTGGTGAGGGCTGGTATCGAACCAGGAATCTTGTGGTTCCTAGACGGACACTCTATCGACTAAGCTAAACCGGCTTCTTTAAAATAAACGGTTATGTTTCTTACTTTTGTCTTCGTAATTCGAATCCCAGAATGCAGTGTATGTATTCAAAGAATTTTACATATCTTGTATATACTTTTCGTATTCGTTGTGTTCACACTTCGTGATGAATATAAAAGCCTCATTTCTATCATAGAACTGTAAGAAAGAAAAGAAAAGAAAACTTTTTTGGTAATATGCCGTATACCAAGCATCTGCGATGTAAGGATGACTCATCTTTCGCTTGACGAAATCGTCTGTTCGTTCTTTTAGCCCTTCCATTTTTTTATCTTTAATTTTTTTTCTTCCCCGTCCACACAACTGTAATGGCCAGGATGTTGATGAGTAAGAGATCCTGGGTTTTAAGCTATGGTTCGATGGTTTTAACTATGGAGAACTAACAACATTAAGCTCGCGTTGATAAATGATAAGTTACCTCCCCTTGGATTTAATTAGTCGTACGTGGTGCTCATACCAGAGATATACGTCTGAAAATAGATCGTACTAACGCTCACAAGCACCCACATAACATAAACACTCTCACATGTATACACACACATACACACACACGCACACACACACTCAGATATATATATATATATATATATATATATATATATTATATATATATATATATATATATATATATATATATATATATATTGTTGGCATGTCTTAAATACCCATTCGATAAGAAAAAGAGACAGGCATTGTTAATAAAAAATGTAGGAAGTTTAGATTTTCAGGTTTCGATATATATATATATATATATATATATATATATATATATATATATATGTGTGTGTGTGTGTGTGTGTGTGTGTGTGTGTGTGTGTGTGTGTGTAGTATTTGTGGAAAAGTTGACGTGCCGGTGAAAATGGTCACAATGGTTAGCTGATGCAAGTTTATTAATCAATATCTTGATTAATCCAGTGGATTTAACCCTGAAGATCTTTAAGATGAAACTCGAGTAGGTTATTACCATGTACCATTATAATATATATATATATATATATATATATATATATATATATTGAATTAATCTTTCACTCAGTAGCAACCTTTTAAAAACAATAGTAGAAATAATTATTTGCTTTGGTTCATATCAACGGCATATCAACTCCTTTTGGATTATTGATATCAAACTTTGATTCATTTCTAAATGTTTAATTATAACCATAATTATTTTTTATCTTCAACACTTCATGGCAAACGTTTTTAATCGCCATTTTTTGTCCATGATAATAATCATTGTTGTACACATGGTTATAAGGTATAAATTATTCCTTTATAACACTAATGATTTTAAAACAAATTTATTTGACCCATATATGGGACATGAATAGATACTACAGCTTTGGTTCAAAGTGAACCTGGGAGAAATAAATGCATTGGGCTATCGATTTTCAAAATATAAAATAAATATTAAAGGGCTTTCGACATCCATGATTTTAAATATTTTAAAATGCTTGTTTTATAAGTTTTTAAAAAGCTATTTAAATCATCGCACCACATTCGACATTATGATGGCTGTATCCCAGATATTGTAGATATCATCATCAATCTTACTGAGAGTTCGGATTCCATGATTCCCTCTCTTGCCACACATCCTTCATCACTTCTGTCAGGCTCTAAGTACCACAATCCAGTGACTGCACAGGGCCGATCGATGTAAGTTTTTACAGGTCGGCCAACACTGGTGTGTCCATGTATGGTTGTCCTCAAGACAAAGTCACTTATGAATTTGTTCTTACTTCTTTAGCATGTCTTGTTTGTCTCTGGCAACTTTCTTAAAGACCCCACAATGCAACATTTTTTTTATCTATATATTAATATGGTTGTTCCTTAATCTTCCGACCGTTATCGTCTTGCCACAGCCTCTAGTTAATAATCAGACCATCCAAGATAAAATGCAAAATGTAAATCCTGAGTATCTGGTGTTGCTTATCTGCCAAATTCTTATTTCTTAATAATGTTTCCACCTCAACTAAATAATTGACCATTCCATTTTTATTATAAAGAAAGAGAAGAAAAGGACATGCCACACAAAAAATATAAAGAAAGAAAGAAAAAGTAAGGGAAAGATAAAGGGGGGGATAATGCTAATCTGTTTCAATCAAACAAAATGAAAAAAAGGAAAATGAAAAAATGAGAGTTAAATCAAGATCCTTATACTTTTCACATATTAAACTATTTGAAATAGCTCTTAAGTAATGTTAATACACGGATAGCAAAGGCATGGTTGGCCACAAATAGATTATCAGTCATATGGAGGTCCAATCTCCCTGACAAGCTAAAGCGACAGTTCTTCCAGGTTGTGGTTGTGTCGGTGCTGCTATATGGTTGCACCACCTGGACCCTAACAAAGCGTCTTGAGAATAAGCTAGATGGAAGCTGCACAAGAATGCTGTGCGCAGTCTTGAACAATTTGTGGAGGCAGCACACGAGGAAACAGCTGTACGGTCACCTGCCCCCCCCCCATCTCACAAACTATCCTAGTGAGACGGACAAGACATGCAGGACACTGCTGGAGAAGCAAGGATGAACTCATAAGCGACGTTCTCCTGTGGAAGCCAACACATGGACATGCAAGTGTGGGGCGCCCAGCAAGGACTTACATTGACCAGCTATGTTAGGATGCTGGTTGCTCCGTAGAGGAGCTCCCAGGTGCAATGAATGATAGGGAAGGTTGGCGAAAGATTGTCATGGATATCCGTGCTGCATGCGCGACATGATGATGATGAAACATATCAAATAATTAAATTATGCTACTGTGGTATATCCACAGGTCCTGCTAGTTGATATCATTTCCTAATCTAACAACAATCAATTCTCATTTAAATGATCTCAAATTTTAACAGCCTATATAGAAAAAACTAAAAATATGTTTAGATTTTTTTCCAGATATAGAAATGTTCGTCTTACTCGATTGTTTTGTGATTGGGGGGTAAGTGGCCGTACCGCTGTTTTTTTTTTCTGGGTTGTTACTTCCATGATTTAAAGGGCCGGGTTAGCCCAGTCGGTAGAGCGTTCGGCTAGAAACCACAAGGTTCCTAGTTCGATACCGGTCCCCGCCAACTCAGCGTATGAGTAGCACAGGGATCTGTGCGGTAAAGTAAAGTATACAGGGTTACCCAGGAAAAACAGAACCCAAATTATCTATTTATTTTCCCATTAAACTAACCCTAAACCCCAACGATAGTTTTTTTTCCGCAAGTGACACCGCTTCGCCTACGGACTTTTTTGAGGCAGGAGGCCGGGAGGGTTCTCCGCGAAAAGTACTGAATCAGGAAACAAGCGGTTCGAGGTTATAAAAGTGTATGCAAAAAATAAACCTCTGTGTTGTTTCCATGACTAAAAGCTTAAAAAGATGGAACGTACAGAGAAGCAGACAACCCAAATGGAATAAGAAACGTTATCACAATATATAGACAGAGACAGAGACAGCTAGAAGAGAAGACTGAAAGATCAACACCATGATGGACAATGAAATTCAGCTGAGAGAACTATAATAGAAGAAAAAGTTGCAGAAATTAAGAAGAGTATACAACAATAACAAGGCTAAAGAGTCTAATCTACCATACTATTAACCAAATTTGGAGGTAGAATTGGAGAATTCAGACGTTGTCCAAGGTTATTAGCGCTATGGGGAATACTCTGCTTTGTACAGGATTTGAACTTGGGTACCTTCCCATGAGGATAACCGTTACGCAACGACCACCTCATTGGCTTTGTATGATTGCGATGACGTTAATTTGTAATTAAGTCACTATATATATATATATATATATATATATATATATATATATACAAACATTTAAGAAAAAACAAATGATAATATTAGTTTTGTGACAGATCTGTTTCGACCTTTTTAATAAAGCGGTCTTTATCAAGAGCAACATATTATGAAAGAGGGTTCACTTCCATTTACTTCATATATATATATATATATATATATATTATATATTCACACACACACAAGCATATTAACACATACACGTATTTACACTCAGACATATAAATCACATATATTTACACACAGGCAACACACATTTAAACACACACACGCGCACGCGCATATATATACATTGGCCCAGTTTAGTTCAGTTGGTAGAGCGTCAGACTAGGAACCATAAGGTTCCCGCTTCGATACCGACCCTCACCAACTCAGCGTATGAGTAGCACAGGGATATGTGCGGTAAAGTGAGGACCTGATGGTAGGTGCAGCGTTCCACCTCAGACGCAAAAACAATCTCCTTGGTTTAGCACTACTGAAAAGGGGTTAGACTCCCTCGCCGTCTGGCTGATACCGACTTAAGGGCACTCCGACAACTTTACTTACTTTACTTACTATATATATATATATATATATAAGTAAAGTCGTCGGGGTGGCCTAATGTCTGTATCAGCCAGACAGCGAGGGAGCGTATCCCCTTTTCACCAGCGCTAGACCAAGGAGATTATTTTAGCATCTGAGGTGGAGCGCTACACTTACCATCAGCTCCTCACTTTACCGCACAGATCCCTGTGCTACTCATACGCTGAGTTGGTGAGGGCAGGTATCGAACCAGGAACCTTGTGATTCATAGAGTATTATTTGGCAAATGTTTCTCACTAGTATTAGCAAAGTGTGTGGGGTGGCGTATATTTTCGCACAAATAGTTTCATTATATAAATTTTAATAATTTTGAAAATTTTGATATTTACAAAAAATATTTTTTTTTTGTAATCTGATTTGCTCTTAATTACCTGACGCAGCTGGTTTATCTCAAGTCACGTGACTGAACACAGACCGGCAGAATGTATTGTTGATATGCTGAGTCAACCATGGTGAGTTGCTAATGGTGTGGTGTGTGCCCTCCAAACATGCCAGAGCCCCGGTATCAACATCTGGTGAAACAGATATACGTAACAGAGACCCTTTAAATCAGTGACGTCACTTTGTTTAGGGTCATGGTTACATTAAACAGCTCTCACGACCCCTTCAAACCAGTGCCGTTCATACTCGTCGGTAAGCTGTGATTAATTTCATCTAGTTTGTTTAGATTAAGAGTCCCGAATATATACTTATTTATGGGTGGATCTGTATGTTAAAAATGATTAGATGTTTATGATCAGTTCACTGTCGACAGGACGTAAAATATACAATGACTTATCTCCAGCAGTGGGGTAAGCTACCTCCCACTACACACACACTCACAGATGTTTTAGATATGCATCCATTGATTATGTTAAATAGCCTTCTTTTTAACTTTAACTGGTTCTAAGGTTCATCTTCTTCCATTTCGCCGACTGGCCATTTTCTTTTGGGTTGATTTTAATGGTTCCACTCTCTGGTTGATTCGGGCTTCTTTTGTGCCGGGTCCGGTTGTGTTTTGTCTTTGCTCATTACTTTTATTTTTAATGAGGAACACAAGACTTAATTTCATTTTCCTTAGACGTCTTTATTAAACCCGAAAGCCCAAATAGGTTCAACCACCGCGGGGAGAAGATGGTTTACTTGGGGACAGACGACAATTGCATATGTTCCTATCGACGAACCGCCAAATTCTGCCAACTCAGTTCCCTTCACATTTAGTCAATGAGAAATCAATGACTAGGTCAGTGATAGGTGAACTGCTTTCAATCACTTCTATAACGGTCATGTTATGATTCTATAGCAATTTTTCATTTACCAATACCATTATCTAAATTTTACTACACTACAATACATAATTCATAGGAAACCCAAGAATTATGTAACAGTGGTTCCTCAATTCTGGGTGGTTTGTTTCAGTTTCGTTTCTTTGTTTAATGGCATATCAACATTCGTGGGTTATTTAATGTCAAAACCATTCCTATAGAACAGTGTTTCTAATAATTAACCCATAGCTGCGGGAATGGGATTGTTCATACCTTTTTCTAGTGTACGGGACAGAATGGAGTGTTGCATTCTATGGGGTTGTCAGGCACCAGATTCCGTTCTTAAGCATCAAGGGTTGCTACCCATGGCTAACAGATGGCCCCATTGGGGAGAAGGGCTTACCCATCTGCAGAGGTGTAGTTGGCGCATTCTACAGTCCCCACCGACAGGGTTTTTAGTATTCGATCAGAATCCCCTATAACTGTGTGCAAAAACGATTCTGTCTAAATTGCAACCATCTTTGAAATTATATTTTAATATCTTAGCCATTCAGTAACTCAACAAGAATTGAAATGCCGTAAAACGAACGAACCAACTAACCAATTACTTCCATTTTTACAGAGTCAATATCGTTCTTATAAGGCTGGTCTGTTTTGCATCAATTAATTAGCTTATTTATTTCGCATTAAAAAGATCTCAACACCGAAGAGGAAAAGTACATTACAAAAGATGTATACTAATTGCAATAATAGAAACTAACAATAAAAACTGTATTTGTACATAAGAAAAAAATTCCAATATTACTTCATAAAAAACGAGTGGAGAGATATCATCTACAATACAATGTTAAGGTATTGAAACTTTCCTGAGTTTTTTCTCGTATCCAATTAACATCTATATGTTTGCTTTTAACAATGACCTGAAAACACACACACCATCAAGTTTTGAGGGGGAGCGTAGGTGGCGTTGTGTCTAACATAGTGGACTGTAACATCGTTGTAAGCGAATTCAAACTCCAATCGCGCCATTGTTCACTTTCGGACTAATACACTTGGGAAAGGTATGAACCCCTCAGCCGACAGTTATAAGTTGATAACTACCACTACTATTCTAGGGACCAGGTTAGCTCAGTCGGTAGAGCGTTCGGCTAGAAACCACAAGGTTCCTAGTTCGATACTGACCCTCGCCAACTCAGAGAATGAGTAGCACCGGGATCTGTGCGGTAAAGTGAGAAGCTGATGGTAGGTGTGGCGCTCCACCTCAGATGCTAAAATAATCTCCTTGGTCTCGCGCTGTTGAAAAGGGGATAGACTCCCTCGCTGTCTGGCTGATACCGACATTAGGCCACCCCGACGACTTTACTTTACTTACTATTCTTCTACAAGGTGGGATTTGGCATTGAATAACTCACGAAGGATGATATACCATTATAGATAGATAACTAACCAAATCAGGTTTTGAAAATTGAATATATTGGGTAATAATTGTTAAAATCCGTTTGTCTCCTGCCCTCTATCAGATTATAAAACCATGATAATCAATGTTCCGGAACAAACGGCAGCAAGTACAGTCGCAGCGTATGTATTTACCCAACTCCTCCACCTCTGGGAAGTTGTGACACAAGGTTAATATTTATGGGGGAATGCAGCTGGTTTGACTTCAAATATGTCCTTCTCCTATTCTGAATGACTAAAGAAGGCTAAATAACCCAGACTTACCTACTATTTACCCATAGCTGACTGTGCGGAGAAGAGAAGGATTCATACCTTTCTGAAGGTCACTAAGAAAACAACCTCGTTGAGGAGTTGAACTCTAAAGTCCATGTGATGTAATTGCTAACATGCTGCGCTGTGATATCGTAGTAAGAGGGTTCGAACTCCAGTCGCGCTATAAGATTCCCTTTCGGACTAATACTCATCATAAATGTACGAACTCTTTCACCCACCCACACCCACTATCAGTTAAATAGTATCACTGCTGTTCTCCTAAACGGGTGGTTTTGGTATTAAATAACCCATGAAGGTTGAGGTATCTTTTCATTCTTTTTTCTTGTGTATTAATTCCTCATGGTTAACGTGCTGGACTGCGAGATTCTAGTTCGTGAATTCTAACTCCAGTCGTATTATTACGTTCACTTTCGGCTTAATGCCATTGAGAAAGCTATGGGTTAATTAATACCGCAAGGATGGATTTAGCATTAAATAACCCACGAAGGTTGATATACCATAAAACAAAGAAACTAATCCTCACCATCTGGTCGTTGATTCTATTTCCGAATACGATAACCGTTAAGCCAGCAACTTGTGAATTTGGATGTTTTAAAGGTCCAGCTTGCTATGCTAAAAGACCTGAATGGTGTCAGATAAGGGAAACCTAGAAACCCGATTATACGAATGAAGACGTTATCTTTTTTATGAGCAGTCGGACAGATGTGGTCGATTTAGTTAAGTCGACTTTTAGAGGAAAGTAACAAATTCGAATTTTAAGTAAATTTTGTAAAATTAGGGTACTAATTGATTTATCCCTAGTGGATTAATGGCTGTGAAAAGGGACACCAAAAGAAGGCCGGTGGTTATAGAATTCTAAGCTTTAGGAATATAAGAACACAAGATGAGGACAATATTCCGAATCGTATAAATAATGTAAATAATAATTTGTAATATTCAATTATAAAGATAAGCAGTCCATGTGTGAAAATAAATGAATACTATTATTAAATAGGAATATCTTTTGTTTAATTATAAGTATTAGGTTAGTTGATTGGTTGGTATGTTTGTTGGTTGGTTGGATTTTACGGCATGTCAACCCTTGGGTTATTTTATGCCGACGACGTATTTGTTTTATTCATTCTTGTTGGGTGTTTATTTTTTAAAACTCATTTTAAAAAACTTTTTTTTCTATGTATTTAACACATAAATGGGACCCTAACAGGTACTAACATTCCGGGCTAGAGTGAGCCGTGGAGTATTGTCAATGAAGGAGTACTCCACACTCCCCAGAGCTCCAGAACTGGAACCTCTCTCTAGATGCAGATAACGTCATACCCACTACATTCTAGCACATATATGATAAAATGTTTTGCTACACGCTAGATGCGGATTACGCAAATGATCTAGCGCAGCTCACAAATGACATACAATTTATATATATATATATATATATATATAAAATTTTTACTTGAAGGCACTTACAACGCATGTATCGCATAAAATTCGATACTTTTTCTTATAGAAAATGAACTTGACAAGTGTAATCCCAGCAAAGGATCGCTCGGTGTGTAGAATATCGTACAGACTGTTTCGACTTTATTAAGTCTCATCAGCGATATATACTAACGATTTCCCTCCGACAGAAATCGAAACCGGGACTTCAGCAGACACAGTGAAACACTAGTGAAACACTATATCGCCTCGGCCACAGTACACAGCTGACCATCCCAGCGATATTAAGCTTGTCAAATGATACTACACGCCTCTACCATAATAGGTAAGGGGGGCGTTTTTGAGAGAATAATATATATATATATATATATATATATATATATATATTATATATATATATATAGAGAGAGAGAGAGAGAGAGAGAGAGAGATAAAAGGGTATGCAAACACACAATACTGTTAAAATGAAAATGTTTTATATCATTTTCATAGCTAATATTGAACAATATTTCGATTTATAAAAAATGATCATCAAAGCTTGTTTTTAATCCGGACTCATCGAGAGAGAAGCAGAAAATAATTTGAATTCAAACCGCAAGCATTGTTATTCCAAAAACTGTTAACTCATATATATATATATATATATATATATATATATATACGGGCACACACGCACACACACACACACACACACAAACATATATATATATATATATATATATATATATATATATATATATATTATAAAATGATAGACAATAATTTCACGTTATTCAGCTTTTCTTTTGGGGAACAAGATGTCTCAACTATTGTCGCAGGAAGTTTTAAACTATCCAATGTATTCGTCTGTGTAAATCTGCTAATATACTGCCATACCTTGATGTATGAGTGTAATTCATTCAGTTCGTAATTCGTTTCAGCACCACTACAAAAAATTCAATTTTGTTATTACATTTTGTGAATAAGAAAAATCATAATGATGTTTTATAAAAAATATTTTTCTATGGCGAAATATATTTGGAAAATTGAATGATTTTTAGTGAACGTATTAATATAAGCATATCTAAAGCTCGCTAATACCGTAATTTTAACTCTTAACACAAGGCAAAATTCAACCTACTGACAGCTCGTAACTAAAATAAAACTCTTAAATTATGGCACTCGTAATTCATGCTATATATATATATATAATATATATATATATATATAGGTTAAATTTTATTATTATTATTGGAGAAATGATTATAGAGGACTCAATTACTTCTGTAAGAGCTGTATTTATTTATTTATTCATATTAACTATTAACTTTTCATTTGTATTAGTTAATATGAATATATATATATATTATATATATATATATATATATATATATATATATAAAAGGTAGATCTGTATGTTAAAAATGATTAGATGTTTATGATCCGTTCCCTTTCTGGCCCTGTCGGTAGGACTTAAAATATACGACTTATCTCCAGCAGAGGGGTAAGTTACTCCCCCCCAGACACACACACACACACTCACAGATGTTTTAGATATGCATCCATTGGTTATGTTATATGGCCTTCTTCTTTAACTTTAACTGGCTCTAATGTTCATCTTCTTCCATTTCACCAACTGGCCATTTTCTTTTGGGTTGATATCCGTGGTTCCTTCCTCTGGTTGATTCGGGCTTCTTTTGTGCTGGGTCTGAATGTGGTTATTATAAAATATGTTCTCATTATTGAGGTCAGTTAGCTATGTTGGTTTGAATAACAGCAGCTAAGTGCAAATCAACCAGTGTCCAAGACTGTTGGTATAAATAGGACTCAAGAATGATCCATTCATGAATCTCTGGGTGATTTGGGTGATTCCATTCCTTGAGTTCTGATTGGCTGCTTGACTGCTTTGATTTGAATGACATTGTGGAGTCTTATATATACTCTGTCATTTTGCTGTGACTTTGTAGCATTCGAGTTTGTATTTGAGTTACAATCGTTTGTTGCCTTGTCTTCCCAGTTCGACGGTAATTGGAACTTTTTATTATTCTTCACCCATGTTCTTAAACAACACAGTATTATTTTTCTTATTCACAAAATTTAATTTAAAAATGGATTTTTTTAGTAGGGTTGGAACGAATTACAAACTGAAGGAATTACACTCATAAGACAAGGTATATGACTGTATATTGGTAAATTTACACAAATGGAGTCCTTGGATAGTTTTAAACTTCCCTGCAACAATAGTTGAGACATCTTGTTCCAAAAAGAAAAGCTGAATAAGTAATATTGGAATTTTTTTCTTATGTACAATACAGTTTTTATTGTTAGTTTCTATTATTGCAATTAGTATACATCTTTTGTAATGTACTTTTCCTCTTCGGTGTTGATATATATATATATATAATTATTGTATGGTATTACATTATTAGATTTAACTTGATGACGTCATGTGTTCCTGCGACCAGACATGCATGTAATTCAGTAAAATCGGTGAACACGAATGAATCAAAATGGTTAATGTATCACCCGTTTGGCATGATCATTTGACAGATAAGTTGAATAATATCCCCACCCCCAACCGGTCTATTTCTCTACCCCTCTGTCATGCCAATCGAATCATCTGCTAGATGATTCAAATACCGATATTCGACAATCGACAAGTACCGTTGAAAAAACAACAACAACAAAAAGAATGGTTCTCGTTCAATCAAATTATTTTTTTTCAAAAATGAAATCAATTGATACAAAATAAGAGTTTCCAATTGGCTAACCAGGAATTATGTCAAAAACTCGTCAAACATTCCCACGTTTGACGTTTTCTTTTCTTTTTCTTTTTAAATATAACATTCTGTCTCTTTTTGTTGGCATTTGTATCTAAGCAACTATCGGACTAGCAAGCTAGTTAGATAACTAGTCTTTCGATATGTACCAGTATGAAACAGACATTGTATTTACTTCGTACCCCACTTGTACGGGTTAGGCACAAGGCCCTATTAACGTAGGACCACCCACAAACCGAAGCTCATGGGTGGCGGGTGAAAAATTGCGTTGATTCCGCCGGCATTCCCTCTCAAGGGGGCGCCTCAGGCGCTGGGCAATAAACCCAGCCCTGCCCCTTTAAATCGAGGGGGGCAGGTATTGCCTGGGGGGATAGCCCCCTGGGATCGACGCTATTAACTTGTAAAGATCCAGGGCCGAAGCCACTGGACCCCTACCCTGTTGGGTGGGTTTACATAGTCTGAAACAGACATGAACGGCTAAGATAAACCAGATACAGAGAATCTATGAAACTTCATCCAGTTATATATGTTAGCAAAATTATGCACCCTTTAATCGTAAGTTATATATGTTTTAATGTTAACCTAAATATCTAAATGATGAATTTGATTAGATAAAAAATATTTTCTACACATTCTTTACCCAAACCCTTTTTTTCAACTTGATAAATCTAAAGCCCTGAAAATCCCTAAAAGAAAACGATCTCAATACCTTTACCTTTACATAAGCTTCACCTTCTAATAATATGAAAATTCCCCAGAGGCATTTAATTTTACCAAATATTTCTACCGCTAACCTCATAGAAAGCAATTTAAATATCCTTCGAATTAAAGCTCTCAATTTATATGTGTATCTATCTATCTAT
>CM042175.1:18528778-18537665 GCA_023376005.1 Doryteuthis pealeii
TATATATATATATATATATATATATAGTTGATAATATTTTTATATATATATATATATATATATATATATAGTTGATAATATTTGTTATATAAATATATATATATATATATATATATAATATATATATATAGTTGATAATATTTGTTATATATATATATATATATATATATATATATATATATATATATATAGTGATAATATTTTTATATATATATATATATATATATATATATATATTATATATATATAGTTAATATATATAATATATATATATATATATATATATATATATATATAGTTGATAATATTTGTTATATAATATATATATATATATATATATATATATATATAGTTGATAATATTTGTTATATATATATATATATAATATATATATATATATATATATATATATATAGTTATATATTTGTATATATATATATATATATATATATATATATATATATATTATATAGTTGATAATATTTGTTATATATATATATATATATATATATATATATATATATATATAGTTGATAATATTTGTTATATATATATATATATATATATATATTGATAATATTTGTTATATATATATATATATATATATATATATATATATATATATATAGTTGATAATATTTGTTATATATATATATATATATATATATATATATATATATATATAGTTGATAATATTTGTTATATATATATATATATATATACATATATATAGTTGATAATATTTGTTATATATATATATATATAGTTGATAATATTTGTTATATATATATATATATATATATATATATATATATATATATAGTATAATATTATATATATATATATATATATAATATATATATATATATATATTGATAATATTTGTTATATATATATATATATATATATATATATATATATATAGTTGATAATATTTGTTGTTTTTTTGGTTTACGGCATATCAACCTCAGTGGGTCATTTAATGCCGATAAAGTTTTGAAATAAATCAATTCTTAATGGATAATACAATTTTTTATAGATACATTTTTATATTTAACCCATAGATGGGACCCTAACAGGTACTACCACTCCGAGTCAGAGTGGACCAGGGAGCAATGGTGATGAATGGGGTGCTCCACATTCCCCAAACTTCCAAAACTGGAACCTCACCATCAGATAGAGTTTAACGTCATTCCCAGGACATGTAGACCCACAGCCACCGCCTTCTAGCACCCATATGATAAAAAAGGGGTTGGGGCTTGCCATAAGGGCAATAGGGTTGGGAAAATCATATAGGTGCTAGGGCTTGACGTGACCAGCCAATTGATCGGGGGAGGCCTCTCCGACCGCCCAAGATAAGGCCAAAGTGGAGTATTGCATGTCATGAACTGCTCATCCACCTGGGCTCTATACTTAAGCATCACGGGTTGCCACACACGGCCAACAGGTGGCCCCATTGGGGTGTCTTACCCTTCTGCAGAGGTGCAGTCGGTACATTCTAACGCCACAGCCGACAGGGCGGGTTATGGTAGCGTGGACATGCAGTGAACACATGGTTACTATCAGTTTCTCGTCTATGGGATATAGGCCAGAAACAGTCAGTACCTGTATATATATATATATATATATATATATATATATATAGTAACTGTATATATATATATATATATATATATATATAGTGCCAAATATTTCTTAATGAATTTTTATTCTCTTCACCCTAATTATGTATTTCTTAATAGCTCTATCACGGATATTCAGCACTCGAATAATAATACAACAAAACAGCTGTTTCACCAAGTGAGTTAGTGGTGACCATATACTATTACAATATGTATATATATATGTGTGTGTATATATGCATATATATACATACTTTATACTTACATATATATATAGAGAGAAAGAGAGATAGAGATAGATAGATAGATAGAGAGAGAGAGAGAGAGAGAGAGAGAGAGAGAGAGAGAGAGAGATCTATGGTGGCAAGTTTGCAGTCAGAATACATAATGCAGTATGGCAAACTTTAAGACCTGAAAAATGTTTGAATAATTCTTTAAAATATTTTAGACAAGTCGTACGTCAATTACACATAAACTGATTGACGGCACAGTATCTCTCTCTCTCTCTCTCTCTCTCTCTCTCTCTCTCTCTCTCTCTCTCTCTCTCTCTCTCTTACGTTTTTTTTTTTTTTCTTTTTGTTTTTTTCTTCTTCTTTGGCCTGTCTCCAGAGTATACAAATAGATAAATAGGAAGGAAAAAAAGAAGAAAAAAACAGAATTGATGAGTAAAGAAATCACATTGTATCCTGTGTAGACAAACGCAAAAGAATTCCGTTTTTTTATTTTCAAAATTTTTGTTGCTAGTTCTCTTTGTTTCTTTAAAAAAAAAAAAGATTTTTATTTTTATTTTTTTTAACGCTGAGTCAGCTCTGTAAAAAATTAGCGCGAAATACGCTTGGTAAATAGAAAGACTTGTTTGAGCTGCATGTCTGGGGTTGAGAGAGGTGTGGGCAACAATGGTCGCCCTGGTGAAGAAAGCATGCGCGTATACGCAAGACACATGGATAGTACGTTTGAAGATGTGTGGATTTTTGTGTATGTACGGGTTTTACGAATGAGCGCATGACTTTGTGGATATGAACAAGTAGCAAGAGATGTTGGAGGGTAAAAACTGTCTGGAACGCTGCGACCGAATAATGTGTATTGAGAAAACCAAACACATTGAAAGATAAATAAAAAAAATGGAGTTTGGTTTTGAAAAAAAAATTGAAATAAAAAGAAAAGGAAGAAATGACATGCACTATCAGTTTTGAAGAGTGATTATATTTAGAAGAATTTAGAAGAATCTTCGCTGCGAAAAAAATAACATTCCTCTGTATGCCCGAATAAGTACTTGCGCATTGCAAATATTACTGAATTAATTAGTATCCTTTCAAATATATATATATATATATATATATATATATATATATATATATATATATATGTGTGTGTGTGTGTGCGTGTGTGTGTGTATACATATATATATATATATATATATATATATATATATAGTATACAAATATATACTATAGATATATATATTTGTCATATATATACAATATATATATAGTATACAATTATTTACTATGCATACATATATATATATATATATATATATATATATATATATATATATATATATAGTATACAATATACATATAATATATTATATATACAATATATATATATATATATATATACATTATTTACTGTGCATACATATATTATATATAGTATACAAATGTATATATATATATATAGTATACATTATTTACTATGCATACATATATTTATATATAGTATACAAATATATATATACATATATGTGTGTGTGTGTGTGTACATATATATATAGTATACAAATATATACTATAGATATATATATTTATCATGTATATACAATATATGTATAGTATACAATTATTTACTATGCATACATATATTTATATATAGTATACAAATATATATATATATATATATAAATCAGACTGATGATGTTCTTCGCGTGAGAATGACGAAATATTTCTTTCCTACTTGGACTTGTTTGAGTCATTACTTTTGTTCACTTTTCCTTTTACCTTACTGTCGGATTTTACTCCAACCCTCCTATCTTCATATATATATATATATATATATATATATATCAATGAAGTATTAAACCATTAAACATTAGAAAGAAAAAACTTAAATTAATATATTAATCCCGACCAGTTTCACTTGGCCATCATGATGTGATGTTTTTTTCCCGTCTATTTATATTTTAAGTCTAAAAAGCAAGACAAGGGTGAGACGAGTCTTCTTGGTGAAATCGTTGTAAGCTGGTTCGAACTCCAGTCGCGCTATTACGATCATTTTCAGACCAATCCTCTTATGGAAATGTATAACCGTTAATTCCGCCAGTTTTCGCTTAAAAAGTGCCAGAAGATAGCTTCAGCATTGAATAAACCTGAATGGTATTTACTCAATCCATTCTCACGGGATGGATGTGACGCAAGGTCGCAAGTATGTGTCAACCAGCAAGGATCGAACTCGCTATTCAGTCGTTATGGATCTGCGAATCCTGCTTACAAACTATAACACTACTTTGGGACATCCAACCAACGGAGGTTGATAGCGCGAAATGAAAAGCAAACAGACTTGACGATTACTTGAACTCGGTTCGCCGAGTTCATTTCTTATCACCATAAGCGTTACACGACAAACGTATCCTAGAATCGATTTTATGTTTGATAATGTTATTTTTTAAAGTGTCGTGGTTTTTTTCTGGCGTAAATCTTGTTCTTCTAGAGGTTTATTTTGAATTCAGTCATTCTGTATTCCCTCTTGTTTACTCCAAAATTCAAGGGACATTTTGATTTCTCAATATATTGTTTTGAGCACCGCGTATATTCTAAGAAATACATGATGTTTTCGATATTACAGTTTAATTCGTGACATTTTTATTGTTTATCGAAATATTGAATGAATCAGTTTAATTGAATATGTTTACAACAGTGTCTGGTTCTACCATTACATAGTTGGCAAGATTTTGTTATTTGCTTTAGAGTTTTGTTCTGAATACATTTCTTTTAAGAGTTTTCTTTACTTCCTATCATATCATGTCTTATCATAGTTGGTCTAAGATAAGAATACCCAATTCTATAAAACATTATTCATACTACGTTATACATTAAAAAGTTCGTCCGCCTATGGGGACAGAAAAACACTCTTTCCAAATATCATTATATAATAAAGAAAGAATGTCTAATGTTACAATCAATCCCAATCAGTATTATATATATATATATATATGTATATTAATATATATATATATACACACAAAAAGTGCGATATACATATCAGTTTAAAATGAACGAGAAATTCTAAGGAAGCCAGCTAGTGTAGCGGTTAGAATGTCCGCCTGTCAGCCTGACAGGTAGGGTTCGAATCACGCACAAAGTACTGCCCTGTCTATAGCTCTGCTGATGAGGCTGAAATGTACATACAGTGATCGACTTTTTCTCGATTTGTTTACGATTTACATTTAAACCGATATACACGCCTATTTCATTTAATTATAATTAATTAATCAACAAAATTAGGTATGACTTTAATTAAGTACATAATCTCCCACAAATTGTCGGCCTTCGCCATTTCAAACACATTATTTGACTACTTCATATATATATATATATATATATATATATATATAATGGAAATCTCATGTTTAAAACGAGATGGCAATATCTCCAAACGAGATGAACTTTAATTATTTAACCTATCGTGTTAGTAATATTAACATATATTTCTCTCTCTCTCTCTCTCTCTCTCTCTCTCTCTCTCTCTCTCTGTGTGTGTGTGTGTGTTGGTTTGTTTGGTATATCAACCCCTTTCGTATCGCTTAATGCCCAATCAACCATTTTAATAAATCTATTATCAAATAAAGCAGCACCTACTATTGCTTAAGCAGACTTGTCGAGTAAGCACGAATTGCATCATTCTTTCCCACTTTCGATTACCCAGAAAAGCAACAAAATTGTAGCGAAATCTAAAGCTTACGCTTCTTTATGACACTGTCCCAAAGTACTGTGACTAATTAGTCAGTATTTTATACGTATTCATAGTCAAATTCATACTCATATTCATGATTCAATTGACATGACTGGGCGTCTCACATCATTAGATCAGGTGCAATGTAAATTAACATGTATGTTATGATATCAATCCACAATGTTGTATCTGTTACTGATACAGAAATGAAGGGCTAATAAGACGTAGAAGGTCGGCTGCACCTCTGTAGAAGGGTAAGACTCCCCCAATGGGGTCACCTGTTGGCCGTGGGTGGCGACCCGTGATGCTTAAGGATAGAACCCAGGTAGATGAGTTCATGAATTGCAATACTCCACTTTGGCCCTTTCTTAGGATAGACGGTCGGTGGGAGAGGCCCCTTCCGATCAATCGGCTGGTTATGTCAAGCCATAGCACCTATATGATTGTTCCAACCCCATTGCCCTCATGGCAATCCCCAACCCTTTTTATCATATGGGTGCTAGAAGGCGGTGACTGATATATATATATATATATTATATATATATATATATATATATATATATAAGCAAAGTCGGCGGATTGTATCATCTAAACAACGAGGGAGTATATCCCCTTTTCACTAGCGCTAGACAAGGATATTGTTTCAGCATCTGGTGTGGAGCACCATGCCTACCATCAGCTCCTTACTTTATCGTACTGGTCCCTATGCTTGCTCATACGCTGAGTTGGCGACGGTCGGTATCGAAACCGGAACCTTGTTGTTCCTAGTCGGACATCCGTGTATATATATATATATATATATGTGTGTGTGTGTGTGTGTCTGTGTGTGTGTGTGTATGTGTGTCTGTGTGTGTATGTGTGAGTATATGCGTGTATATATATGTGTGTGTTTATGTGCATTTGTATATATATATTTTTCTCATGAAAAAACAGTCTACAACAGCCCCATAACAGATTATTAAGGGTCTTATTTCTTTAAGTAAAAAATTGACTGTTATTAATTAAAACTTTAATATATACTAAATTTCAATCTAACCTTTAAATATAAGGTATTTCTCCAATACTTTAAACTAAACATTAGGTTTTAGAAATCTGTCAATTGTATTTAAAGTGAATTTTTTTCTGAGCTATTGAAATACTGTAACCCTTGCAACAACTCATGTTCTTATGGAACTGCATAATGACACAGATATGGGACGTAATCAATCAGTGTGGTCATCTATACATATATAAAGGGCAGTTGTGTATATGTGTATGTCCGGAGGAAACTTCAAACATAAAATAGTCGACAAAGTAAATATATATATATATCTACATTCACTATCACCAGTGCTTGGTTTTTGAACAAAAATAATGAAGATTTTATTCATGTTTGGGAAGATATTTTTAAAATTAAAATTTGTACAGTAACAGAAGGTAATTGAAATATGATGTTGATTGATTGAATTAATCGCCTCATTTATATTGTATTTTTTAAATTGTAAATTATTGAATTAAAATTTCTTACTATGGTGTTATATATTTACGTGGGGATTTTATGTATCCAGTGAGGATCTAACTTGTGATAAGTAATAATGGATCTGCGAGACAACTTTTACAAAAATCCCCCGTCTACCCAGGTGACACCGGGTAGCCACTTCTAGTTTGGTTGAAAAATCAATGCAATTATCGTTAAATCAAAATTATATTTCTGCTTGAAGCGACCAAATGCAGTTTAAAATGTGATATTTTCTGATTAAAACCCCGCAGTTCTCTCTGATAATACTGGTTTACAAAAAAATATTTTTTGTCTGAGGCAAGAATGTGAATAGGTGTTATTTACTAATTTGGGTGTGCTGAATTCATATTTATAAACAGTTTTGCTCTATCACCTCTAGCTTTCTGTCTTTTAAATAGTCTCGTTTTAGTATATACAGAGTATTTCAACAGTTGCAGCAGCTTATTACAGATAAAACAGGATAGATAAAGAACATTGACGGAATAAATATACTTGGATGACACAATGTACACAATTCATAGTACCGCAGACAGTTAAAAATGTGTTTTCCTAGATGATCTGCAGACTGCATTGCACTACTGGCCAGAGCACTACTGTTGTTGATTTGAGACGTGTTGGCTACGCTTAACTGCCAAAATCGGTCTTGATATATTAGCTATATATTATATATATATGTAATGCTATCACTTACATTTATTGCATAATAACTCAAAAAAGAAGACATAAGTCGCACAATATTATAAATTAACCCTGAATGCATATACGCCTTTATGTACAGTATGCATATTCTAAAAAAAACTATAGGTGATGAGTAAAGCGGATTTCCAATCTGAATTCAGCACCCCCAAATTAGGTTAAAACAGCTATTTTTGTGCTTGCCTAAATTTCTTTGTAAACCAGTGTAATTGGTGACACATAAACTCACACTAACGAGTGGAGTTCTGTTTCTGTGTACATTTTAAAATGGGTTAAATAGTACCACTACTATTCTTCTACAAGGACGGTTCTGGCATTGAATAACTCATATGTTTGCAATTAAACAAAGTAACCAAACACTGCATACATAAATAAATGTGTATACTAGTTTTAGAAAATCCTTTATATATATGTATGTGTCTCACATTCTACCCGTTGTTTGGTGGATTTTACGAAATCTCAATTCCTGTTAGATTATATATATCGAATACGTTTTCTTTTATTCATATATATGGGTAAACTCATTCTTTTTTTTTAACTCTATCTTTTTTTTAAACTTAATTTTCTTTTTAAAAATCGTTTTTTAAAACATTTTTTAAACTAATCTTTTTATTTAACCCATAGAGGAAATCTAACAGAGTCAGAGTGGACCTGGGAGTAATGGCAATGAAGGAGTACTCAACACTTCCCAGAGCTTCAAAACTGGAACTTTAGCATTGGACACAGTTTAAGGTAATACCCAGGACAATAGCCATTGCTTATGGCCCATATATGGTAAAAAGTGTTGGTGTTTGTCATAATGGCAAAGGGGTCAGGACAATCATTCTACCCTTAGTTAACTGAGAAATTTGTGACAACAAACTTGATAGATGTTTGATGGTGGAAATGATTGACGATGAATTGAATCAAATTTGAATCCCCAGACAGATTATAAAATTCTGCGAGAAATTAGCTCAAAATTAGTTCAGAAGGGAGATAACTCTCTGTGAAGAAGTATTGTGAAAAAAGTGCATTTCTTTGTATCCACATACCCTTTACTCTTCCTAATCTGAAACTTGTCGTTATTTCTGTTCCCCTGTAATGAAAGCAAACTCCGGGATCACCATTGGGAACTCTGTTG
>CM042175.1:18537765-18592765 GCA_023376005.1 Doryteuthis pealeii
CGAACGTTTCCTAGCCTGCATTTTACTATCTTCTCTCACTTTATATATATATATATATATATAGATTATAATATATATATAATATACAAACTAATGGTAAACCTCGCGGTGAGAAAAAAACAGCCAAATAGTTTGATTTAAAAAAAATATCACTACCCAAACATCAACCGGGAAGAAAAAACATTTTTACTTAAAATCAAATATCAAAAAACTAAATATGAAAATAATAAATTTAAAAAAAAAAATTTAACTTAATATATATAATTAAAATATTGATTTAATGTTCTTTGTTTTTGTTGTTTTTCTATTGGATCGTTTTAGTTATGCTAATTTAAGTGATCATTTAATCACGGTGGTAAGTACTATATCTAATGCGTGCTCCTAGTATTCTTTAGTCAGATCTTAGCACCTGAAGAGCATTAAGCGAAACTTTTAGTTACGGTTCGTCTGACTCAGATTATCTTATATATATATATATATATATATACTATTAATTAGATGTGTGTGTGTAGTGTGTGTTGGGTGTGTGTGGTGTTCTGTGTATTAAGCCACCTACAAACTAACGACTGAAAAAACTTAAATTAAAACTCTAACATCTTTAAGGCCAAAAACGAAAATGAATAGTCATCTATTCTTCATTTTTTCTTTTTTGTCTTAGAGACTTAAAAATAGTAACATATGAAATACAATATTAACAACAACAACAACAATAATAATAATGAATAATAATAATGATAATAATAATAATAATAATAATATAATCGATAATTATGCTACCAGAAAACATTGAAGATTGTGTTAAATGTTAACAATCCGAGTACTTGGAGAATTTACTCTAATAAAAGAAAGAAGACAAACTACAGCAGCCAGCAAAAGCAATTGCAACATATGGACAAGCAGAAAAAACTTGACAATAGAAATTAGAAGAAAAACATAGTATGGATACTTCAAAAGCGCCAATCTACTGAGATCGCACATAAAAGTCCCGGACATGGCTTAAAGAAGGGGAACCTGAAAAGAACGAAGCTCGATCCCTCGTAATTGCACCGAAGAAACAAATTATAGCAAGGAAATTGATGAGACGCAACAGTGTAAGAATTTGTGGAGACAAAGACGAAACGATTTATATAATAATGCGAACTGCAGCAAACTATTCAAAGAAGAATTACAAGATTAAGCATGACTGGTGGAAAAGGTGATCCACTGGAAATTGTGCAAGAAAATTCATGTCACTATGCTTACTAAATGGTATATCATAACCAGAATCTATCTTTGCGGACATGAGTACAGACGGATCATCTATTCCAGTTAGGAGAACCAGACCTAGTAATTAATTAACAAGAAAAAAGAAACGTGACACCGCGTTGGATTTGGCGTCAAGCTGTATATATTATAATACTATATATCATATATATTATATATATATATATTATATGTGTGGTGTGTGTTGGTGTGTGTGTGATCATTATGAAATATTGAAAAAAACACAAGTTTCATAAATGAAAGTAATAAACTTGTGCTTTGTCCAATTTCATAATATCACGTTCCTGTGGATTTCATTTCCACTTTTTCTGCACACACACAACAACGCACACAACACACACACACTTCTCTCTCATCTCTCTCTCTCTCTCCTCTCTCTCACACAATAATATATATATATATATATTAATATATATATATAATATATATTATTATATATATATATGTGTGTGTATGTGTGTGTGTGTGTGTGTATCAAATGTATATATTATTAAGCCACCTACCAACTAAAGGATAAAAAAGAATTAAATAAACACCCTTTAAAATACATTTTAAGATCAAAAGAAAAATGAATGAATAGTCATCTATCTGTCTTAAAGATATAGGTAAATAAATAAATATGAAACAACAGCAAAATGATAATAACAATAATAATAATCATAATAGACAGATATTATGTGCTCAACAAATTATTGATGATTGTTGTTAATACAAACAATCCGAGAAACATGAAAATTACCACTAATAAAAGTAAAGAAAGATTAACTGCAGCAGCCAGGAAAAGAATACCATCTTATTGACAAGCCAGAAATACACCAAAACTAGAACAGAAATTTAGAAGAAAAAACAATGGATATCGGAATACCTTCAACCTGCTGAGAATCGCACATGAAAAGACAGGTTATGAACGTTCCCAAGTGTTTGGAAAAGAGTTGAAAAAACTGCAAATCCGTAGAAGAATCGGACATGCAAACAACATCGTAAATCGGCTAGAATACTTCAGAAGAGTCCTGGATATTCAGAAGGAAGACTTCAGTCACTCAGCCTTCAATGAACAACAAGCTTAGACGTGGAAGAAGCCTTCTTATAATAATAATAACAGTCATATATCGCCCACATAATAAGAAAAAAAAAATATAATTAAGTGCCAAATAAATTTCGTGTGATTTTTCCAACCAATCTAACCCAACCTCAATTGGCTGACCCAGTGTGTCACATTTTTGCTAATATGTTATATATATATATATATAATATATGTGTGTGTGTGTTTGTGTGTCGTTGTGTTTCTCGTATATATATATTTATATCTAGATATATATATATGTGTTATATATTAATATATATAATATATTGAGAGAAAGAAGAGAGAGAGAGAGAAAAGGGAGAGCAGAAAAGGGGTGAGGTATAAGAGTGAGATGGAGAGAGGGGGGAAGATTGATAGATATATAAGATAAACAACTCAAATATCAGCTTCGAAAATGACATCAGTTAACTTGGAGTGTACATCATCCATAGGTGTTCAATAACACACATATTACAACATCCAATACACCGGAGAGATCAAATGAAATTAAACCCTGCAATTGATGTGAGGAAAAACTAAGAATGTAAAAACCAATCCCGACAAGCCAAATGTAATAATCTTCACATTGTGTCCGAAAGAAGTAAATGGAAGTATTGTTTACAATCATGTAAGGGAATGAGACGATGAAAAGCATTACAAAAGGCGTAAACATAGACCGATCTGTGATTAAGAAATTGTGAAAAATATGTAGTTATGTGCTGACAGAAATGAAATACAGCCCTAGTTGGATGGGGCTGCAGAATAAACGCCGACTGCACCTCTGCAGAGAGTATTCCCCGCCCAATATGTCATTGGTGTAGTGGCGATCTGCAATGCCTAACGGACGAAATCCTGTGCTGGGACAGTCCCTTAATGCAACACTGACTTTGGAAATTTTAGTGTCTGATCCTACGGTAAAGTGGGACTGACGGTAGGGGGTGATGCACCTTCAGACTAAAACAATAGCTCCTGGTCTAGCGCTATGAAAAGGGATAGTCTCCCGTTGTCCGATATGATACAACAATTGACCACTTCACCAACTTCTTATTTTATAAACACACACACACAAATAATAATATATAATATATATATATATATTATATAAATCACGGGCGGTTTTAAATCCGGTATAGCAGTCAGCGAGGGAGTCATCCCCTTTCAATAGCGCTAGCCAAAATTTTTTAGCATCTATGAGCGCCACAACCTACCATCAAGCTCCTCACTTACCGCACAATATCCCTGACTCTACACTGAGTTGGCGACCGGTATCAGAACTAGGAACCGTTGTGTTTTCTAGCCGAACCCTACCGATAGCTAACCCACCCATTATATATATAAGGCAAGAAAACTTCATACAATACCCATGAACAGCAGTGACAATAAATATCACAAATAACTTAAAGATTGTAACCGCGTATCCAGATTAACGAAAATTAATTTAGGAAAAACAAAACGAATATAAGGAAAAAGTTTACTATACAAAATACCAAGTTACAATTCAATTGCTAGATTGAATTAATAAATCCCTGAGTTCTCCGTGTTACTCATTATCATGTTCCCAAACTACATAACTATCATTCGTCACTCATGCACAAGTTATCTATTCTAACAAAATAGCTAACAACTTATATACCATTAGTGGTATTGCTAACAAAGTGTTGCAATAAACCTTTAAAATATAAATGACTATGTTATAATCGAAAATCCAGCTTAAAAACCCAAAAGAGTAGTTAAATAAAATTAGACCTACTATATTATTAATCAAGGCATGTGTAAACTATGGTGGTTCACTTTGTTGTATACAATTCACTAATTATATATTGTCGGGTAAATAGCAGAATGTTATCTATATATCGAGTATTGGATGTAGAATTATGTATCTAAGGGGCCAGTTTCTAGGAATTCGAAAAAGCATGTAGGAGGCCGCTAGGGTGATCCCATCGGTAGGCAAATTTTTTTATGAAAGTGGGACAACACTCTATAAACAAAAGTGGCCTATATAATAATATAATATAAATATTATTATGCAGTTTTTTGTTTTACAATCCTTTCTAATTTCTGGTCATCTTTTTAATAGCAGAGGATGATGTACGAATCCACCAAAGCTTCTACACGAAGTGCTTTCGCATACTTTGTCCAATCCTCAGTTTGAAAGTTGAGAAGTTTCCATATGTTTCTTTTGAACAAATAGGCCAGTAGGATTAAGTAGTAGAGGGCCCCACAAGTTTGTATAAGAATGTTATGGAGAGTGGGGGAATTGGGAGGAAACATAGCATTTGAGATTATATTGACTAGTTTCGAGGTGGGATCTTGCTAAGTGTTTCTCTTTTGTTTATGTATAGGGGTGAGTGTTTCTTTGTGTAGTGTGTGTATGTTTCGTAAAACTTCCATATTCAAAGCGTCCATGAATGTGATTTTAAGTGTCCATGATGAAAGTTGTATCCGTAAATGTAGGGTTAATTCGTGTGACAAAGCCTCGTTCTGTGACCATGTACGTCCTTAATTTGGACGCAGTCTCCTACTGACATTTAAATTCATAAACAGATTGGTCTGTTGAGACGAGAGTTTGGGATAAATCATATTCAATGGTGGTTTTAAATTTGGATAATAATAATAGTAAACTTTGTTGTGGTCCAGTGAAAAAACTTTATGCGTGAATTTTTTACCCGTTTCATCAGGTTTTATGTTTCAGTGTATCTGATTGCTTAAATATCGTCATGAGTGGAGCTATTAGTCTATAATTTCCTTGTAGTTAATTTATGAATGATCTGTCGATTTTGTTCATCAACCATGTATTGGAAATACAGTGTTAATAGAGTGTTTAATATTTGGCGTTCCAGAAAAGAATTTAGTTTGAGGAGGAAAAAGGTTTTGCTTCCATTCTATTAATTTTTTTACCGATGCCAAGAAGAAGAGAGAGAGAGAGAGAGAGAGAGAAGAAGAGAGAGAGGAGAAGAGGCGAGAGAGAGGAGGAAGGA
This sequence comes from Doryteuthis pealeii, assembly GCA_023376005.1. NCBI lineage: Eukaryota > Metazoa > Mollusca > Cephalopoda > Myopsida > Loliginidae > Doryteuthis > Doryteuthis pealeii. The sequence continues at coordinate 18,543,070 of CM042175.1, forward strand.
CAAAGCGGGTGGTGCAGGGAGGAAAGAGAAAAGAAAGAGAGAGAGATGATTAGATAATATATAGATTAGCCTTAATATCAGCTTTCAAAATGACATTAGTACATTCGTTGTTGTTTATTTGAGATAAAGGAAGGATTACTTGTGGTTTTATATGTGAATTTGTTTAGTGTCATCATTACGCCGAGAATAAGTTGATTGTTATTGTTGATATTCATAAGTGAAATTGAGGACTGAGTGTTGAAAGGTGCTTTGGATTCATATATATATATAAAGATAAATTCTAATGAGTCAGATAAACCTACTAAAAGTTCGCTAATCTCTTCAGGGCTAAGATCCGACTAAAGAACTTGGAGCGGAACGCCTTAATATATAGTAAAAAAAAAAAAAAAATCTACCACTGTGATTCAAATAATTTATCATAACTAAAACCCATATATTATATATATATTATATAATATATATGTGTGTGTGTGTTGTGGTATGTATGTATGTGTGTGTGGTTTGTGTGTGTGTGTGTATAAAACCTACCCCTCCACAGGCAGACAAAGACAAGCAGGAATACGCCAATCATAGCATCTAAAAAAAAAACGGTTTCATCTTATATTCGATGGAAATTGGTAGAGTTAAAGACAAACGAATCAGTTAACCAATACGCCATGCAATTTGCTAAAAAACAAACTTTGAAATAAAACAAAATGCCTAGTTACACGCTATAATCTTCTATTACATGATTAAAAAAGAGTACAATATAACGAGATTTTTATTATATAGATTATGGCCAAAACTTCACATATGTTTTTATACCCTCGTTCATGATTAAAGTTCAACAAAACTCGGAAAAAATCAATGGAACTTAACACTACCAAATTTTCCCACGACTGTATTCAATTCTTTAGTATTTCCGTTGTAAAAGGATCTAGTACCGTCTCAGGATTGTTGCCAAACGAAACAAAAGATGGCAGAGTTTCACGTACTGACTTTCAGTGTGAACAAGGTAAACAGCGTGCCCACGTTTTACGGTATGATCGCATTGGGAACCCGCTGTAGCGAAAAATGGGCATTGTCTAATGTAATTTCCTGTTAAGAGAAAGGTAAAAAACACACATGAATACATCTGAAATGGTAGAACTTATTAAAAAAATCCGTATCTGTCAAAATGGTGTATTTTTGCTTGTTTTTCTCACTTCAAATGATACTTTTTAACGTGTTTTTTTTTTCATTTTATAATAAAGAAAATACAATAATTCTATATGTCAGTTTAATCCTGTTTTAAAAAAAAAAATTAATATATGACCATGTACATCTTAATTTTTTTAATTAACATGAGGAGTTTTCGTATCAAAATTGCTGGCATATCTATCATTACAGTGGGTACCTTACTTATAAGTTTCCCAAAACTGTCACCCGGTGCTTTTTTTTTTTTTTTTTTTTTTGCTTTGTGTGCGGGGCTAAAATTTGCAGTACGAGCTACCTCAGATATACTTACATCCAAAGAAAAACGAATTTATAAATAAGATGAACATCAAAACCATATTACTCCACATAATTCCTTGCATCATTTGTCATGTTCATACAATCAAGCTTTTTCCTAAATTTAAAAAACTTAAACAAAAAATAGGGGTTGGGGTGAGTATGTGTGGAGTCCTGCAACGAAATTAATAAAATTTCGTATTTCAGTGGAGAAAATTGATTGATATACGAAGATATTGATTTACGAGTGATACGAATTCAACGTTATTCAAAATACCACCCTCATTAATACAAGAAATGAGAATTTCCTGATATTGCTACTGAATGTGTGGGGGTGTCCATCCACGCCGTATACTTGTTTTCACCATCAAAATCATATTAAAGGCATAACACTGATGTTTAATCGAATCTTCCAAGATAACATCTTAGTGATTACCCGATTGCCTAGTATATAATAATGTTAATAAAAAATACGCCGTGGAATAAATGTATTAATGTGTATACGGAACAATTGAGCTAAGGTCTTGAAAAAAAGAGGAAAAAGTAATTTGATTCACCCTAATTTATCTTCATGTATTAAACCTATTTCTCTCGTTCACGTTATCTCCCTTTCCTACTTCCCCGCTTCCCAATCTTAATCGACTTTTCCGGCAGCACACCACATGACGTCACAAAAGTTAGCTTCAGGGGTCGACTGACGTCAGCATTTTTTGTTAAGTCGAATTCAAGGGCAAATAACCGTGCAATATGGGTCCCTTCCAGGCAAATGTCTGTTAGCTGTTCACGGGGCATGAGGCAACCCTGGGGTATCTACACCCTTTGTCGCATAAAAACCCGGAACTCACCCCCGAAAGAAAACTGACTATGAATTCGTTACTTAATAGTATAGTTATGTTATAGGTTGACTTCGGACACTCACTCTCAAAAAAATATTACTTTTGAAAATACAAAATTTATGAACTGAAAATACAAATGTTAAAATTCTGAAATCGTCTATAATGATAAAGTTTACTTTGAAATTCATAAGACAAATAAACATTTTTTGTTTATTTTATATGCTGTATGCTGCAAGTCATAATATATTATAACATACTTAACAATGCTTCAAGTAAATCCAAATTACTATAAATGATATAGTATTAACATTTCTATTCTATTTAATCTTAACATTTTTTCTTTTTTATTCTAAAATTAAAAAAAGTATATTTTATGGTTCAGTAATTTAATGTTAAAAAAAATCGACGAAAGAGATCCAAAAGTTTCTTTTTCTATTTAAGGGTAAGAAAGCCGATGAATGTACCGATTTTGAAATTGACGTGTAACAACAACAAAAGCTTCCGATGACAGACTTGTATTTAAGTGGTTTAATGTTGTTTACACATTGAATAAGTGTAAGTTTTGTTTATTCCCCCTCCTTTTTATATATATATATAATATAATATATATATATTGCAAATAATCACACAACACACACACACACACACAATTTATAATATATATAATAATATATAATATATAGTCACGAAGTCAAAGCATTTCATTTCTTTTAATAGTATCTACTTACCCAAACCATCGCCACCGACATCTTACAACATAGTTTCTCTGTCAAAGAGGAGAGAGGAGAGAGGGAAGAGAGAGAGAGAGAGGAGGAGAGAGGAGAGAGAGAGAGAGAGAGAGAGAGAGAGAGAAGGATATACCCACGATGGTGTCAACAAGTTCATATCCTGATACTGGAATTATTAGATTATATAAAATGTGCAATGTATACAATTGGTGTACTACTTTTTTACTATGATGGCTTGTCATTGATAACCACGAAGTTTATATGCCATTAAACAGAAATCAACCATAATAAATCGCTGAGGGACAATAGAATGCAATCCTGCAAAAAAAAAATCCACCCACTTCGCATTCGCGGTTTTTAAAAAAAGACTTACAAAATAGGAATATAAAAAATGTATATAATATATAAATATATAAACATTAATAGTATTATTTAGATTATTCACTATTGTCTATCTTCATTGTTATCTGTACAATATTTCCGGCCGATGTTACCCTCCGCCTTCTTCAGGTATTTCTGTCGGACTCGGAACAGGATCCGTGGATTGAATAAAGGGTTAGGTTCAAGTTCCTTGATGGATAAAATACCAAAATTTCTCGATTACGACAAGAAGCTTCCCGAGTTCGAATAGAAGTGCCTGAGTGCGAAAAGAATTCCCCGGTCCGACAAAAAAATACCAAAGAAGCCGAACACCAAGCAGAAACGTGTACATCCAATGAAAATGAAACAATAACCTAATAATCCATTAATACTAATTATCAAGTCTTATCTAAAAAATTCGGAGAAAATTTTTTACAATCATTATAAAAAAAGAATACAAAAAAGATAAAAATGCATTGAATGAATACACCAACAGTCTTTGGAATTCGCTTTTTTTAAAATTTGCAAATAAGATATAAAAAATATTAACAAATAAAACTTTATATTATCATTATAAAAAAAATAAAAAAAATTTTTTTTAAATAATACAAAATACATGCCATCTCCTCGATCCTTTGGAGTTAATAAACAGATGACGAAAAATTACGAGTAAAAATAACCAGTAGAATGCACGTCTCATAAAAAACATTTTACTAATTTAATCAAAGTCCTATTTAAGCCACAAAAACAAACTGCATTACAACTTCTCTAATTGGTGTCTTATCACATCTCGCATCTACCTAAAACCAGCGAAGACTTTAACACCAAACAAGCAAATTAATACTCTACATTTCAGACACTACCTACCACCACCACTACACAACATACCAAAACTCTCTTCTCTCTCTCTCTCTCCTCTCCTCTCTCTCTCTCCTACAATATATTATATCATAGGTTGTACTTAATTTGAGCGATGGGTTTTTTCCAAAAAATGAACAAAGAAAGAGAAAGAATAACGAACTATATTACCTCAATTCTTACTATATAATATAATATATTATATAATATGCATAATATGAATATATATACATCATATATTAATATATACATAATGACTAAAAATTATATATGCCAACATACAAGTCCCAAAGCATACACAACTAGCCACAACCAGTAAAGAAAGAAAAAAAACCCGAACAAACAATCCTAACGATAAACTAGATCCAAAAAAAATCAGAAAAAGAAAAAAAAAGACAAAATATGAAAAACCTACGAAAATAAATAAAAATAAAAAACTAAAAAAAATAAAAATATAAAAAAAAAAAAAAAAAAAAAAAAAAAAAAAGAAACTAAATAAAAAAATAAAAAAACCATATAAAATAAAAAACAAAAAACAAAAAAAAAAAAATATAAGTAAATAAATGAAAAAAAAAATAAAAAAAAAAAATAAAACAAAAATCAAATCAAAAAAAATAAAAAAATAAGAAACAACAAAAAAAAAAAAAAAAAAAAAAATAAAAAAAAAAAAAATAAAAACAAAAAATAAAAAAAATAAAAACTAACACATAAATAAAAAAAAGACACAAAAAAAAAAAAAACAAAACAAAAAACTGAAAAAAACCAAATAATCACAAACACGAAAGTACAACGATCAATACAAAAAGAATTGTAACAGATAACAATGAAGATGAAGACAATAGTCCGATAATCTAAATTTATACTAATATAAAAATGTATATATTTATATATTATATACATTTTATAATCCTATTTTTTGTAAGATCCTTTTTTTAAAAACCGCAATGCGAAGGCTGGGTGGATTTTTTTTTTAGCAGGGAGATTTGCACTCTATTGTACCTGCAGCCGATTTATTATTGGGTTGGATTTTCTTTTAATGGCATATCAAACTTCGTGGGTTTTATTCCAATGACAAAGCCATCATAGGTAGAAGAAAATATAGTACACCATGTATACATTGCACATTTTAATATAAAATCTAATAATTCCACAGTTATTGACACCATCGCGTATATCCTCTTCTCTCTCTCTCTCTCTCTCTCTCTCTCTCTCTTTCTCTCTCTCTCTCCTTCTTCCTCTCTCTCTTCTCTCTCTCTCTCTCCTCTTTGCACAGAAGAAACATATGTTTGCTTAAGATGTCTGGTGGCGAATGGTTTGGGTAGTACCTACTCTATCTTAAAAGAAATGAAAAGCTTTGACTTTCGTGAACTAATATATAATATTATATATATATATATATATATATGTGTGTGTGTGTGTGGCTGATGTGTGTGTATGTATGTAAGAAGCTAAACTATATTATATATATAATATATATTATATATATATTGTAGAGGGAATGTAAACAAACTTTACAATTCAGTTCAACGTGTAAACAAACATTAAACCCACTACAATACACAAAGTCTGTCCATCGAGCTTTGTTGTTCGTTTACAACGTCATTTCAATTCGGTCATTTCTAACGGCTTTCTTACCCCTTAAGAAAAAGCAAGAAACTTTGGATCTCTTTCGTTCGATTTTTTTTTAACATAATTACTGAAAAACCATAAATATATCACTTTTTTTTTAATTTTTAAGAATAAAAAAAGAAAAAAAATGTTAAGATTAATAGAATTAGAAATTAGTTTATACATATACATTAATATAATTGGTAATTTACTTGAACATTGTTTTAAGATGTTATTAATATATTAATGACTGAAGGCAATTACAATTTGCTCTATCAAAAAATAAAACAAAAAAGATGTTTTATTTGTCTTATCGATTTCAAATAAACTTTATCATCATAGACCGATTTTCAGGAATTTATACATTTGTATTTCAGTTTCATAAATTGTATTTTCAAAAGTAATATTTTTTTGAGAGTGAGTGTCCGAAGTTCAACCTATAAACAAACTATACTTATTAAGTAACCGAATTCATAGTCAGTTTTCTTTCAGGGCGGTTGGTCGGTTTTTATCGACAAAGGGTTAGCTAGATACCCCAGGATTGCCATGCCACCGTGAAACAGCTAACTAGACATTTGCGGAAGGGACCCATATTGCACGGTTATTGCCCTTGATTCGACTTCAAACAAAAAACATGCTGACGTCAGTCGACCCTGAAGCTAACTTTGGACGTCATGTGGAAGCTGCTGCCGGAAAAAGCCGATTAGATTGGGAAAGCGGGAAGTAGGAAAGGGAGATTAACGTGAACGAGAGAAGAAGAAACTAGGTTTAATAACATGAAGTGATTAAACATTAGGGTGAAATCACAATTACTTTTCCTCTTTTTTTTTTTCAGACTTTACTCAAATGTTTTTTCCGTATACACATTAATACTATTATTCCACGGCGTATTTTTATTACATTATTATATACTAGGCAAATCGGGGTAACTCACTAGAATGTTATCTTGGAGAATTCGAATTAATCATTTCAGTGTTATGCCTTTATATGATTTTGATGTGAAAAAAAGGAAATAACGGCGTGGGATGGACACCCCACACATTCAAGTAGCAAATTAATCAGGGAAATTCCTCATTCTCTAAGTACATTTAAATAGGAGGGTATCTTGAATTACGAGTTGAATTTCCCGTATCACTCTGTTAAATCAATTATTTCGTATATTCAAATCAATTTTCTCCACATGAAATAAACGGAAATTTTATTAATTCGTTTGCAGGACCCACCACATACTCACCCACAAAAACCCCCTATTTTTGTTTTATAACGGTTTTTTAATTTAGAAAGCTCTGTATTGCTATTTTGAAAACATGACAAAATTAGGATGCCAAGGAATTATGTGGGGAAGTAATATGTTTTTGATGTTCATCTTTTTATAAATATCGTTTTCTTTGGCATAGTAAGTATATTGAGGCTAGCTCGTTACATGCAAAATTAGCCCGCAACACAAAGCAAAAAAAAAAAAAATAAAAAAAAAAAAGACCGGATCGACAGTGGGAAATTATAAGTCAAGGTACCACTGTAAATGATAATATGCCCCAGAATTTTTGATACGAAAACTCCTCATGTTTATTTAAAAAAATAAGATCGTAAATGGTCATAATTAATTTTTTTCTTTAAGAACAGAGATTAAACTGACATATAGGAAATTCATTGTAATTTCTTTTTATAACAATTGAAAAAAAAAACACGTTTAAAAAAGAGTACATCTTTGAAGTGAGAAAACAGCAAAAAATACCCCATCTTTGACAGATACGGATTTTATTAATTAATAGTTCTACCTTTCAAGGTAGTATTCATGTGTGTTTTTTATCCTTCCTCTTAACAGGAAAATTACCATTAGACAATTGCCCATTTATGCCTCTCACCAGCGGCGTCTCCCACCAATGCGATCATACCGTAAACGTGGGCAGCTGTCTCTTGTTCACACTGAAAGTTCTAGTACGTGAAAACTCCTGCCATCTTTTGTTTCGTTTGGCAACCCAATCCTCGAGATGGTTACTAGATCCTTTTACAACGAAAAATACTAAAGAAAATGATACAGTCGTGGAGGGAAAATTTGGTAGTGGTAAGTTCCATTGATTTTTTCCGAGTTTTGTGAACTTTTAATTCCTAACGAGGGTATACAAACATATGTAAGTTTTGGCATATCTATAAAATAAAATCTTCGTTATATTGTACTCTTTTTTTAATCATTGTAATAACGAAGAATATATAGCGTTTGTAACTAAGGCATTTTTTTTTTATTTCAAAGTTTGTTTTTATTTACAAAATCTGCATGGGCGTATTGGGTTTAACTGATCGTTTTAGTCTTAACTCTACCAATTCCATCGAAATATAAGAATGAACCGTTATTTCTAGATGCTATGATTGGCGTATTCCTGATTGTCTTTGTCTGCCTGTGCAGGGGTAGGGGTTATTATACACACACACACACACACACACACGCACACACATACATACATACACACACACACACACACACATATATATATATATTATATATATATATATATAAAAAATGGTCGTTTTAGTTTTATGATAAATTATTTGAATCACAGTGGTAGTTGTTACTTATATATTAAGCGTTCGCTCCAAGTCTCTTTAGTCGGATCTTAGCCTGAAGAGCATTAAGCGAAACTTTTAGTAGGTTTATCTGACTCATTAGATTTATCTTTTATATAATATATGAACTCCAAAGCACCTTTCAACAAAACTCAGTCCCTCAATTTCACTTATGAAATCAACAATAACAATCAACTTATATTCTTCGGGTAATGATAGACACTAACAACAACCATATTCACCATATAAAAACCACAAGTAACTCTTCCTTTACTCTCAAATTACAACAACGAATGTACTAATGTCATTTTGAAGCTGATATTCAAGTTAAATCTATATTCTATCTATCAATCTCTCTCCCCCGCCCCTCTCTTCTCTCTCTCTCTCCCCCGTGCCTCTCTCTCTCTCTCTCTCTCTCTCTCTCTCTCTCTCTCTCTCTCTCTCTCTTCTCTCTCTTGCCATCGTAAAAAATTAATAGATTGAGCAAAACCTATTTCCTCCTCAAAAACTAAATTCTTTTCTGAACGCAAAAATATTAACAAACTCTTATTAACACTGTATTTCCCAATTACATCGTTGATGAACAAATTCGACAGATATTCATAACATTAACTACAAGGAAAAATTACTAACTCAATAGCTCCACTCATGACGTATATTAACGCAATCAGATAACTGAAACTATAATGATGAAACTGGGTACAAAAAATACACGCAATAAAGTTTCTTTTCACTGGACCCCCCAACAAGTAAACTAATTATTTATTATCCAAAATTTTAAAACCACCACCTTTGAATATGCAACAATTTATCCCCAAAACCTACTCGTCTCAACAAGACCAATCTTGTTTATGAATTTAAATGTTCCAGTAGGAGACTGCCTTCTCAAATTTGAAGGCACGTACATCGGTCACAGAACGACGGCTTTGTCACACCGATTAACACTACATTTACGGATACAAGCTTCATCATGGAACACTTAAAATCACATTCATGGACCCGCTTGAAATACTGGAAAAGTTTTACTGAAAACATACACACACTACACAAAGAAAAAAACACTCGAACCCCTATACATTAAAACAAAAGAGAAAACACCTTAAACAAGATCAAACTCCGAAACTAGTCAATATAATCTCAAATGCCTATAGTTTCCCGCCAATTTCCCCCCACCATCTCCATAACATTCTTATAAACTTGTGGGGCCCTCTTACTACTTATTCCTACTGCTACTATTTGTTCAAAAAGAAACAATGGAAACTTCTCACCACTTTCAAACCTGAGGATGGCACAAAGTAGTGCTGAAAGCACTCGTGTTAGAAGCTTTGGTGGATTCGTACATCAATTCCACTCTGCTATTAAAAAGATGACCAGAAAATTAGAAAGGATTGTAAAACAAAAAAAACATGCATAATATATATATATATATATATATATATATATATATTAGGCCAACTTTTTGTTTATAGAAAGTGTTGTCAACACTTTCTATAAACAAAAATTTGGCCTTACCGATGGGATCACCCCTAAGCGGCCTCCTAGCATGCTTATATCTCGAATTCCTAGAAACTGGCCCCTTTAGATACATAATTCCTAACAACTCCCAATACTTCCGATATATAGATGATACACTGCTTATTTACCCGAACAATATATACATTAGTGAAATTGTTAACAAACTAAAGTTGAACCCACCATACAGTTTACACATGAACTTGAATTATATATATATAAGTAGGTCTAATTTATTTAACTACTCTTTATGGGTTATTTAATGCTGGAATTTTCATTATAATCATAGTCATTTATATTTTCAAGGTTCTATTGCAACACTTTGTTTAGCAATTCCACTATATGGTATCAAAGTTGGTTAGGCTATTTTGTTTAATGGAATATAAAACCTTTTGTGCCATGAAGATGACGATGATAGTAATCGTAGTTTGGGACATGAATAATGAGAAACACGGAGAACTCAGGGGATTTATTAATTCAATCTAGCAATTGCTAATTGCTCAATCCACCTTGTATCTTTGTATAGTAAACCTTTTTTCCTTAATATTCGTTTTGTTTCTTCCTATTATTTGTCCGTTAATTCTGATACTCGAGTTACAACAGTCTTTAAGTTATTTGTGATATAATTATTGTCACTGCTGTTCATGGGTATTGTAATGAGTCTTTCTTTGCTCTTATATATATATAATGGGCTGGGTTAGCTCAGTCGGTAGAGCGTTCGGCTAGAAAACACAAGGTTCCTAGTTCGATACCGGCCCTCGCCAACTCAGTGTATGAGTAGCACAGGGATATGTGCGGTAAAGTGAGGAGCTGATGGTAGGTGTGGCGCTCCACCTCAGATGCTAAAACAATCTCCTTGGTTAGCGCTATTGAAAAGGGGATAGACTCCCTCGCTGACTGGCTGATACCGATTTTAAACCGCCCCGTACTTTATTATATATATATATATATATATATTATATATATATTATTTGTTCGTGTGTGTGTTATATAAAAATAGCAAAGTTGGTGAAGTGGCTCATTGTTGTATCAATCGGACAACAAGGGAGACTATCCCCTTTTCGATAGCGCTAGACCAGGGAGATTGTTTTTACGTCTGAGGTGCATCACCCCACCTACCGTCAGCTCCCCACTTTACCGTACAGATCAGACTACTAAATATTTGCCAAAGTCAAGTGTTGCATTTCAAGGACTGTCCAGCCACAAGGATTTCGTCCTTAAGCATTACAGATCGCCACTCACAACCAACAAGTGACCACATTGGGCGGGAATACCTCTCTGCAGAGGTGCAGTCGGCGTATTCTGCAGCCCCATCCAACAGGGCTGTATTTCATTTCTGTCAGCACATAACATACATATTTTTCACAATTTCTTAATACACAGAGTCGGTCTATGTTTACCCTTTATTGTAATGCCTTTTACATCGTCATCAATTCCCTTATCATATGTAAACAATATTTCCATTTACTTCTTCGGACAACAATGTGAAGATTATTTACCATTTGGATATGTCAGAGGATTGGTTTTTACAATTCTTCTTATTTTTCCCTCACATCAAATTGCAGGGTTTATTTCATCTTTGATCTCTCCGGTGTATTGGAATTGATTGTAATATCGTGTGTCTATTGGAAACACCTATCGACTGATTTCCACTTACCAGTTAAACTGATGTCATTTGAAGCTGATATTTGAGTTGTTATCTATATATCTTATCTATCAATCTCTCCCCCTCTCTCTCTCACTCTTATACCCTCACCCCTTTCTCTCTCTCCCCCTTTTCTCTCTCTCTCTCTCTCTCTCTATATATATATATATATTATATATACACACATATATATATATACTAGATATAATTATATCGAGAAACACACACACAACACACACACACACACATATATATATATATATATATATACATATTAGCAAAAATGTGACACACTGGGTCAGCCATTGAGGTTGGTTAGATTGTTGGAAAAATCACACGACAATATTATTTGGCCACTTTAAATTATTTTTCTATATGTGGGCGATATATGACTGTTATTATTATTATTAAGAAGGCTTTCTTCCACGTCTAAGCTTGTTGTTCATTGAAGGCTGAGTGACTGCAAGTCTCCTCTAATCCAGGACTCTTCTGAGTATTCTAGCCGATCTTAACGATGTTGTTTGCAATGGTCTCGATTCTTCTTACGGATTTGCAGTTTTTCAAACTCTTTTCCAAACACTTGGGACCGTCCTACTGTCTTTTCATGTGCGATCTCAGCAGGTTGAAGTATCCATATCCTGTTTTTTCTTCTAATTTCTGTTTTCTAGTTTTTGGTGTATTTCTGCTTGTCAATAAGATGGTATTGCTTTTCCTGGCTGCTGCAGTTAATCTTTCTTTACTTTTATTAGTGTATTTTTCATGTTCTCGATTGTTTGTGTATTTACACAATCATCAATGATTTGTTGGCACATATAGTCTGTCTATTATGATTATTATTATTGTTATTATCATTTTTGCTGTTGTTTCATATTTATTTATTTACCTATATCTTTAAGACAGATAGATGACTATTCATTCATTTTTCTTTTGATCTTAAAGATTTTAAGTGTTTATTTAATTCTTTTTTATCCTTAGTTGGTAGGTGGCTTAATAATATATACATTTGATACACACACACACACACACACACACACATATAATATATATATATATATATATATATATATATATATATATATATATATATATATATTGTGTGAGAGAGAGAGAGAGAGAGAGAGAGAGAGAGAGAGAGGAGTGGTTGTGTTGTGTGTGCGTGTGTGTGGTGTGCAGAAAAAGTGGAAATGAATCCAACAGGACGTGGATATTATGAAAAATTGGAAAAGCACAAGTTTATTACTTCATTTATGAACTTGTGTTTTTTCAATTTTTCATAATATCACACACACACACACACACACACACACACATATATATATATATATATATATATATATATATATATATATATATATATATTACACCTTGACGCCAAAATCCACGCGGTGTCACGTTTTCTTTTTCTTGTTAATTAATACTAGGTCTGGTCTCCTAACTGGAATTAGATGATCCGTCTGTATCTCATGTCCCAAAGATAGATTCTGGGTTATGCATATACCATTTAGTAGCATAGTGAACATGAATTTCTTGCACAATTTCCAGTGGATCACCTTTCCCACCCAGTCATGCTTAATCTTGTATTCTTCTTGTGATAGTTTGCTGCATTCGCTTATTATATAAACGTTTCGTCTTTGTCTCCACAAATTCTACACTGTTGCGTCTCATCAATTTTCCTTTGCTATAATTTGTTCTTACGGTGCAATTACGAGGGATCGAGCTTCTCTTTCACGGTTCCCCTTCTTAGCCATGTCCGGGACTTTTTATGTGCGATCTCAGTAGATTGGCGCTTGAAGTATCCATATCTATGTTTTTCTTCTAATTTCTATTGTCAAGTTTTTCTGCTTGTCCATATGTTGCAATTGCTTTTGCTGGCTGCTGTAGTTTGTCTTTCTTTACTTTTATTAGAGTATTCTCCAAGTACTCGGATTGTTACATTTACACAATCTTCAATGTTTTCTTGGTACGCATAATTATCATTATTATTATTATTATTATTATTATTATCATTATTATTATTATCATTATTATTATTGTTGTTGTTGTTGTTAATATTGTATTTTCATATTTATCTATTTTTATCTCTAAGACAAAAAGAAAAATGAAAGAATAGATGACTATTCATTTTTCTTTTTGCCTTAAAGATGTTAAGAGTTTATTTAAGTTTTTTCAGTCGTTAGTTTGTAGGTGGCTTAATAACACAGACACACACACACACACACACACACACACACACACACACATATATATATATATATATATATATATATATATATAAAGATAAATCTGAGTCAGACGAACCTACTAAAAGTTTCGCTTAATGCTCTTCAGGGCTAAGATCTGACTAAAGATACTAGGAGCAAACGCATTAGATATAGTACTTACCACCGTGATTCAAATGAATCACTTAAATTAGCATAAACTAAAACGACCAATAGAAAAACAACAAAAACAAAGAACACTATTAAATCAATATTTTATTATATATATTTAAGTTAATTTTTTTTAAAATTATTATTTCATATTTTAATTTTTGATCTTTGATTTTTAAGTAAAAAATGTTTTTCTTCCCGGTTGATGTTTGGTAGTATATTTTTACAATCAAACTATTTGCTGTTTTTTCTCACCGCGAGGATTTACCAATAAGTTTGGTATATTATATATATATATATATATATATATATATATATATATAAAGTGAGAGAGATAGTAAATGAAGGCTAGGAAACGTTCGATTGATAGATAAAAAGCCGTCACCCTCGTGATCAGATGTTAGCATATGTGTATCTGCTGTAGGCGTATGCAAACCGAATAGAAGACAGAAAACCTATGTAAATATGAACAAGTAGTGCAAGACCCAGAGGAGATTTGGAATAAAGCACATTGCCGACCATAACTCTTGTGTTTAGGCGCCCAGAATAGGAGACGTCTATTCTCAGAGGAATTTGATTCTTACGTCATTAAGAATGGGTGAAAGAGAGAGTACGAGAGAAAGAGAGAGAGAGGGGGTGAGAGGAAGAAAGAAAGAAAGAGAGACAGAGAGACAGAGACAGAGGAGTAGCTCTCTGTTCAAGAAAGTAAATACTGTTGAGAAAGACAATTTCGAGACATATGCAAAAGACGGCACACATGAAAGAGAACTGCACCTGGGGGCCGTGATTCAGTTAATTAAGTCAAATATGTCTAAAGAACCTTCTCTTGGACTCTCTTTCTTTCTCTCTCTCTCTCTCTCTCTCTCTCTCTCTCTCTCTCCCTCTCTCTCTTTTTGTCCTCTCTCTTTCGCTTGCTAGCTCGCACTCTCGTTCTCTCGCTGCTTGCCCCTCTCTCTCTCTCTCTCTCTCTCTCTCTCGCCCCCCCCATCTCTCTCTCTCTCTCCTCTCTCTCTCGCCCCCCATCTCTCTCTCTCTCTCTCTCTCTCTCTCTCTCTCTCTCTCTCTTATATATATATATATATAATATATATATATATATATATTTATATTGTCTCTCATTCTCCTTTCTTTTTCGTTCTGTCTCTCATCTTCTCTTGCAGCATCACTTGGGATAGTCAGCTTATTGGCACATCCTGTGACTGTTATAATCAAATTAGTAATTATTCAATTGAAGCCCAGTGGATTTTGCAAGTACGTAGTAAGAAGGACAAAAGCTTTTGCTCAATAGCGTTAAAGACATTTATTCAAACGACATATATAATATGTATATATATATATATATTATATATATATATATATATATATATATATATATATATATATTGCCGACATACATATATATATATATATGTTTGTGGGGGGGGCATCTATCTATCTATCTTGGTCTGTACATATCTATCTATCTATCTATTTGGTCTGTACATATCTATCTCTTTTGGTCTGTATATATCTATCTATCTCTTTTGGTCTGTACATATCTATCTATCTCTTTTATGTGTGTGTTATAATGGTTAGCAAGCTAGATTAGCAGGCCATTGGTAGTAAGTTCGATTCTCACTGGGTGCCACACACCTCTGTCCTACGCTTAGTAAATAACTATATGTGTGCGTGCGTGTGTGTGTATCTATGACGAATGTTGGAAAACTTTTGTTTTTCATTTGAGCTTATAGATAAATCGTCTAAGTTTTGTTGTCGTTAGTTTAAGGTGGCTTAATAAGAATTAATTTCATGGCTACATTTGTATATGAGTTCCAGTCATTTGTTAATGGGTTTGGTTTGTTCTCGGAAGGTTATAATTACTATCTTTTCTTCTAGGCCAAGCTTGCAGTGGTGCTATCTTTCTTACTTTTCATAGCGCAGTTGGTAGAGCATCAGACTAGGAACCACAATGTTTCGGGTTCGCTAGGGATGTGTGAGGTAAAGTGAGGTAAATCGACAAGGTGGACTATTGTTAAGAAATAAGTTTTAAAAATGAGGAATGATTTTGTATTTATAAGGAATGACTACAAACAATATTCAAAATTATTAACAATATATATATATATATATCTTATTATAATGGAGATTGTATGTTTTTCTGTCTGTAACCGAAACTATATTACTATACAAATCACAATTCCCTTAGTTATCTGCATCCCATTTTTCATGATTTTATTTTTATTTAAACCTCAATTATTAATAAAATTGTTTTACATTACTTACACTGTTGACCATATCTACATACTAATAACATGCAATTGTATTTATATATACAACAAAACAGCGGTTTACAGTATGAATGGGAAGGCTAATTTGCATATTGGTCTTAAAAAATTTGATTTTAATAAATATGTGCTTAATATTATTGATTTCTAATTGTTTAGTTTTATCTTATTGAATATGAGCAATTTCTCTTCAATAAATCTTAAAAAGAAATCCCTTAACAAAAAAGAAATAACTGTAATATTATTCTTTACTTCCTAATTTAACTAAACAGTTTAATTAGGAAAAATTTACCAATGAAAGATGAGTAATGTAAAATGATGGGAGTTAGTTTCAAAGTTGTTCTATTTTTCAATCATACCCCTCTGTTCAAAATCTTTTTATCTACATTCTCATTCAGTTTCATTAGCCTTTCTAATTTAATATCATATTTTATCATAAAATTTAACTAAAATACTTGCACCTGGAGGGTGAATATATTTGCTAGTATATATAATAACAATATATACATTAATATTAACAATATATATATATATATAATCCACAGACACTTGTTTCAAGGTTTCACCTTTTATCAGTGTGGCTATACCGTAACAGCTATCCCTGGCCGGGTTCGAGACCCGAATGAACTTTCGTTCGCCAAACCTTTAACCCGTACGGCCAGAAGCAGCTGTCAAATATAGGAGAATATTTAATCGCTACATTTCTAAGCGGAAATGAATTCACTAGAGTCCTCAAACGTTTGTAAACAAACGCGAGGGTTAGCTAGACGCCAGAACGGTGCAATTAAATTCCTATTCAGAGAACTCAACCATTAATATGTATATTAGAGTCCTCAAACCTTTGTAGAAAAATAGATGGAAATTAATCCGACAGTATGAAATTTAACATTTTTGAAAAAACAAATGATGTTATATAATTACTGACAGAAATCTGTTTCGACCGCTTCAATAGATCAGTCTTCATCAAGAGCAACATATGAGAGAAAGACGGGAAAAAAATTACCGTTAGAAGACAGGCTAAAAATAACATTTATTTTATTTTTAACACAGAACACGCATTTTTAAAAAAAATATTTTTTTGAATAATAGCGTTTGTTTGTAGCCTGTCTTCTGACGGTTATTTTTTCCCGTCTTTCTCTCATATGTTGCTCTTGGTTGAAGATCGATCTATTGAAGTGGTCGAAACAGATTTCTGTCAGCAATCATATATATAAGTGTTGTTCTGGTTCCAACGGGAGAGAAAATTCAATATTTTATAAAAAAAAAAAAAAAAAGGTCCGCAAAGTGGATTATGTTTTTAGAAAATTTATTTTTTAAATTTATTTTATTTTTATCTTACATATGCGACACGTGTTTCAGATTTTCTGGTATATTCTTCAGGCTTTGGGTGATAATATGAAAATTTTCATATTATTGACCAAGCCAAAGATACTAGAAGATCTGAAACAGGTGTCGCATATGTAAGATAGAAATAATAGAAAAATGTTTCTAAAAACATAATCCATTTTTGCGGACCTTCTTGTTATAAAATAAATAAATATATACATTATCATTATTTATTTATATTTTAGAACGCAGGCGACGTATGGAACACGGTACAGCTGTTTCAACCTTTATTTAGGTCTCATCAGCAATGTATACCTACGATCCCCCTCTGACAAAGATCGAACCGGAGAACCCAGCACGCAAAGTCAGAGACTCTACCCCTGGTCCACCGGCATGTGGCACACGTATTACGCCAAATAACTTGTCAATGATAAACACGCCACTACTATACAGACTTAAGCACAGTGAGCGCTTACAGGATCGCAATTTTAGGCCTTCCTCAGGCGAAAGATAATAGTGTGTGTGTGTGTGGGGTGGTGTGTGTGTGTGTGTGTGTGTGTGTGATGGATATTGGGAAACTTTTTTGTATTGGCAAAAAGTAAATATAAGATGAGAACTAATAACCAATATTCAAAATGGTGAATATTTTTGTCGTTTTAATCTTATTTATTTCATACTTATATTTCAATAATGACGAACTTACAATCCATACCTAATATAGGTAAGTTCTGCTATATCTTACAATTTCACCCTATAACTGTACCAATATAATGTTAATCGTTTGGAATCTTTCGCATTCGATTTAAAGCTAAAATAGATATTTATAAGTAAAATAAAATTCATTCACTTTCCAAATTAATTTGCTGCATTTACTTTCATCTCTCTCAACAGATGGTCTGTTAACTTTCATTTTGTTTATTATGAAATTAACTATTTTATTTGGTTATTATGTGGTAAACTATTTCATCTCTGTTGGTTGGTTGGTTGGTTGGTTGGTTGGATTTTAAGTCATGTCCACACACGTCTCGTCTAAGTAAGGGCCAAAGTGGAGTGCTGCACTTCATAAACTGCCCAGTCACCAGGATTCCGTTCTTAAGTATCATGGGTCACAGCCAACAGGTGGTCCCAGTTGGTTGTGTTTTTACCCCTGTGCTGAAGCGCAGTCGGGGTATTCTACAGCTCCAATCGACAAGGTGGACTATTGTTAAGAAATACGTTTTAAAAATGAGGAATGATTATGTATTTATAAGGAATGACTACAAACTATATTCAAAATTATTAACAATTTTCAGTAAACACAATTTGGAAAAAAAACAATGGTCTAATTCCCAACAATTCATCTTTAATTTTTTGCCGACCAAATTCTCCCCATGCCTGTACCAACCTTTCCTGGTATTTAAACGTGTAAGATAGGATATTTCAATGTTCAGTATCTATTTATCTCAGAACTCATTCTATTCAAATAAGTATTTGTGTTCAGTAAATTTTCATACCGTAAAAAATAAAACCATAAGCGTTAGATAGATTTGAACATTGCTTTATAGTGAGGCAACTATATCATTAAGATTTTTTTAAATTTTCCAACTTAAGTTGGAAATTTTCAGAAAACTCCGCTGTACATTAGTTAGGGTTAGAGTTAGGGTTAGGGTTAGGGTTAGGGTTAATTCGTTCAATCAGATATACTAGATTGATATGTTTATGAATCCTGGTGAAGAGAGAACAAAGATAGGAACCCTTTCAATGAAATGTTTACTGATATAGTTGATTCACAATAAAGCATTTCCTAACCCATTAAGTAAACATATCAAATGTTGTAATAATTAAATTATCATACTGTCAATATTAATTTTTTAGTAGTTCTTTCATCTTTATTTTACTTACTTTCTTTGCAACTATTCAGAAATTAAATTATGACCATTAACTAAAGATTTTAAATCATTATCATTATATTGTATTTTATTGCATGAATACGACGTCTGGCAATTTATTTGGTAAGCACTCACAAGGTTATTAACCATCTTGCCAACAGCAACCTTGAGCACCTTTTTGGTTTCCATGTCTCTAACACCCGTCAGAAAACTGCACAGCTCCCATGACTTACAGAAACATTTTTCTATGTTCTCAGTTACTGAAGCGGGGAAGAAAGTACCCACATCAGTTGTTAGCTGCTGAAACTCTGCATCCTGCAAAACCCCCATCTGATAACTTAATGGTTTTATCTTTTTAAAGTACAATAATTTACTGAACACCGCTGCTACGTTCATGATAGTTCAAGATTGTTCTTTAATCTATATAACTGGTTTTTAAATCACAGAGACGAAATAATAATCCGTAATTTACGAATATGTTTTCTCGTTTGTATTAATGCTGTATGTGTGCAGTGTACATAAATGATTTTTGGTTTTGGTTTGTTTTGTTTTACGGCATATCAACCCCAGTGGGTCATTTAATGCCGATGAAGTTTTGAAATAAATCAATTCTTAATGGATAATACAATTTTTAAAAAAATACATTTTTCTATTTAACCCATAGATGGGACCCTAACAGGTACTACCACTCCGGGTCAGAGTAGACCAGGGAGCAATGGTGATGAAGTGGTGCTCCACATTCCCCAAACCTCCAAAACTGGAACCTCACCATCAGCTAGAGTTTAACGTCATTCCCAGGACATGTAGACCCTCAGTCATCGCCTTCTAGCACCCATATGATAAAAAGGGGTTGGGACTTGCCATAAGGGCAATAGGGTTGGGAAAATCATATAGGTGCTAGGGCTTGACGTGACATGCCGATTGATCGGAGGGGGCCTCTCCGATCGCCCGTCTAGCCCAAGATAGGGCCATGATGGAGTATTGCATGTCATGAACTGCTCATCCACCTGGGCTCTATCCTTAAGCATCATGGGTCGCCACCCACGGCCCCATTGGGGGAGTCTTACCCCTCTGCAGAGGTGCAGTCGGTGCATTCTAACGCCGCAGCCGACAGGGCGGGTACATAAATGAACGAGAACTTGAAGACCTTATAAAGGAATAGGAATGGAATTTGGGATTGAAGAATATGCCAAGCTAATAATGAAAAAAGGAAAAAAGAAATAACGGAAGGAATAAAACCGCCCAATCAAAAAAGCATCAGGACACTTGGATAAAAGGAAAACCATAAATATTTTGGAATGTTATAAGTGAATATCATCACGAAGAAGAAGATGAAAGGAGAATTAAAGAGGAATTCATCAGAAGAATAAAAAGTTTTCAGAAACCAAACATTGCAGCAGAGATATAATCAAAGGCAGAAATACTCCAAAAGTTTCCCTCATAGATTAGTCTTGACCCTTCTTAACACGTTGCCTACGTTTGCTCAAAATGGCAGTTTCTCCACACTGATGTTGCCGCATTACTTTTATTGCATAAGTTTTGAAAGTATTGCTGGTACACGAAGTAGGCTAATAATGTACCATGCCTCAGTGGAAAAATACCTGCACGGAAATATTAAATTGACTGTTACGTGTTGGTGCACATTTGGCGCCCGTAATTATCTGTGATTTATCTATGATATGTGTCTATTTCATATATGATATAATAGCAATATAATATAAAAATAATCAAAGGCATTACTTTTATTGCATAAGTTTTGAAAGTATTGCTGGTACGCGTAGTAGGCAAATAATGTACTTCGCCAATATAATACCAATACGTGTATAGCAATGGTAAATTGACTGTTACGTGTTGTCACACGTAATTATCTGTGATTTATCTATGGTTTAAATCTATTTCATACAATAGGGCCGGTTTAGTTCATTCGGTAGAGCGTCCGACTAGTAAACCACAAGTTTCCAGGTTCGATACGGACCCTCGTCAACTCAACGTATAAGTTGCTAAGGGATATGTGCGGTAAAGTGAGGAGCTGATGGTAGGTGTGATGCACCGTCTCAGACGCTAAAACAATCGCCTTGGAATATCGCAAGGGAAAAGGGGAAGGACTCCATCCTTGTTTGGCTGACACCGGCTTTAGGCTACTCCGACGACTATAAGATAGGTTGTAACAGGTTATAGATAAATAAAAAAAAATGTTATATATATATATATATATATATATATATATATATAGAGAGAGGAGAGAGAGAGAGAGAGAGAGAGAATTTCTGATTCTGCGTGTTGGGTTCTCGGTTTCGATCTCTGTCGGAGGGAGATCGTAAGTATATACCGCTGATGAGACTTTATAAAGTTGAAAAAGCTGTACCGTGTGCCAAGTCGCGCGTTATTCGCCGAGTTTGCTTGTCATGATTATTTTCAATAATTATCGAATCTTATACGATATATTGTAATTGCCTTCAAAAATATAAATAATAATATATATATATATATATATATATATATATATATATATATATATGGCTGTGAGTTGATTCTTATTTTTGTTTTAGTTTTATATCACTATTTTGAAATAAAATTTCTAGTTAACCTAATTTTTCGTCGTTCCCACTTTCTTTAAGTAGTATATGTAGATATTCCCATGTTATTATGAACGCATATATTCTAAATAGTGTTTTAGAAAAAACGAAGTGAAACATTTGCCATATTACATATATGTACCACGATGTGCATCAGTAATATACATAGTGGTATATAAGATTACCGATACATAGTCAACGTGTTAAAGTCCCCTTCAAGGGTGCAGTTGGGACATAGAGACTCTCCTCCTCCTCCTCCTGATCATCATCATCAAATTGGGCTGACAGCACGGATTCCCATCACTCTCTCTCACAACCCACTCCTTTGGTAATCACTTCTGGCACGTCCTCCACACGAAATCCAGTATCAGCTCAGAGGTCGGTCAACATTGTTGTGACCATGTGAAGGTATCTACAAAAGAACTTTATATTGAAGTAAGTCAGTTAGACAGTCACTAATTGGTTTTAGTAGTGTGACTGGCCAAGCCTAACCTTGAAGTTACTAGTTCTCCAATGAACCCACTATAACAGCTTAAATAATTAATGCCACTGCTGCCAGGAAGAGTCCATTAAGCTGAGGAGGTGTTTGACTGTTCCACTGTCCAATAGTTAACAATCTGTAACAGTCATTTCCAGACTGCAGGTTCAATCCTGGCTAAGGGTGAAAGTAACACAGAATAACAATTATCAGTATTCTACACTTTATTTATCTGGGATTCTCTCTCGTTCCTTGTGAGGTCTTCCGCACAGTATCCAGATTCCACTCAGAGCTGATTTATGTAAGATTGTATAGAGAATCATTAATTCATTCGAATTTGAAAACCAGCGTAAAAATAAAAAATGAATTCAGCATACCATCATCATCATCATCATCATCATCATCACGTCGCGGTAGCAGCACAGATACACATAACTCTCTTTCTCCAACCTATTGGCCATTGAGAGGTCTTCCGCAGAGTATCTATAATCCGCACAAATCAGTCCATGGCCATATCCACTGCAGAACGTTACGTTTGAGTTCGACCTTGCTTCACCAGCAATGTCTAACATGTCTACTTTGTCCTACTTGAATGGTTCGTGCAAAATAGTCGTACAGCTGTTTTTTGTGGGGAGATTCTTACAGAATTGTTGAAGATTCAGCATCCTTGTGTATTTCCCATCGAACTTTTCTCCAAGCGTTTTGTTAAAGTGGTGCAGCCATAAAATAGTACTGAAACGGCAACAGCTTATCAGTGAAACCAGATTTCAATTTTATTGAAAATTTGTCAATAGCGGTCGACACCATTCCTATGCGCATATTGACACATCTTTCTGTAGATGAGATATTACTACCTAGGTATGTGTTGTGGACTAGCCTATCGTACCTGTTCTTGGAGTAAATGAACTAGTCCAACACTAATGGGGGGATATTTGTCTCATACCCCACTTGTATGGACTGGGCACAAGGCCTCGTTTTAACGTGGGCCCACCCACAAGCCGGAGTTCATGGGTGGGAAAGAACAAAAATTGCATCAATCCCCACGGCATTCCCCCTCAAGGGGGCGCCTCAGGCGCTGGGCAATAAACCCAGCTCTGCCCCCAAGGGGACAGGTAATGCCTGGGGGGAAAGCCCCTGGGATCGACGCTAAAAATTGTACATTAACCCGGTCCAGTGGCCGAACCACACTGGACCCCCGAGGGGAATAAGCAAGTCTCAAAGTATAGTAACTGGAACAGATACTACACTTCGATCCCCGCCTACGAAAGAGAAGTAGTCCAAGTGTGTTTTTTTTTTGTTTAGAGCAGTCGGTAACATCACGGGGAGCTTCTCTGGTTTTCGGTTTAAAGGATTCGACTTCTAGACAAATTAATCACGTGATCCCAAGGGCCGTCCCCGGCAACACCTGTTTCCTTGATTTAAAGGGGAAGGGTTGGGTTTATTGCCTGATGGCTGAGGTGCCCCAAAAGGGGAATGCCGATGAGATAAACTCATTGTTTTGATAAGCCATCGCATGATCTTCGGTTTATGCGTGACTTTCCAATTTAAAAAAAATATCCTGTGTCGCATCCTGGCTTGGTGGGAGGTTAAGGTTAAGACCAACCCCACGGAGACCTTCTCTCGTTTCCATTTTAGAGGTTTCGACCTCTAGACAAATTAATTGTGTGATCTTAGGGTCCGTCCCCCAGGAAACACCTGCCCCCCCCCCGCTTTAATGGGGCAGGGCTGTGTTTATTGCCCAGTACCGGAAGAGCCCCAAAAGATGAATGCTGATGGGATCAACGTATTTTTTTTACACTAGCCATCTTATGAGCTTCGATGAGTGCGTGTCTTCCCATATTAAAAAAGACCTGTGGGAGGTTAAGGTAAATACAGAACCTAACATTGATCATTACGATAACACACTATTATTTAACTCAATTCTTAGCATTCTTTGGGGAACTACTTTACTGTTAGCGCGAACCTTTATTTGTATGTTCTAGTATACCGAACAATTTTTGTTCCAGAATAAAATAATATGTGAACTGCTCTAAAAAAATATTGTCATAAATTCAAAGAGTCGGCAAGAATAAAACTTTCCATTTTATTATGATTTGCAAGACATTTGTATTAATAAGTAAATATAGTCGTCGGGCTTGCCTAAGGTCGGTTTCAACCAGACAGCAAGGGAGTCTATCCGCTTTTCACTATCGCTAGACTAAGGATATTGTTCTTACACCAACCACCAGCTCCTTAGTTTAAAGCCCAGATCCCTGTGCTACTCATACGCTGTTGGTGAGGGCTGGTATCGAACCAGGAATCTTGTGGTTTCTAGACGGACACTCTATCGACTAAGCTAAACCGGCCTCTTTAAAATAAACGGTTATGTTTCTTACTTTTGTCTTCGTAATTCGAATCCCAGAATGCAGTGTATGTATTCAAAGAATTTTACATATCTTGTATATACTTTTCGTATTCGTTGTGTTCACACTTCGTGATGAATATAAAAGCCTCATTTCTATCATAGAACTGTAAGAAAGAAAAGAAAAGAAAACTTTTTTGGTAATATGCCGTATACCAAGCATCTGCGATGTAAGGATGACTCATCTTTCGCTTGACGAAATCGTCTGTTCGTTCGTTCTTTTAGCCCTTCCATTTTTTTATCTTTAATTTTTTTTCTTCCCCGTCCACACAACTGTAATGGCCAGGATGTTGATGAGTAAGAGATCCTGGGTTTTAAGCTATGGTTCGATGGTTTTAACTATGGAGAACTAACAACATTAAGCTCGCGTTGATAAATGATAAGTTACCTCCCCTTGGATTTAATTAGTCGTACGTGGTGCTCATACCAGAGATATACGTCTGAAAATAGATCGTACTAACGCTCACAAGCACCCACATAACATAAACACTCTCACATGTATTACACACACATACACACACACGCACATATATATATATATATATATATATATATATATATATATATTGTTGGCATGTCTTAAATACCCATTCGATAAGAAAAAGAGACAGGCATTGTTAATAAAAAATGTAGAAGTTTAGATTTTCAGGTTTCGATATATATATATATATATATATATATATATATATATATATATATATATATATGTGTGTGTGTGTGTGTGTGTGTGTGTGTGTCTGTGTGTGGTATTGTGGGAAAAAGGTGACGTACCGGTGAAAATGGTCACAATCGTTAGTTGATGCAAGTTTATTAATCAATACTTTATTAATCCAGTGGATTAACCCTGAAAATCCTATGATGAAAACTTGAGTAGGTTATTACTATAAACCATTATATATATATATATATATATATATATATATATATATATATATATTGAATTAATCTTTCACTCAGTACCAACCTTTTAAAAACAATAGTAAAACTAATTATTTGCTTTGATTCATTTGTAAATGTTTAATTATAATCATAATTATTTCTATCTTCAATACTTCATGGCAAACGTTTTTAATCAACATTTTTTGTCCATGATAATAATCATTGTTTTACACATGGTTATAAGGTATAAATTATTCCTTTATAACACTAATGATTTTAAAACAAATTTATTTGACCCATAGATGGGACATGAATAGATACTACAGCTTTGGTTCAAAGTGAACCTGGGAGAAATAAATGCATTGGGCTATCGATGTTCAAATTATAAAATAAATATTAAAGGGTTTTCGACATCCATGATTTTAAATACTTTAAAATGCTTGTTTTATAAGTTTTTAAAAAGCTATTTAAATCATCACACCACATTCGACATTATGATGGCTGTATCCCAGATATTGTTGATATCATCAACAATCTTACTGAGAATTCGGATTCCATAATTCCCTCTCTTGCCACACATCCCTATCGTTCATCACTCCTGTCAGGCTCTAAGTACCACAATCCAGTGACTGCACAGAGCCGATCGATGTAAGTTTTTACAGGTCGGCCAACACTGGTGTGTCCATGTATGGTTGTCCTCAAGACAAAGTCACTTATGAATTTGTTCTTACTTCTTTAGCACGTCTTGTTTGTCTCTGGCAACTTTCTTAAAGACCCCACAATGCAACATTTTTTCTTTTTATCTATATATTAATATGGTTGTTTCTTAATCTTCCGACCGTTATCATCTTGCCACAGCCTCTAGTTGATAATCCAAGATAAAATGCAAAATATAAATCCTGAGTATCTGGTGTTGCTTATCTGCCAAATTCTTATTTCTTAATAATGTTTCCACCTCAACTAAATAATTGACCATTCCATTTTTATTATAAAGATAGAGAAGAAAAGGACATGCCACACAAAAAATATAGAGAAAGAAAGAAAAAGCAAGGGAAAGATAGAGGGGGGATAATGCTAATCTGTTTCAATCAAACAAAATGAAAAAAAGGAAAAAGAAAAAAATTAGAGTTAAATCAAGATCCTTATACTTTTCACATATTAAACTATTTGAAATAGCTCTTAAGTAATGTTAATACACGGATAGCAAAGGCATGGTTGGCCACAAATAGATTTTCAGTCATATGGAGGTCCGATCTCCCTGACAAGCTAAAGCGACAGTTCTTCCAGGCTGAGGTTATGTCGGTGCTGCTACATGGTTGCACCACCTGGACCCTAACAAAGCGTCTTGAGAATAAGCTAGATGGGAGCTGCACAAGAATGCTGCGTGCGGTCTTGAACAAGTCGTGGAGGCAGCACCCCACGAGGAAACAGCTGTACGGTCACCTGCCCCCCCCCATCTCACAAACTATCCGATTGAGACGGACAAGACATGCAGGACACTCTGGAGAAGCAAGGATGAACTCATAAGTGACGTTCTCCTGTGGAAGCCAACACATGGACATGCAAGTGTGGGGCGCCCAGCAAGGACTTACATTGACCAGCTATGTTAGGATGCTGGTTTCTCCGTAGAGGAGCTCCCAGGTGCAATGAATGATAGGGAAGGTTGGCGAGAGATTGTCATGGATATCCGTGATGCATGCGCGACATGATGATGATGAAACATATCAAATAATTAAATTATCCTACTGTGGTATATCCACAGGTCCTGCTAGTTGATATCATTTCCTAATCTAACAACAATCAATTCTCATTTAAATGATCTCAAATTTTAACAGCCTATATAGAAAAAACTAATCCTGGACGTGGTAATTGCATTTCACTTAGCGCTAATAACCTTGGGAAAGGTATGAATCCTACTCTCCCTCCAGCTATGGGTAAATAGTAGGGCGGACTGGGCTCTTTAACCTTGGTTAGGCAACCGGTTTAGGAGAAGGAAAACTCTGAATTCAAACCTGTTGAACTCCGCTTAAGAAATTGATCTTGTGTCACATCCTGCTCGTGCGGAGGGGTTGGTAAATATATATATAGAAAAAACTAAAAATATGTTTAGATTTTTTTTCCATATATAGAAATGTTCGTCTTACTCGACTGGTTTTGTGATTGGGGGTAAGTGGCCCTACCGCTGATTTTTTTTTCTGGGTTGTTACTTCTATGATTTGTTCAAGACGGTACCCTGTATGCTTTTGTTGTTTCCAATTTTTCTTTTTTTCTCTCCAGTCGTTTCATTAAACAGCTTGGAAGAATTAGCACTTTATCTTATCAAGGATATCAGTTTTCCATATGATTTGATAGTTTGATAGATAGAGTTTCTCCACAAGGTCATCTGAAAGTGCGGCTCTCATTGGCTTAGAGATCAAGAGAATATGGTAAAATAGATTCGAATTTAGCCAGCTGGAGACTGAGCTTCAGATTCGGGAAGACATACTTGTGTCTCTGCTCATTCCACGCAAGAGTCGGAAAAGAATCAGGGGTACTTTTCGCGGAGAACAGTCCCGGCCTCCTGTCTCAAAAATCGCTACCCGGTGGCTGCTGAAAAAAACAAACACCTGTTACGATTGAAGTCCGTAGCCGAAGCAGTGTCACTAGCAAAAAAAAAATAAATAAATAAAATAAATAAATAAAAATCTCCTACCAACTTAGGGCGTTTTTTCCGAAAACCCAACGCCAACCCAACCTAACCCTAAACCCTACCCAACCCCTAGTTAAAATTAATAGTTTTATTACAAAATATGTGGGTTCTGTTTTTGCTGTGTCACCCTGTATACAGAGTGACCAAAAAAAAACAGAACACAAATTATTTATCTATTTACACGCACGCGCATATATATATATTATATATATATATATATATATATATATATATATATATATATTGGCCCAGTTTAGTTCAGTTGGTAGAGCGTCAGACTAAGAACCATAAGGTTCCCGCTTCGATACCGACCCTCGCCAAATCAGCATATGAGTAGCACAGGGATCTGTGCGGTAAAGTAAGGAGCTGATGGTAGGTGTTGCGCTCCACCTCAGACGCAAAAATAATCTCCTTGGTCTAGCACTACTGAAAAGGGGTTAGACTCCCTCGCCGTCTGGCTGATACCGACTTAAGGCCACTCCGACAACTTTACTTACTTTACTTACTATATATATATAAGTAAAGTCGTCAGGGCGGCCTAATGTCTGTATCAGCCAGACAGCGAGGGAGTGTATCCCCTTTTCACCAGCGCTAGACCAAGGAGATTATTTTAGCGTCTGAGGTGG
Source organism: Doryteuthis pealeii (assembly GCA_023376005.1). NCBI lineage: Eukaryota > Metazoa > Mollusca > Cephalopoda > Myopsida > Loliginidae > Doryteuthis > Doryteuthis pealeii. The sequence continues at coordinate 18,572,125 of CM042175.1, forward strand.
AGCGCTACACCTACCATCATCACTTTACCACACAGATCCCTGTGCTACTCATACGCTGAGTTGGTGAGGGCATGTATCGAACCAGGAACCTTGTGATTCATAGAGTATTATTTGGCAAATGTTTCTCACTAGTTTAGCAAAGTGCGTGGGGTGGCGTATATTTTCGCACAAATAGTTTCATTATATAAATTTTAATAATTTTGAAAATGTTGATATTTACAAAAAATTTTTTTTTTGTAATCTGATTTGCTCTTAATTACCTGACGCAGCTTGTTTATCTCAAGTCACATGACTGAACACAGACCGGCAGAATGTATTGTTGATATGCTGAGTCAACCATGGTGAGTTGCTAATGGTGTGGTGTGTGCCCTCAAAACATGCCAGAGCCCCGGTATCAACATCTGGTGAAACAGATATACGTAACAGAGACCCTTTAAATCAGTGACGTCACTTTGTTTAGGGTCATGGTTACATTAAACAGCTCTCACGACCCCTCCAAACCAGTGCCGTTCATACTCGTCGGTAAGCTGTGATTAATTTCATCTAGTTTGTTTAGATTAAGACTCCCGAATATATACTTATTTATGGGTGGATCTGTATGTTAAAAATGATTAGATGTTTATGATCAGTTCACTGTCGACAGGACGTAAAATATACAATGACTTATCTCCAGCAGAGTGGTAAGTTACCCCCCCCCCCACACACACACTCACAGATGTTTTAGATATGCATCCATTGATTATGCTATATAGCCTTCTTTTTAACTTTAACTGGTTCTAAGGTTCATCTTCTTCCATTTCGCCGACTGGCCATTTTCTTTTGGGTTGATTTTAATGGTTCCACTCTCTGGTTGATTCGGGCTTCTTTTGTGCCGGGTCCGTTTGTGGTTTGTCTTTTGCTCATTACTTTTTATTTTTAATGAGGAACACAAGACTTAATTTCATTTTCCTTAGACGTCTTTATTAAACCCGAAAGCCCAAATAGGTTCAACCACCGCGGGGAGAAGATGGTTTACTTGGGGACAGACGACAATTGCATATGTTCCTATCGACGAACCGCCAAATTCTGCCAACTCAGTTTCCTTCACATTTAGTCAATGAGAAATCAGCGAATAGGTCAGTGAAAAGTGAACTGCTGTCAATCACTTCTATAACGGTCATATTATGATTCAATGGTAATTTTTCATTTACGAATACCATTATCTAAATTTTACTACACTACAGTACATAATTCGTAGGAAACCCAAGAATTATGTAACAGTGGTACCTCAATTCTGGGTAGTTTATTTCAGTTTGGTTTCTTTGTTTAATGGCATATCAACATTCGTGGGTTATTTAATGTCAAAACCATTTCTATAGAACAGTATTGCTAATGATTAACCCATAGCTGCGGGAATGGGATTGTTCATACCTTTTTCTAGTGTACGGGACAGAATGGAGTGTTGCATTCTATGGAATTGTCAGGCACGAGATTCCGTTCTTAAGCATCAGGGGTTGCTACTCATGGCTAACAGATGGTCCCATTGGGGAGAAGGGCTTACCCATGTGCAGAGGTGTAGTTGGCGCATTCTACAGTCCCTGCCGACAGGGTTTTTAGTATTCGATCAGAATAACTTATAACTGTTTGCAAAAACGATTCTGTCTAATTTGCAACCATTCTTTGAAACCATATTTTAATATCTTAGCCATTCAGTAACTCAACAAGAATTGAAATGCCGTAAAACGAACGAACCAACTAACCAATTACTTCCATTTTTACAGAGTCAATATCGTTCTTATAAGGCTGGTCTGTTTTGCATCAATTAATTAGCTTATTTATTTCGCATTAAAAAGATCTCAACACCGAAGAGGAAAAGTACATTACAAAAGATGTATACTAATTGCAATAATAGAAACTAACAATAAAAACTGTATTTGTACATAAGAAAAAAATTCCAATATTACTTCAGAAAAACGAGTGGAGAAATGATATCAGCTACAACACAATGTTAAGGTATTGAAACTTTCCTGAGTTTTTTCTCGTATCCAATTAACATCTATATGTTTGCTTTTAACAATGACCTGAAAACACACACACCATCAAGTTTTGAGGGGGCGTTGTGTCTAACATAGTGGACTGTAACATCGTTGTAAGCGAATTCAAACTCCAATCGCGCCATTGTTCACTTTCGGACTAATACACTTGGGAAAGGTATGAACCCCTCAGCCGACAGCTATAAGTTAATAAGTATCACTACTATTCTAGGGGCCAGGTTAGCTCAGTCGGTAGAGCGTTCGGCTAGAAACCACAAGGTTCCTAGTTCGATACTGACCCTCGCCAACTCAGAGAATGAGTAGCACCGGGATCTGTGCGGTAAAGTGAGAAGCTGATGGTAAGGTGTGGCGCTCCACCTCAGATGCTAAAATAATCTCCTTGGTATCGCGCTGTTGAAAAGGGGATAGACTCCCTCGCTAACTGGCTGATACCGACTTTAGGCCATCCCGACGACTTTACTTTACTTACTATTCTTCTACAAGGCGGGATTTGGCATTGAATAACTCACGAAGGATGATATACCATTATAAATAGATAACTAACCAAATCAGGTTTTGAAAATTGAATATATTGGGTAATAATTGTTAAAATCCGTTTGTCTCCTGCCCTCTATCAGATTATAAAACCATGATAATCAATGTTCCGGAACAAACGGCAGCAAGTACAGTCGCAGCGTATGTATTTACCCAACTCCTCCACCTCTGGGAAGTTGTGACACAATGTTAATATTTATGGGGGAATACAGCTGGTTTGACTTCAAACATGTCCTTCTCCTATTCTGAATGACTAAAGAAGGCTAAATAACCCAGACTTACCTACTATTTACCCATAGCTGACTGTGCGGAGAAGAGAAGGATTCATACCTTTCTGAAGGTCACTAAGAAAACCTCGTTGAGGAGTTGAACTCTAAAGTCCATGTGATGTAATTGCTAACATGCTGCGCTGTGATATCGTAGTAAGAGGGTTCGAACTCCAGTCGCGCTATAATATTCCCTTTCGGACTAATACTCATCATAAATGTACGAACTCTTTCACCCACCCACACCCACTATCAGTTAAATAGTATCACTGCTGTTCTCCTAAACGGGTGGTTTTGGTATTAAATAACCCATGAAGGTTGAGGTATCTTTTCATTCTTTTTTCTTGTGTATTAATTCCTCATGGTTAACGTGCTGGACTGCGAGATTCTAGTTCGTGAATTCTAACTCCAGTCGTATTATTACGTTCACTTTCTGCCTAATGCCATTGAGAAAGCTATGGGTTAATTAATACCGCCAGGATGGATTTAGCATTAAATAACCCACGAAGGTTGATATACCATAAAACAAAGAAACTAATCCTCACCATCTGGTCGTTGATTCTATTTCCTAATACGATAACCGGTAAGCCAGCAACTTGTGAATTTGGATGTTTTAAAGGTCCAGCTTGCTATGCTAAAAGACCTGAATGGTGTCAGATAAGGGAAACCTAGAAACCCGATTATACGAATGAAGACGTTATCTTTTTTATGAGCAGTCGGACAGATGTGGTCGATTTAGTTAAGTCGACTTTTAGAGGAAAGTAACAAATTCGAATTTTAAGTAAATTTTGTAAAATTAGGGTACTAATTGATTTATCCCTAGTGGGTTAATGGCTGTGAAAAGGGACACCAAAAGAAGGCCGGTGGTTATAGAATTCTAAGCTTTAGGAATATAAGAACACAAGATGAGGACAATATTCCGAATCGTATAAATAATGTAAATAATAATTTGTAATATTCAATTATAAAGATAAGCAGTACATGTGTGAAAATAAATGAATACTATTATTAAATAGGAATATCTTTTGTTTAATTATAAGTATTAGGTTAGTTGATTGGTTGGTATGTTTATTGGTTGGTTGGATTTTACGGCATGTCAACCCTTGGGTTATTTTATGCCGACGACGTATTTGTTTTATTCATTCTTGTTGGGTGTTTATCTTTTTTAATTCATTTTAAAAAACTCAGTTTTATGTATTTAACATATAAATGGGACCCTAACAGGTACTAACATTCCGAGCTAGAGTGAGCCGTGGAGTATTGTCAATGAAGGAGTACTCCACACCCCCAGAGCTCCAGAACTGGACCCCCCCCCCTAGATGCGGATAACGTCATAACCACCACCTTCTAGCACATATATGATAAAATGTTTTGCCACACGCTAGATGCGGATTACGCAAATGATCTAGCGCAGCTCACAAATGACATACAATTTATATATATATATATATATAGAGACAGAGAGAGACAGAGAGAGACAGAGACAGACAAACAGACAGACAGACAGATAAAAGGGTATGCAAACACACAATACTGTTAAATTGAAAATATTTTATGTTTTTCATAGCTAATATTGAACAATATTTCGATTTATGATGACAGAGCTTGTTTTTAATCCGGACTCATCGAGAGAGAAGCAGAAAATAATTTAAATTCAAATCGCAAGCATTGTTATTCCCAAAAACCGTTAACTCATATATATATATATATATATATATATATATATATATATATACGGACACACACACACACACACACCACACAAACACACACATTATATATATATATATAATATATATAATATATATAATAAAATTATAAAATGATAGACAATAATTTCACGTTATTCAGCTTTTTTTTTGGGGAACAAGATGTCTCAACTATTGTCGCAGGAAGTTTTAAAACTATCCAATGTATGCGTTTGTGTAAATCTGCTAATATACTGCCATACCTTGATGTATGAGTGTAATTCATTCAGTTCATTGTTCGTTCCAGCTCCACTACAAAAAAATCAATTTTGTTATTACATTTTGTGAATAAGAAAAATCATTCTGTGTTGTTTAAGAACATGATAACATAGAACATAGTTTATAATGGGTTAATGATGTTTTATAAAAAATATTTTTCTATGGCGAAATATATTTGGAAAATTGAATGATTTTTAGTGAACGTATTAGTATAAGCATATCTAAAGCTCGCTAATACCGTAATTTTAACTCTTAACACAAGGCAAAATTCAACCTACTGACAGCTCGTAACTAAAATAAAACTCTTAAATTATGGCACTCGTAATTCATGTTTTATATATATATATATATATATATATATATATATATACAGGTTAAATTTTTATTATTATTATTATTGGAGAAATGATTATAGAGGACTCAATTACTTCTGTAAGAGCTGTATTTATTTATTTATTCATATTAACTATTAACTTTTCATTTGTATTAGTTAATATGAATAAATAAGTAAATATATATATATATATATATATATATATATAAATGGTGGATCTGTATGTTAAAAATGATTAGATGTTTATGATCAGTTCACCTTCTGGCCCTGTCGGCAGGACTTAATATATACAATGACTTATCTCCAGCAGAGGGGTAAGTTACCCCCCCAGACACACACACACACTCACAGATGTTTTAGATATACATCCATTGGTTATGTTATATGGCCTTCTTCTTTAACTTTAACTGGTTCTAATGTTCATCTTCTTCCATTTCGCCAACTGGCCATTTTCTTTTGGGTTGATATCCGTGGTTCCTTCCTCTGGTTGATTCGGGCTTCTTTTGTGCTGGGTCTGAATGTGGTTATTATAAAATATGTTCTCATTATTGAGGTCAGTTAGCCTACTGTTGGTTTGAATAACAGCAGCTAAGAGCAAATCAACCAGTGTCCAAGACTGTTGGTATAAATAGGACTCAAGAATGATCCATTCATGAATCTGGGTGATTTGGGTGATTCCATTCCTTGAGTTCTGATTGGCTGCTTGACTGCTTGATTTGAATGACATTGTGGAGTCTTATATATACTCTGTCATTTTGCTGTGGACTTTGTAGCATTCGAGTTTGTATTTGAGTTACAATCGTTTGTTGCCTTGTCTTCCCAGTTCGACGGTAATTGGAACTTTTTATTATTCTTCACCCATGTTCTTAAACAACACAGTATTATTTTTCTTATTCACAAAATTTAATTTAAAAAATGGATTTTTTTTTAGTAGGGTTGGAACGAATTACAAACTGAAGGAATTACACTCATAAGACAAGGTATATGACTGTATATTGGTAGATTTACACAAATGGAGTCCTTGGATAGTTTTAAACTTCCTGCAACAATAGTTGAGACATCTTGTTCCCCAAAAAGAAAAGCTGAATAAGTAATATTGGAATTTTTTTCTTATGTACAAATACAGTTTTTATTGTTAGTTTCTATTATTGCAATTAGTATACATCTTTTGTAATGTACTTTTCCTCTTCGGTGTTGATATATATATATATATAATTATTGTATGGTATTACATTATTAGATTTAACTTGATGACGTCATGTGTTCCTGCGACCAGACATGCATGTAATTCAGTAAAATCGGTGAACACGAATGAATCAAAACAATGGTTAATGTATCACCCGTTTGGCATGATCATTTGACAGATAAGTTGAATAATATCCCCACCCCCAACCGGTCTATTTCTCTACCCTCTGTCATGCCAATCGAATCATCTGCTAGATGATTCAAATACCGATATTCGACAATCGACAAGTACCGTTGAAAAAAACAACAACAACAAAAAGAATGGTTCTCGTTCAATCAAATTATTTTTTTTCAAAAATGAAATCAATTGATACAAAATAAGAGTTTCCAATTGGCTAACCAGGAATTATGTCAAAAACTCGTCAAACATTCCCACGTTTGACGTTTTCTTTTCTTTTTCTTTTTAAATATAACATTCTGTCTCTTTTTGTTGGCATTTGTATCTAAGCAACTATCGGACTAGCAAGCTAGTTAGATAACTAGTCTTTCGATATGTGCCAGTATGAAACAGACATTGTATTTACTTCGTACCCCACTTGTACGGGTTAGGCACAAGGCCCTATTAACGTGCGACCACCCACAAACCGAAGCTCATGGGTGGCGGGTGAAAAATTGCGTTGATCCCGCCGGCATTCCCTCTCATGGGGGCGCCTCAGGCGCTGGGCAATAAACCCAGCCCTGCCCCTTTAAATCGAGCGGGGCAGGTATTGCCTGGGGGGGATAGCCCCCTGGGATCGACGCTATTAACTTGTAAAAATCCAGGACCGAGGCCACTGGACCCCCACCCTGTTGGGTGGGTTTACATAGTCTGAAACAGACATGAACGGCTAAGATAAACCAGATACACAGAATCTGTGAAACTTCATCCAGTTATATATACTAGCAAAATTATGCACCCTTTAATCGTAAGTTATATATGTTTTAATGTTAACCTAAATATCTAAATGATGATTTGATTAGATAAAAAATATTTTCTACACCTTCTTTACCCAAACCCTTTTTTTTCAACTTGATAAATCTAAAGCCCTGAAAATCCCTAAAAGAAAACGATCTCATAACCTTTACCTTTACATAAGCTTCACCTTCTTATAATATGAAACTTCCCCAGAGGCATTTAATTTTACCAAATATTTCTACCGCTAACCTCATAGAGAGCAATTTAAATATCCTTCGCATTAAAGCTCTCAATTTATATGTATATCTATCTATCTATCTATATGTATATATATATATATATATATATATATATATATATATATATTATATATGTGTATGTGTGTGTGTGTGTGTGTGTGTGTGTGTGTATTAATGATCGAGTTTTCAGTATTCATACGCAGAGTGCTAAAAGTTATTGATAGAGCATGTATATATGAGTCAGTGCTTGGTAATTGATATTTTCTTGTATATGCAATTCATATAATATATATATATATATATATATATATATATATATATATATATATATATATATATATGAGATGAATTTTGTCATACAAAGAAGACTTGTTGAAGTAACAAGCAAGGAACATCTAAGTAATATTAATATGTTAAAAGCAAAGTTATGGATTAGGGTAATGTAAGTTGTCTCCATCGTCTATTTTTGTTTCTCGACCATTGTCAAGCCATTATCGAGATCAAAATGAAGACCGAGACATAGGTGTTTTTGACATCAGATGAAAAAAAAGATGGCGACTCGAAGAACTGGAATAAGTCTTTAGATGTTAGATAATTAAGGAAACCTATTGGAGGAAATGGAATCTCGTATTATAATTTCGAAAATTTCTAGGATATCCATCTTGTTCTTGATTTAAGAAATAATTACCATGTCTTCCTTAATCTGAGAGTTTCAACAAGTCTTTCTCACTCTAACAATCACACTCGTACCCACGCAGACGTACATACGCACGCACACACATAACCACACACTCAAATACACACACAGACACATATTATACAGTTTTTAGTATTTATAATAAAAGAGTGTCCGATATCATCGATAGAGCATGTACATATAAGTCAGGGTAGCGAAGACATAAAAATCAACGGTGCTTGGTATCTGACAATTTCTCGCCTATGTGATTTTACTTATAGTAATAATTTGCATGATTTAACTTTTTCCCTCATGTATATATATATATATATATATATATATATATATATATATAAATGTATGCGAGGAACAAATTACTTGCACACACACACATACACACACACACACATACACATATATATATATATAGATGAGAGGTATACAAAACTTGGTAGTAAGGGATGATTCTATATGTGATATCTAAGACACTATATTATTATTGTATGATCCAGTATGTATAAATACAGTGAATCTTTAAATCACTAAAGAGAGCTCAATTTATAATAAACTTTTAGATTATATACAGAGCAATATTTCTCTTAGAAAGGAAGGAAAAACTCAACACCGTAATTCCATAATAAATTTACTTCGACCAAAATTGGGGCCTATATAGGGCATATATATATATATATATATATATATATATGATAATTCTCTGAAAATATTGCTATACATCGGGATTTATTAAAACACATACACACGCTTATGTATGCGTGATATATACATTATCCCAAAGGTTTTATATGTACCCAAATGTTATATATATATATATATATTATAATATATATATATATATATATATGTGTGTGTGTGTGTGTGTGTGTGTGTATGTGTGTGTATTTGTGTGTGTGCGGGGGTGAGAGATAGAGTATGTCTGCTTGTTGTATTGACAACAGAAAAACCCTCTTCTCTTATATGATATTAAGAGATAGAGATATTATGCCAGAAAATCGATGGTTTGTTGGCAAGTGTCTTTACTGATAACGATCTTCAGACGGGAGTAAATCTTTAAAAGAATAAAACAATTTAAATTATTTATATACTTTTACGAAAAGAGTATTCGAACTTTTTTCATACTTTTTCTCTCTCTCAGTTTTTACACACTTTATCTCTGTCCTTTTGTCTGTCAGTCTGAGACTCTCCCCTCTCTCTCTCTATGTATATATATATATATATATATCAATTTCTCTTACTATATGTATGTGTGTCTGAAAACACAATGTTTTTCTAATATGTGTGAAAACACAATGTTTTTCTAATATATATATGTAGAAAGCTCGAGGTGTAATGGTTAAAGTCATGGGAAATGGAATCCTGGACGTGGTAATTGGATTTCACTTAGCGCTTGGGAAAAGTATGAATCCTACTCTCTCTCCAGCTATGGGTAAATTATAGGGCAGACTGGGCTCTAACCTTGGTTGGGCAACCGATCTAGGAGAAGGAAGTTTCTGAATTAAAACTTGGTAAACTCCGCTTAAGAAATTGACCTTGTGTCATATCCTGCTCGTGCAGAGGAATTGGTAAATATATATATAAGTTTTTATATATATTAGAAACGAACCCTATATATATTAGATTCGAACCCTACCTGTCAAGCTGATAGGCGGACATTAAAACCATTACACTAGCTGGCTTCCCCAGAATTTCTCGTTTATTTTAAAATCACGCATGTCTATAGCTCTGCTGATGAGGCCAAATAGGGTGAAATGTACATACAGAGATCGACATTTTCTCGATTTGTTTACGCTCCTAATTCATTTAATTATAATTAATTAATTAACAAATTAGGTATGACTTTAATTAAGCACATAATCTCCCTAAAAATTGTCGGCCTTCGCCATTTCAAACACACCGTTTGACCACTTCATATATATATATATATATATATATATATATATATATATATATATATATATAGAGAGAGAGAGAGAGAGATGTTGAATTTAATTGCTACAAATTCGAAAAAAATTAGTGCGCATTATTCCCAAGTATTTATTTTTTTTCAGAATTTCTTAGTCCAAATCTCGGAGTGCGTGTTATACAAGGATATGTGTTATACACATATGATTGGGCCAATAACTGACCGATCTAATGTAAGTGGGAAGATTGGACACATCCTCATTAGTTATATCTTTTCATTGAAAAAACGTGGTGTGTTGGTGGTCTTTGCCGATGCTATGTACACGGATATCGAACTATATGTGTATTCATATCAAAATAAGAACATCAAAATATGCATTTATATATATATATATTATATATATATATATATACATCGTATATATGCATATATATATATATATATATATATATATAATCATATAATCACAAATTATATGTATTCGTCTACGTATATATTTACATACGTATATATATATATATATATATATATATATATATATTATATATATATATAATTTTAATGATTAATCAGATATTTCTTATTCATCCAACTTGAAAATATTTAAGGGTGTCCGTTTATTTAATCAAAAATTCTTTTTGAGAGTCCTCATAAAGGATTATGAATACGTCTTTGTCAAACTCTGTCAGGCTTCGCTAGCCACCACTGGGTGGGGACGTGACAGAGCAGAGGGAGAGGACACGTCATTTTAAGGGTTGCACTGCGCGGGAGAATTCTGTATCAAAATAGAGAAGAATAAATGTAGACACACACACACGTACGCACACATAATTAATAAAGTAAAATAAATAAATGTGTTACGTTAACATTATGCAAATAAATAATAATAATAATAATATGCAGGAAACTAGCTCAGCAAAAGTACAAGGCTTAGTTCCACTGGGTAGGAAAGGTGATTCACAGGGAATTGTGCAAGAAAATTAAATTTTGCCCATGCTACCAAATGTCCTATGTATAAACCAGAATCAATCCTAGAGGATTACACACAAAATTCTCTGGGACTTTGTGATACAGATATATTACTTCTTCCCAATCAGAATAATAGACGTAAAAGTAAAGTCGACGGGGCGGCCTTCAGTCGGTATCAGCCAGTCAGCGAGGGAGTCTATCCCCTTTTCAATAGCGCTAGACCAAGGAGATTGTTTTAGCATCTGAGGTGGAGCGCCACACCTACCATCAGCTCCTTATTTTACCGCACAGATCCCTGTGCTACTCATACGCTGAGTTGGCGAGAACCGGTATCGAACTAGGAACCTTGTGGTTTCTAGCCGAACGCTCTACCGACTGAGCTAACCCAGTCCAGATCCCATTTTTTGTATCTACAAAACAATCACTCATCTTACTTCCCTGCTGACCACAGAGCAGAAATGAAAGATAAACAAAAAAGATAGACAAATAGTTAAAGGTTGCCAACTAACTGAAAAAGTATAGAAGCATGATAGTGAGGTGAGATCAATATCATTTGGTGACCTCCGAACGTTGATCAAGCTTTTGGGAAAAGGATTGGAGGAATTGGAATTAGAGAACTAATTCAGATAATCCAGACAACAGGATTGTTTAGATAGGCTAGAATACACAGGAGAGTGATGTGAGATATTAAAAGTGATATCAATTGTAAATGAGGTGAGATATTGACATAGAGATATATAATATCAACTATGAAGGGCGTGATATATAGACAGTGAGATATGTCATATATCCGTGAGATAAGGGAATATTAACGGTGTAAAATGACATCAAGCCTTCATCACCATTATTCTGACCTGGATTTAGATAGATAAAAATGTGTTTTAAAAGATAATTTTGGAAAAGAATATTGAATACCCAATGAGAATGAATAAAACAAAACGCCTTCGGCATAAAATAACCCAATAAGGGTTTGAAAGCGGTAACATCCAGCTAACCTATCACATATCTTTGTTTCAACCTATACTGTCAGTATCAAACTCAGCGTATGGTTAGCATAGAGATCTGTGCGACAAAATGAGGAGCTGATGGTAGGTGTGGTGCTCTACTTCAGACGCTAAAAACAATCTAGTGCAAGTGAAAAGGGTATAGACTTCCTCGCTATCTGACTGATGCCGACTTTAGGCCAAGAAAAATCTAACCAACCAGTCATATGTATTCGTTTCAATCTCTTCTGTCAGCATCCAACTCGGCGATCTGTGCGGTAAAGCGAGGAGCTGATGTTAGGTGTGTTGCTCCACCTCAGATGCTTAAAACCAATCTCCTTGGTCTAGCGCAAGTGTAAAGAGTTTAGTCCCTCTCGCTATCTGACTGATACTAAATTTAGACCAAGGAAAATTCAACCAACCTATCATATGCATTCGTTTAAACCTCTTCTGTCAGCATCCAACTCGGCGATCTGTGCGGTAAAGTGGGGAACTGATGTTAGGTGTGTTGCTCCACCTCAGATGCTAAAACCAATCTTCTTGGTCTAGCGCAAGTGAAAAGGATTTAGACTCCCTCGCTATCCGACTGATGCTGACTTTAGGCCAAGAAAAATCTAACCAACCAATCATATGTATTTGTTTCAACCTCTTCTGTCAGCATCCAACTCGGTGATCCGTGCGGTAAAGTGAGGAGCTGATGTTAGGTGTGTTGCCCCCCCCTCGCTATCCGACTGATACTAAATTTAGACCAAGGAAAATCCAACCAACCTATCATATGCATTCGTCAGCATCCTTCTCTGGAAGACAAATAAGAGAGTGAACACGACTTACGGGCCGACATTTTTACCAGTTCAGTATGTATGCTCTTGTTCTTCGCTAACAAATATTGCAGGCCTAATGGTGGAGACTAGATAAAACAAGTGTTTCGTTGCTGAAAACATGCTCTATTCAATGGTGTTATTGTTCTCCCTGTATCTGATGTAATATTCTCGGAAACAAATAAGAGGATGCGACCCTCTTAGATACAAATTATAACCACTTTGGAGATCAGTTAATATATTAATATATCTCAAGCACTGCCGCTTGTCATATCAACTGCATTACTTTAGAAGATTTTAACTCAATTTTCGACAGAGATCGCCTCTGCCAAAGCCGTGTCCTTGTTGTTAGTAATCAAAGCAAGAGTGAGCCCTCGGATACTAGGGTATTGCTCACAAGGAAAGAGATCAACAGAGAACGATGTGTAGGTGTGTTTTCATGTAGGGTGCCGTAAGGCTAATTAAGAAAGTGGGCGATTCTCCTATATCTCAGAGTAATAATCGACATGAGAAATTAATAATTCTTCGATCAAGGGAACGTAATTCTGTGACTAACTGGCGCCCAACAAAGGCCGATTATTCCTGTTATCTTTAATCTAATTGGGGCGTCATTGTACTATCTGCGGCTCCCCTTGTCATATCCAGCAACAACGCCCTTTTTTCTGCTGCTTTCTGGACCTTGCCGACTTCCCTCTTCCTCACACACACCAACCTTCTGCTCGTCCACCTCAAACAACGTCTTCTATCAGCGATACACATGAACTACATACACTTGCATGCACACAAGGCAAAGGAGCGCCGATGGCAGAATATAAGTGAATTAATTACTGAACATCTTTCTTTTAATCTACAATTACGTGACTGGGAAGCCGTGGCTTAATGCAGTCGTTACAGCAGTGCTGTGGAGGTGACCTAGAAGTTCAAGGTTCTATTCCAGACACCGTTGATATTTTTTGTTTGTTCTTTTTTTGTTCTTTTTATTTTTCATCTCAGAGGTACACGCCTCTTGAGTTTATATTGAAGGGCATGGGATGATTCAAGTCATTGATGGGTGTAAAATGAGATCGACAAGATTTCACCCTTCCTTACGTTTCTGAGTCACTTTGCAGTCTTTATCCCTGCCCCTCTCTGCCGCGTAAATGAAGTCACTCTCTAAAGTGGTTCTACCATCCTAATGGCTCACAGAAGCAAAAAGCGCGCTCAAACTAGACGTAGTTAAGGGGCTTTGCCACTGGCCTTTGTGAGACAGCTGTCTATATTTTACAAGAAGAAGACGTTACTATCAGGCTAATTCTAAAAGTACAGTATTAAAACGGCTGGAGACACAGGGAAACTGTTTGTGCGGCTATCGGCAACACAGTTGTGTTTGTTTTGCATGCGCCTGCGCCTGCGCCAACCCATGCGCGCTCGTCGCTGCCATGTTCAGTCATTACATAGCAGCCGTTTCTGATGAAGCTTCCGATTGACTCTACCGCCGAGTGTGAAGTTTGCGCTTTTATTCGGGTTTAATAACAAAAGACATTAAACCGATTAGAATTTATCGCCAAGTAATGGAAGTGTGTGGCGAGTTGTGTATGGATGTTAAAAACACCCGAACGTGGTGTAGGGAGTCAGCTACGACGATGAGGTTCAATGGTTCCTCAACGACATGGCAGCAAGGTGATATGACATGGACAAACAAACATTGCCACTGCTTCTAGCAAGAAAGCATTTTACATAATGGTGATTATGTAAAAAAAAAAATAATAGATACATCTTCAAACTTTAAAATGATGTAAAAATTTTTGACAATATATATATATACCAACTCCCCCGCGATAAAAAGTCAATTTCTCAAGCGGAGTTCAACTGGTTTGAATTCAGAGTTTTCCTTCTCTAAGACTGGTTACCTAACCATGTCTAAAGAGCCCAGTTCGCCCTACTATTTACCTATAGTTGGAGGGAGAACATTTTGACACTTAAAAGGTATTGGCGGTATATGAAATGAAAACAGCTACATAAAGGATCTGAATTCGTGTTACCTAGGACTAATCATTACACCACATGCCTCGAAACAATAAACGTTTCTGTGGTTTCTGAATATTTTAAGACCTTACATTTGGAATCAGTTATTTTATTATTTATCCATCCCTTTCACATTTTTTAACTGTGTGCAATTGTAGTGAATTCCAAGTCTTCCTTCTTCTAGATTGATTGCCACATCAGTTTTAAGATGGCCAGACTGCCCTGCTATTTACAAGGGGAATAAAAATGGATTGATGTATTTCCTCAGGTAATTAGCAGTAAGTAAAAAAAACGCAAGCACACACACACATATATACATACATGCATATGTATTCACACATATATATATATATATATATATATATATATATTATTGGACATGGACTCACCGAACCAAGTTTAAATCTTAGATTAAGCTTCTCTCTCTCTCTCTCTCTCGCTCTCTCTCTCTCTCTCTCTCTTATATATATATATATATATATATATATATTATAGTTGAATGAAGTGACAAATAAAAGTTTTAGCTTTTATTCATTTATTTGGGAACGATATTACAACCAATAGTTTCCTGCTAAAGCATTCATCAGGTAACTAACAATGTACGTTGGATTACTACTACTTTTTCTAATATAATAGTACCAACCATAGACATTATATATATATATATATATATATATATATATATATATATATATATATAAAACTGAGATAGATAGATAGATAGATAGCAAAATATCATATTGGGTGGTAGTGACAATATGGGAAAATAATGTTTTGTTGCAGAAAATTTCATTTTTTATTGGTAGTTTTTAATGCATGCCAACATTAGTTTGGTTATTTACTACGGAAGGGCGTTTTTGTTGCAAATAAGATGATTTTAAAAAACAACTGGCATTTGTAAACAATTACAAATTCAAGTAACTATTCTTAATACAAATAAGTTTTACTTATTTCTTCGTTTTAAGTATGCCTATCAAATAAAAATAATTTCCATACAGTTTTTTTTACTTCGATTTTTCCTATCAAAAACAAATAATTTTCACCCATACATACAGATCATACCTCCCCGGATCAGAGTGTATCAATGTTTAATGGTTTGAAGGATGTGATCCCAAAATTCCCAGAACAGGTGTCTCATCACCAGATACATTTTAGTGGAATACCAGTCTTCTCTGCAAAAGGGATGAAGTTGGTATATTTCTGTACTGGTAACAAAAAGGTGATTGCAAATTCACCATAGCTCCAGAACTATATATATATATATATATATATATATATATATAGTTGAATGAAGTGACAAATAAAATGTTTAGCTTTTATTTGTTTATTTGGGAACGATATTATAACCAATGGTTTCCTGCTAAGGCATTCATCAGGTATATATTTATTTATATATATATAAATATATAGTTCTGGAGCTCTGGCGAATTTGTAATCACCTCTTTGTGGGATTTGAAATATACCAACTTCATCCATTGCAGAGAAGAGTCTATAATATATATATATATATATATATATATATATATATATATATATAAGTTTATTTGAATAAATATATATAAAGTTTCTTTTAGAGTGATATATTGATAAAGGATGTGGTATTCGAAATATATTAGGAAAATAAAGAAAATTAAGAACACAATATTCATCACTTTGGCTTGTGTCTTGTTTTTTACACTTATTATACACTCTATTTCCCATGCTTCTAAGACAACCAAAATTATTTCGCAGCATCCATCACATACACCTACAAAGAAACATATTTGGCCTCCCTAACAATATCATACACGTGTGTACATATCTATGATAGATATAATTATTTTAGGAAAAACATGCATTTTTCATTACTCCCAACAGCTATAGTCAAATTGGGCAGACTGGGATCTTTAGTCTACGTTAAGACAACCTGTCAAGATACAGTGAATTGAAAATCTCCGGAGAGTTGTTATGTGAAATCTGTGACACAATGATTCACAATGATTCACCATTCTTCTATTAACAGCTTATCAAAAAGGTCTTCATCAGGATAAACAAATCACCCATATACAGAAATATCTTAGTCGTCATGAAATCGCAGCAGTACAAAAGCCATTCAGAAGGCGAGGACCCTAGGACTCAAGGATGAGGCATCACATGTGTATAGTTGGTGAGGGAAAGAATTTGGAGAATATAAACTTTAAAACAATATCAAGACAAAATAGAAAATATTGAATATTTAATTTTGAACAGCTCTATTCTGCCTACTTTATTTAGGTTCCAAAAACGGGAGATGATTCTGGCGTATATATATATATATATATATATATAGTTGATAATATTTGTTATATATATATATATATATATATATATATATAGTTGATAATATTTGTTATATATATATATATAAGCAGATAGCGCCCAGTATCATTGATAGAACGATTTTATTTGTGTTATGGTAGCTTTTTTTTGGTTTGGTTTGTTTTGTTTTACGGCATATCAACCTCAGTGGGTTATTTAATGCCGATAAAGTTTTGAAATAAATCAATTCTTAATGGATAATACAATTTTTTTATAAATACATTTTTCTATTTAACCCATAGATGGGACCATAACAGGTACTACCACTCCGGGTCAGAGTGGACCAGGGAGCAATGGTAATGAATGGGGTGCTCCACATTCCCCAAACTTCCAAAACTGGAACCTCACCATCAGATAGAGTTTAACGTCATTCCCAGGACATGTAGACCCACAGCCACCGCCTTCTAGCACCCATATGATAAAAAGGGGTTCGGGCTTGCCATAAGGGCAATAGGGTTGGGAAAATCATATAGGTGCTAGGGCTTGACGTGACCAGCCGATTGATCGGGGGAGGCCTCTCCGACCGCCCGTCTAGTCCAAGATAGGGCCAAAGTGGAGTATTGCATATCATGAACTGCTCATCCACCTGGGCTCTATCCTTAAGCATCACGGGTTGCCACCCACGGCCAACAGGTGGCCCCATTGGGGTGTCTTACCCTTCTGCAGAGGTGCAGTCGGTGCATTCTAACGCCACAGCCGACAGGGCGGGTTATGGTAGCATGGACATGCAGTGAACACATGGTTACTATCAGTTTCTCGTCTATGGGATATAGGCCAGAAACAGTCAGTAACTGTATATATATATATTATATATATATATATATATATAGTAACTATATATATATATATATATATATATATATATATATATATATATATAGTACCACATATTTCATAATTACTTTTTATTTTCTTCAACCTAATTATGTATTTCTTAATCGTGAACAAATTTCGGGATTTTATTTCTGTTGAGCGAGAAACGAACTAGCTAGTTTTCACTTCTTAGTTTTTAATTTCACAATGAAAAATAAGATATGGATTTTTCAGCGATATACAAAAATTCCATCTGATGAATGCATGAAATGCATGAAACCTTGAGTCAAGATTTTACTTCCATGCTTTAAAAGTATTGATAGATATTTATTCATATATACGTAATAGCTCTATCACGGATATTCAGCACTCGAATAATAATACAACAAAACAGCTGTTTCACCAAGTGAGTTAGTGGTGACCATATACTATTACAATATGTATATATATATATGTGTATATATGCATATATATACATACTTTATACTTACATATATATAGAGAGAGAAAGAGAGATAGAGATAGATAGATAGATAGATAGATAGAGAGAGAGAGAGAGAGAGAGAGAGAGAGAGATCTGTGGTGGCAAGTTTGCAGTCAGAATACATAATGCAGTATGGCAAACTTTAAGACCTGAAAAATGTTTGAATAATTCTTTAAAATATTTTAGACAAGTCGTACGTCAATTACACATAAACTGATTGACGGCACAGTATCTCTCTCTCTCTCTCTCTCTCTCTCTCTCTCTCTCTCTCTCTCTCTCTCTCTCTCTCTCTCTCTCTCTCTCTCTCTCTCGTTTACGTTTTGTTCTTTTTGTTTTTAGTCTTTCTTCTTCTTTGGCCTGTCTCCAGAAGTATACAAATAGATAAATAGGAAGAAAAAAAAGAAAAAAAGATGAAAAAAACATTATTGATGAGTAAAGAAATCACATTGTATCCTGTGTAGACAAACGCAAAAAGAATTCCGTTTTTTTATTTTTCAAAATTTTTGTTGCTAGTTCTCTTTGTTTCTTTAAAAAAAAAAAAAGATTTTTATTATTTTTTTTAACGCTGAGTCAGCTCTGTAAAAAATTAGCGCGAAATACGCTTGGTAAATAGAAAGACTTGTTTGAGCTGCATGTCTGGGGTTGAGAGAGGTGTGGGCAACAATGGTCGCCCTGGTGAAGAAAGCATGCGCGTATACGCAAGACACATGGATAGTACGTTTGAAGATGTGTGTATTTCTGTGTATGTACGGGTTTTACGAATGAGCGCATGACTTTGTGGATATGAACAAGTAGCAAGAGATGTTGGAGGGTAAAAACTGTCTGGAACGCTGCGACCGAATAATGTGTATTGAGAAAACCAAACACATTGAAAGATAAATAAAAAATGGAGTTTGGTTTTGAAAAAAAAATTGAAAGAAAAAGAAAAGGAAGAAATGACATGCACTATCAGTTTTGAAGAGTGATTATATTTAGAAGAATTTAGAAGAATCTTCGCTGCGAAAAAAATAACATTCCTCTGTATGCCCGAATAAGTACTTGCGCATTGCAAATATTACTGAATTAATTAGTATCCTTTCAAATATATATATATATATATATATATATATATATATATATGTGTGTGTGTGTGTGTGTGTGTGTGTGTATACATATATATATATATATATATTATATATAGTATACAAATATATACTATAGATATATATATTTGTCATATATATATACAATATATATATAGTATACAATTATTTACTATGCATACATATATTTATATATATATATATATATATATATAATATACAATTATTTACTATGCATACATATATTTATATATAGTATACAAATATATATATATATACATATATATGTGTGTGTGTGTGTGTGTGTGTGTGTGTACATATATATATAGTATACAAATATATACTATAGATATATATATTTATCATATATATACAATATATGTATAGTATACAATTATTTACTATGCATACATATATTTATATATAGTATGCAATTATTTACAATGCATACATATATTTATATATAGTATACAAATATATATATATATATATATATATATATATATATATATATATAGTATACACACACATATACACACACAATCATGAAATTAAAATGACAAGGCTCTGCTATATAACAGATGTTAGATTTCTAGCGTCAGTAACACATATATACTTATGTATATATTTATCAGTTAAAAACTACCCCTTGCCTGTTGGGGAAGTGGTTAAGATACATAACTGATGAAAAATCAGTCGGGTTACTTTTTGGGTTAATTTTTCTAAGTCTAGCCATATTGAGGGGACGCGGTACGTCGAAACACGGTATCTGTGGATGACATATATATATATATATATATATAATATATATATATATGAGGTGAGGTAAAAGGAAAAGTGAACAAAAATAATGACTCAAACAAGTCCAAGTAGGAGAGAAATATTTCGTCCTTCCCACGCGAAAAACCTCATCAGTCTGACTTTATTCAAAGCGAAATACCTACATTTGTGTTTATAGAAGAGAAAGTGAGTTTATGGTGAAATTGAGGTGTAGGGAGGTTAGAGAGGATTTGATTAAAATTTCAGCACAAACTCACTTTC
>CM042175.1:18602765-18625265 GCA_023376005.1 Doryteuthis pealeii
TTTTTTCCAGTCTTCTGGCTATCCTTTTTGAATCTGGATCGAGTTGATTCATCATTTTTTCTACTTATTTCCCGAGCGCTCACCTAACCCCCCCTCTTAAAAAATAATAGACTCTCTGAATTAGATAAAAGCATAGATAATAAAACTAAAATCAACTAAAAACCAAATTACATAACCCCATGAATACGACTGGAGCAACAGTCGAAAGCGCTCGGGAAATAAGTACGAAAAATATCATGAATCAACTCGATCCAGATTCAAAAAGGATAGCCAGAAGACTGGAAAAAATATCCATACAAAAAATGAAAAAAGAATACTCCGTGGTATTCAATAACACATGTCTTACGAATATATATATATATATACGCACACATATATATGTATACACACACACATGTATACACACATGTATACACACACACAGACACACATATATATATATGTGTGTGTGTTAGGTATATTGAGAAACAATGTCTGTTTTATTGTACATCAAATGGATCACAAAGTTCTTGCTTTCCATTCGGATCATGTGAGGCGTATAAAGGTTGCGACAATAATCGGCAGCTCTACTTGAGTTGCCGGTCGTAACGTAGCTTAAAGGAAACGAGACTTTTCTGAATATTATACGTAGGTCTTCTCTTGCGTAAAAATGGCGGGCACACAATGGTGGCATTACAGACAGACAGACAGACATAATGGAGATAAACCCGGTTAACAAGTGCATCCATTCGTTGTCAAATCGGGAAGAAAAAAAATGAAAAACTGCAAGAATCCAGACAGACAATGATTCAAAGATTTATAACTTCGTAGATACACGAAATGTATTCAATTTTAACAAGTCTAGTCGCCTAGAAGTATGTATAGACACTAAGTAATCTCTATCTCTCTCTCTCTCTCTCTCTCTCTCCGTCCCTCTCTCTCTCTCTCCCCTCTCTCTCTCTCCGTCCCTTTCTCTCCCCCCTCTCTCTTCTCTCTCTATATATATATATAATCTTCTCTGATTCTCACTCGCTCTCTCGCTTAGTCTCACACGCTATTTTATATGTTAATAAGTTGGAGGCATTACTTTCAGATCGTCCATATATATAATATATATATATATATATAATATATATATATATATGTGTGTGTGTGTGTTGTGTGTGTGTGTGTGTGCGTGTGTGTATACTTTTACTTATTTGCTTTTAGCATATCAAACTTTTGATATGTTTATACATATATACATATGTATAACACACACTTACACTTTTACCAAAAATTATCTGATGAGTCTCTGGTCGAAATAAATTTATTATAGCCAAATGACGTTTGTTAAGTTTTTCTTTCTTTGAAAATTATATATAATTTATCCATAAACATATACACACTACTTTCACTCTTAAGCGTAGGAATACAAAACTTCAGTTCCCACAAGTACATAAATATATAAATGAATTGACATTCCCTGTATTTCTTAACTGACGCATTGCCCTGACGATAAGTGGCTAACATGCAGCTTTGAAACCAATGGTAACAATCGCAGCTTAAATATATTGTACACTATAATGAATAAATAAATACAGCTCTTAAACCTGCAATCGAGCACTTTATATTAAATTCTTCAATACTAGAAAAAATACTATCTATCTATTTATCTAAGTTGTTCACAAAATCTCACAACAGTTTTGAAATTGAATATGTTATAACAAATTCAATTCTCGAATTTTCAGAATTGATGTAGTTTTGATATTAATTCTAGTTATTTTTATTTTTAATTGATTAGTCTTTCAAATAAACATTTTCTGCCCTGAAATATATAATCTATGAAGTATTTTCATTTTTTTATAAATTTATATAATGTTGGATTCACCTCGATTTTCCATATATATATATATTATATATATATATATATATATATCATAAACATTATGGATTGAATTTTCCGTAACTATAGTTTCATGCGTATTATACAATATTCTGATGGTTAAATATTGAAAAAGTAGCTTGTTCAGCGTTTAATATAACGTGAAGCATGCTCTTGCGATAGAATGTCATTACGTAAGACTCATATTTGAAAACATAAACATGCTTGGGCCTTTATGCACACGGTGTACATATGTAAAAAAAAAAGGAAATTATATGCTAAAACTTTTCATATTCATTCTCCATTATATTATACTAGAAGCGGCTACCCAGCGTTGCCTAGGTTGGAGGTAAGACAAGTAATCTCGCAGATTCATTATTGTTGAATAGTGAGTTGGATCCTCTCAGGATGCCCCATTAAAATCCCTACGTAAAAGACCTTCTGTTAATCCAGCCACTCTGAAAAGAAAAAAATAATGTCTCCTATTCAAAATATAAATGAAAAAAAAGAATCCATGCTGTTATCATTTAAATATATTTTTCATTACTTATCTTCACGAATAGAAATCAAACCTTCGTGATTTTTGTTCAAAAAGCAAGATCTGGTGATAGTGAATATATATATATATATATATATATTATATATATATATATAATATATAATATATGTACTTGTCCTTTATTGTTTTATTTTCATAGTTTCCTTCGGACATACATACACACAAACTGCCCTTTATATATGTATAGATATTACCATTATAATAATGGCCGGCGCAGATCATTATGATACAAGTTATTCTCTTCCATGATGTTGGTGGGTTCCAGTCATCCATTCTATCTATCATCACATATATGAATGAAGAAGGGTCCAAGCTTTTAAATGATGCGTCATGTGCGTCAAAAACCCCAACCTACGGAGAAAAATAACTAAATATAAGTATGTCAAATTTATCCCGAACACCTTGTATATGTGGTTGTTATTACTCAGCTTCATTTGACTTGTCTACAGACCCCAAGATGCTTATAGTATCTGCTATTTTTAAGAAGTCATGGATGTAGTAGTATCTTTCAAACGAAAAGTACAAAATGCACATATTTCAACTATATCTACAAAATTCTACATAAAATATGTAAAAAAAAATATGGATTAAAAAATAAACATTCAAAATAAAACAAAAAGAGACCAATGTCTTAGGATGAAAACAATGATGATAATCTTTTCAATTCCCCCAAAGTCGAAATTAAAACAATAGAAATAAGTCACACTTCATAACCCGTAGCTTACCAGACACAATAGCCTTGATATTTAAAATTTTATTTCAAGAGATATTCTGATGCACATATAGAGGAACTTACATAGATATGTCTTATTATAATGGAGATTGTGTGTTTTTCTGTCTGTAACCGAAACTATATTCCTACTCAAGTCACAATTCTCTTAGTTATTGACATCACGTTCTCCATAATTTTATTTTATCTAAATCTCAATTATTAATAAAATTGTCTTACATTATTAATACTCTTAACTATGTCTACATACTGATAACATGCAATTATATTTATATATACAACAAAATAGCGGTTTACAGTGGAACGGGAAGGCTAATTTGCATATTAATATTAAAAAAAATCGAATTTAATAAATATGTGCTAGTATTATTGATTTCTAACTGTTGGTTTTATTCTAATGAATATAAGCAAAATTTCTTCAATGAATCTTAAATGAAATCCATAACAAGATAAAATAACTGTCATTTTATTCTTTACTTCCTCTTATAACTAAATACTTAAATTAGAAAAAATAAACAATGAAAGACGAGAGTGATGGAGAGTAAGTTTCAGTTGTTCTATTTTTTATTATACTCCCTCTGTTTCAAATCTTTTATTATACCCCCCTCTGTTTCAAATCTGTTTATCTGTATTCTTATTTAGTTTCATTAGCCTTTCTAATTTAATACAATATTTTATTACATTAAAACTTAAATACTTGCACCCGGAGGGTGCATATATTTGCTAGTAAATATAATTTATCAAGGGAAAGATTCATAGATGGAGGTATGCAAAATAGATAGCAGGACTGACTTTTCTACTGAATATGTTGTTTTCCTTATCGTATAACTTATTCTCTTTTTTTTATTGAAATTTAATTTTATTTAATTGAAATAGATCACTAAATAGGCCTGAGTCTATTCTAGAAGTAACCAGGTTTGAATTCAGAATTTATCTTCTCCTAGACTGGTTACCTAACCAAGGTTAAATATCCCAGTCTGCCCTACTATTACCGATAGCTGGAGGGAGAATAGTTGGTGTCATACTTCTCCTAAAGGTAGTAGCGCTATGTGAACTGTAGCCTCGTCCAGGAATTGAACTCGGGTCGACTAGTCCATTTCTGCGACTCTATCCAGTACACCATCGCGCTTCCCTCAACGTTCTTAACGTTCTATTATCGCATTCTTGTTATAATTTAGTTAGATATGAATTTTTGACCAATGACAAAGTAAATAAGTTGTTGGAGTGAAAGAATTGGAGTGTTGCGCAGTCAACCGACAAGGGTTAAAGTGTCATAAGCACAATCCCCATCCGGTCATTAGTTACGCATTTCTTGAACGTTTGACCTTACACTGAGTTGACATCATATTTTGGAACACTTGAAGTTTGTTACGAAAACCTTCACCCCACCGCCTCTTTATTTGGCAGCCTTTGTTCTCTTGTGTTGTAACCCTTTCGGCCATATCACTTACACTTGGGCCCGTCCAATTGCGTCATTACATCCTCTAGCAAAAAGCATTCTTTCTTTTTTTTGTGTTTCACCTTTTTATCATAAAAGTCAATTTTTTCCGCTCCTTTTCTTCTCAGATGATGATAGAGTCATGCAACCCAAATGTCACACCCGGAGACGACAACTTCGTCAAGTGGACAACATCAAATACATAGATAGATAGTTATCAAGAAAAATGAAAAAACACAGGTTTAAGTGGTGAGTTTATTGGCCGACGCTGCAGTGTTTCGATCTATTAATTAGATCATCTTCAGGGCATAAGATAAGAAATTATTTATCACAGAATAACGAGAAAAGCGAGTGGTAATCCTTGTCATTCAGTCTATTTAAATTTTTTTTGAGGTTTGAAAAAGGAGACGGTTTTGAAATATGACATCAAATATTCTATTTTATGGCGTGAGTATGGGACGCTGTAAGTGTGTGTATCGAAAGGAAACATTGTGCATTTTTTAGGTATGTGGTTGTGTGTGTGTGTTTTTTTTTTTAGGTATGTGGATAGATAGTTATATAGATATGAATGGACTGAGGTAGATAGATAGATAAATAGATAGACGGATATGAATAGACTGGCATAGTTAGATAGACAGATAGATAGATAAATATGAAAAAACTGACACATACATATACATATAAGAATAGATATGAATAAAAAGTAAATTTAGCGGCGTAATGTTGGCTAGACCAGGGAGATTTTTTTGCTGGGGTGGAGCGCTACACCTACCATCAGCTCCCTACAATACAGAAGAGATCAGATTACCCAATATGTGCTTTTCATACGCTGAGTTGGGGAACCAGGAACTTTGCGATTCCTAGGCGGGTGCTCTACCGATTGATTTATATATTTATTTACTTTTTTTTTTGGAAGGGGGGGAAAATGTGCTTAATTGAAGTCGTACCTAATTTTGAAAGTTAATTAATTAATAATTAATTAATTAGGTGGGCATAATTATTAATCAATTAACTTCAAAATTAGGTACGACTTCAATTAAGCACATATTCTCTCAAAAATTGTCGGCTAAAAAAGCCATATCAAAACACATCGTTTGGTGTATTTACTTCTCATATATATATATATATATTATATATATATATATATATAGACTTAGATAGATATGCATAGACTGACATAAACAGATAGATATGAATAGATTGACATAGATAGAGATATGTGATATTTATGTATGTTCAAATACGTGGTGATGAGGAGATTGGTAATATATATATATATATATATATTATAATATATAATATAATATAATAAATATATAAAATAATATACTATACATATATTTTTGTGACAAAGGAACATCACGACCATTTGGTTTCATGCGATAGCAATCGTCAGGTAAGATGTGCAAATGTCACCAATAAATAGATATGTAAAACCTTTATATATCTATTTTATTATATTATATAATAGCTCTATTTTTATTGAGCACTCTACCAATAATACTGCCTTTGGCACACCGTTCCAGTAAAAGCAAACAGTAACATCCCACACTATAGTATATATATAATATATTATATATATTATATATTATATTATGAATGGACTGACAAATCAAAAACATTCCTTGTACAAAAAGGTGAATGTGCAGTTAAACACAATTACAGTAACCAGATTTTTCAAGAAATTTTACTTAGATTGCAAGAACCTCGACAATCAGGAAAGGTTTGTTCAGGCTTAAAACCTTGAAAAAGTTATGATATAAGTATTGGTTAGGTTTGGTTTCTTTAACGGCATATCTACCTTTGTGCCAAAAACCCATCATTGTAGGAGAATAGTAGTGTTACTTGTTAACATGGTTTGATTGTGGATGCCGAAGATACGATTGGTAAATTTTTACCCTTTTAAATTATCCATTTGCTGTATGTCTTTCCTTTGTTTTCTTTTGTTGTTTTTTTTTTGTTGTTTTTTTTTTTACTGAGATTTTGTCTACTGTACAATTGTTCACAATGATGCAATTCACTCCTCCAGAAATTAGGAAACAGCATGCTTTCTTGTTTGGTATTCATACTGTAAACTCCAATACAAAATTCTTGAAAATCTTCACGCGTTCCAGAATTAACGCTAGGCCGACATTGATTTCTACCCTTTCTTCATACACAACGATAATTCTCCTATTTTTCGGAAGTCATTCATCCTCACTACACAATATTTCCC
The DNA here is from genome assembly GCA_023376005.1 of Doryteuthis pealeii. NCBI lineage: Eukaryota > Metazoa > Mollusca > Cephalopoda > Myopsida > Loliginidae > Doryteuthis > Doryteuthis pealeii. The sequence continues at coordinate 18,609,551 of CM042175.1, forward strand.
CTATCAAATGTCCTGATGAAGGTTATAAAAATCAAACCGTTATAACGTTGACTTCATCATCAAGTATAAAACTATTTTGGAATACTTTGTGTTTTTTTCTACATGAATATATATATATTATATATATATATATATATATATGTGTGTGTGTGTGTGTAGAAAAAACCACAAAGTATTCCAAAATAGGCGTTCCTTTATTTAACTTAATAAAAAACAAACGTTTGAGCGAGGCTGACGCCTACGCCAGCGCCGTAAGATAAGTACTAAAAAAAAAAATACAAGTACCTTTAAAACCTCTGAAGATGGGATTCATCCCGAAAATATTTAGGAAACAGGTAAATAAACATTATTTTCAACACCTATTCCATTTCATTGTCAATTGCCTTCTAATTTCTATTTTAAACACAAATGTACAATGCTTCAAGCAAACTAAACAAAAACCGTATTTCACTACGCCTGGACGAGGCTGAATTTGCCATAAGAATTAAAAGAATTTCGAAGGTCCATATTTGAAACTGCACGCACGCACGAACGGGCCGACGATTCACCACGGAAAAACCCGAACATTTTCAAATATCTGGCGTTCCTTTATTTACCTTAATAAACCAATAAAAGTTTGAGCGAGACTGACGCCTACACCAGCGCCGTACGATAAGTACTAAAAAAAACACAAGTACTTCTAAAACCTCTGAAGATGGGATTTATCCCGAAAATATTTAGGAAACAGGTAAATAAACATCATTTTCAACAGCTATTCCATTGTATTGTCAATTGTCTTCTAATTTCTATAATATATATATATATATATATATATATATATATATATATATATGTATAAGGCAATGCACACTGTTGCATACATACATGCATACATACATATATGCATAATAATTCCCCATCGTAGTGTAATGGTTAGAAAGCTAGTCTCGCAGAAACATTATTACTGATTAGCGCGCTCAATTCTCGTTGGATACCCCATACTTGCGACCTTGTGTCACATCCTATCCGTTGATAACGGGCTTGCAAAATAGATATATATATACTGGGAACCATTCCAAGCGCACCACCTACAATTGATATCACTGTCACCCTCATGTTACACAGCTTTTTAAGTTCTCAGGAGAAATATATATATATATATATATATATATATATATTATATATTATATATATATATATATATTATATTATATATTTAATTTCGAGTTAACCCTAAAGTTAACATACAGGTCATTTTTGAGAGGCTCCTTGCTGCCTGGGGCTTCTTATAACGAAGCGGGTGTATTCCATTTCTCAGACAGCGTCTATTTACTGACCATACAACTATAAACAGTGGTCAAACACAGAGAAATAAATGTCCCTGCTGGTTCAATGGACAAACCACAGCCGATTAGAGAATTTGCAATCGGACAAGGGCACCCATAATTATATATTAGCCGCTTATTGATCAGCAAAATGGTTATAAATTATAGAACGGTGAACCAATTGGTGTGGAGTGGGTGATAGAGATGGGGAAAGGATCAAACAATAGTCCGCAAAAGAAAGAGATGTAGTGTGTGTTCCTCGCTGTCCCTCTATTTCTCTATGTCGTTCTGTATCTCTCTATCTATTTATATCTCATCTCTCTCTCTCTCTCTCTCTCTGTTTTTCTCCCTGTCTTTTTCTTTCTTTCTTTCTCTCTCCTCTCTCTCTCTCTCTTCTCTCTCTCTCTCTCTCTCTCTCCTCTCTCACTCACTCACTCACTCACACTACCTCTCCGTATATTTCTGCATTTCTGCTGTGTGTTGGTTAAGGAATGGTATTAGAGAAAGACTGACAAAATCTCTCTTCTCTCTCTCTCTTCTCTCTCTCTCTCTCTCTCTCTCTCTCTGTTTTCTCCCTGTCTTTTTCTTTCTTTATCACTCTCTCTCTCTCTCTCTCACACACACACACACACACACATGCACTTTCTGTCTGTCTGTCTGTCTGTCTCTCTCTCTCTCTGTTTTTTTCTCCCTGTCTTTTTATTTCTTTTTCACTTTTTCTCTCTCTCTCTCTCTCTTGCACACACACGCATGCACACACACACTCTCTCTCTCTCTCTCTCTCTCTCTCTCTCTCTCTCTCTCTCTCTCCTTCTCTTCTGCATTTCTGTCTGTGTGTGGTAAAAGGAATGGTATTAGAAAAAGACTGACAGAATGAAAAAGAGGATCCTTCTAGTGAGGCCTTCTGAACGTGAACGTGAACGTGAAGATGATTAAGATAATGGGATGGCGCTATCTATTAAGTGATGTGTCTTTTTAGAACCCCAAGTGATGTAATGGATACCAAGATAGTTTAGTAGACCATCGAAAGTGAGTTCGATTCTCACCAAGGGCTCCAAACATCTGGCGTTGTACTTAAGGTAAGCTTAGTAAATAACTATTGTGTTTTTGCCACTAGTTTTCCTCCATTGTATTAAGAATTTTCACTATTATTATTACTTGATTACTACTTTTATTTTATTTCATTATTGTGGCTTTTTAGCATTTCCACCATCATTATTCCATTAAGTTTTATTCCATTTTTCAAAGAATTGACCTTCAATGCCATCATTCAGCTTGTACGGAGGGGTTACTAAATGTCAAGAAAAGAAAGAAAATAGAGAAAAGAAAGACTGCTTACTTAGTCTCTCTCTCTCTCTCTCTCTCTCTCTCTCTCTCTCTCTCTCTCTCTCTCTCTCTCTCACACACACACACACACACACACACACACACACACACACACACACACACACACATGTAAAAAAGGGTAAAGTCACCTGGGCGGCCTAATGTCGGTATCAGCCAGACAGCGATTAAGTCTATCCCCTTTTCAATAGCGCTAGGACAAGGAGATTATTTTAGCATCTGAGGTGGTACGCCACACCTCCCATCAGCTCCTCACTTTATCGCACAAATCCCTGTGCTACTCATACGCTGAGTTGGCGATGGGCCGGTATTGAACAAGAATCTTGTGATTCCTAGCCGAACACTCTACCGACTGAGCTAAACACGCATGTACACACATACTATTTACTATTATCTGTGCGTAAATATAGATATAGTTGAAGTGAGACAGTGACATCAACTGGAGTTGGTGTGCTTGGAACAATTTCCAAGAGTTTGAAAATGAGACTAGGTGAGTAATCGAAACTACCAAAAAGGAATACAAAAATAATCCTGACTGGGTGGGAAAGATGATACACTGGTAATTATGCAAGAAACTTAAATTTCACCATGCTGTCACTCAAAATCCAGTAAAACATATTGGTTAGAGTTTGTTTGAAGAATCCGTTGGGATTCAAAAGATGATAAAACCAAGGAGCTAATTATTTGTATACATCTGTGGATAAAAGAGGTGATAATAAAGAGGCAGAAGGATAGCGTAATTTCGTAGATGTGTGGTCGAAGGAATAATAATAATAATAATAATAATAATAATAATAATAATAATATAAAAAGGCCGGTTTAGCTTAGTCAGTTGAGCATGCGCCTAGGATCCACAAGATACCTGGTTCAATACCGGCCCTCGCCAACTCAGCTTATGAGTAGCACAGGGATTTGTGCAGTAAAGTAAGAAGCTGATGCTAGGTGTGACGTTCCACCTCAGGCTTAAAACAATCTCCGAGAAAAAAGGGGATAGACTCTCTTGCTGTCTGGCTGATACCGACTTTAGGCCACCAATGAGTATATATATATATATATATATATATATATATATATATATATATATATATGCATGTGTTGTTTGGGATCTCCGTATTCTTCTAGTAAGTATACATATTTAAGATATATTTGTGTATCTATATTCGTTTTTTGGAAGTACACAAATCAGGTTTGGGCATTAGTGGGAAGTTCCAGTCATCCATTCTATCTATCATCACGTATATGAATGAAGAATAGTCCAAACTTTTAAATGCTGCGTCATGTACATCAAAACCTCCAACCCACGGAGAAAAATAACTAAATATAAGTATGTCAAATTTATCCCGAACACCTTGTATATGTAGTTGTTATTTACTCAGCTTCATTTGACTTGTCTACAGACCCCAAGATGCTTATAGTATCTGCTATTTTTAAGAAGTCATGGATGTAGCAGTATCTTTCAAACGAAAGTACAAAATGCACATATTTCAACTATATCTACGAAATTCTATATAAAATATGTAAAAAAATATATAGATTAAAAAATAAACATTCAAAATAAAACAAAAAGAGACCAATGTCTTAGGATGAAAACAATGATGATAATCTTTTCAATTCCCCCAAAGTCGAAATTAAAACAATAGAAATAAGTCACACTTCATACAAGGAATACAAAAAAAATCCTGACTGGGTGGGAAAGATGATACACTGGTAATTATGCAAGAAACTTAAATTTCACCATGCTGTCACTCAAAATCCAGTAAAACATATTGGTTAGAGTTCGTTTGAAGAACCCGCAGGGATACAAATGATGATAAAACCAAGGAGCTAATTATTTGTATACATCTGTGGATAAAAAAGGTGATAATATAGAGGTAGAAGGATAGCGTAATTTCGTAGGTGTGTGGTCGAAGGAATAATAATAATAATAATATAAAAGGCCAGTTTAGCTTAGTCAGTTGAGCATGCGCCTAGGATACACCAGATGCCTGGTTCAATACCGGCCCTCGCCAACTCAGCGTATGAGTAGCACAGGGATTTGTGCAGTAAAGTAAGAAGCTGATGGTAGGTGTGACGTTCCACCTCAGGCTTAAACAATCTCCGAGAGAAAAAAGGATGACTCTCTCGCTGTCTGGCTGATACGACTTTAGGCCACCCAATGAGTATATATATATATATATATATATATATATATATATATATATATATATATCTAGTAAGTATATATATTTAAGATATATTTGTGTATTCGTTTTTTGGAAGTACACAAATCAGGTTTGGGCATTAGTGTGAAGCATTAATGGGCTATATTATAATAATGTAGTTATCCTAATATATTCATCTGTGAATAAATATCAGAAAACTCTGTTGTTTTAATAAAAGAAACTAAAAGAAAAAAACAACCTGATGCTCAAACCTGATTTGTGTACCTCCAAAAAACGGATACACATACACAAATATATCTTAAATAATATATATATGTAGTATATTAAGAAAAATGAAAAAACACATGTTTAAATGGGTTAAGTGGTGAGTTTATTGGCCGACGCTGCAGTGTCTTGATCTATTAATTAGATCATCTTCAGGGCATTTGTTGGTATATGGAAGGTGATAAGAAATTATTTATCACAGAATAACGAGAAAAGCGAGTGGTAGTCATTGTTATTCAGGCTGTTTCAAAAATTTTGAGGTTTGAAAAAAGGGACGGTTTGAAATATGACGTCAAATATTCTCTTTTATGGCGTGAGTATGGGACGGTGTAGGTGTGTGTATCGAAAGGAAACATTGTGCATTTTTAGGTGTGTGGTTATGTGTGAGTGTGTGTGTAAAATTTTTTTGCGATGAACGACAGCGGAAATAAACCTTAAGGTTGTGTGTGTGTGTGTGTGTGTGTGTGTGTGTGTGTGTGTGATCAGAGAGCGGGAGAGTGCAAGGGAAAGAAAAAGAAAACGCAGTCGTGCATATGACAGAATGGCCATTTTCCATCTGTTCTTCTTCCTAAACTGCACTGAAATATTAAAGGATTCACTTGAAAGCCTCACAAATAGCTTTCTGCCATTCAATACATATAAACTCTCTATCAGAGTAATGAAGTGGAATCTACTAATCCTCACCGTTAATTCTTATGTTGTGACCTACGGAATCTCAGTCTACCGAAATGTGCCGCGTATCTCCCACAGAACTGATTGGCAATCTTTAGTTCGATTCTTGTTTACATATTGGCGCAATACTTCATTTATAAAGTTAACATAGTCATAGATCTGTATTTTAGAAAGCTTTGCCTGTTAATAGCTTTCTCATGCTCATTGTATTTACTTTTTGTCTTCTATGTTGTCTCTTCTATTCTTCAATCTGGGCTGATTCCTCTCTTTTGGTCTCCTTTTTCTTTGGTAGGTCTTAGGCTTCTCTTGGTCTCTGTGTCCATTTTTTCTTCTTTCAAATAATGTTTAGACAAAGCCAAAGGTAACCACCCGGATGGAGAGAAATAGTTCCTCGGAGAGACGCCATTTTGCGTTCTTCTTCGCACGTTGAGCTAACTAATTCTTCCTCACGATTGGACAAACCAATCATATATATATATATATATATATATATATATTATATATATATATATATGTGTGTGTGTGTGTGTGTTATGTTCTTGTGAACGTTGTTTGTCTTTTGAAGCATTGGAAGAACAAAAACAAGAAAAACAGAACAAAAATCAGAATTTTTATATATTCAACGGTTGCTCTGTTCCTGGTTTGATCTATTCCGATATTCCGGGTGAACCTTCACCCTTTTTCAAGATATATGAGACGGTCTGGAGACAAAAAATGAAATGCTGTATATGTGGGCAAAAAGGTAGTTAAATGAAGTGAACAGATTTGGCGTTTTTTAGCCGTTAATTTTCTTTCGAAATTGTGTGACGTAACTCATCCAAAATACAATCACGGTAATCGTACGAAATGTGGCATGACTTTGATCGTGAAAATCATGCGCAACTTAAAGAAAATGAAAGAATAAAAATATATATACTCAGAGGGCGGGAGAAGTGCTTATTGTAGTTGCTATTTCTAACTGTCACAAACTTCGAATAGGGTCAACGCTGCTTAACTTTGGTGATCTAACAAGTATATTAGTTATGACACTACGCTACATCCGGTGGTGAGACTACAGTTCCGGATCTCATCCTTTTGTTTCCCTTAATCCAGTTCCCCTTTGACTCACAATGATAATCTTTAGGTTAAATAGATCTTATTGATAGCTGTTTGTTTTGTTTAACGCCATATCAACTCTTTTGGGGCTTACGGTTACGTCACGTTGAACACATCGGTTCCTGATAGATTGCCGAAGTTAAGAAGTGATTAGCTTATTCAGTATTTAAATGGGTAACCATTGTAAATGGGTAAGCATGTACTGTAAGCGACCTGATATCAAATTGACTTGATTCGGTATTAAATGACCCGAAAACGATTACTACGTCAGGAAAACATCAACCAACTAACTTTTTCGGGTAATTTAATGCCGAATCAAGTCGTTTTGATAAACAAAGTTCTCGTGTTGCTTACAATAACTTTCATTGCTTAAGCGGTCTCCCAATTAAGTATTGAACAGGTTTCAAATCGATTTATTTTTTAACTACATTAACACAACGGCTGTTGAAATACTGATATTCCAACTCATTTTACCTATTTAAAATTATTGGGAATTATATCAATAGATTTGCTCTTAAAAGCCCTGACATTGCAATTAAATATGAAATGTTTATTTGTTTAAAATATCTGCTGGCTACATTGATATATTTGCCCTTAAAAACATTAATATTGCATCTAAGTATAAAAAACGTGTTAATAATAATAAACTATATTTAAAATAATTATGAATATTTAGAAATCACAGAAACATTTATTTTTATTTCAATATTATACATTATTTTAAACTTTGTACGTGTACATATTTTCTACATAATCGGCATTTAGATCGGGGTATCTTTGTAGATTCAAGGACCGTTTTATATGCCCATATACCACATAGTACATTACATTATATATTATCTTAAACAATATATATAAACCATATATATATATATATATATATATATATATATATATATATATATATATATATATATGAATTACGTAAATAAACACTGTGTTTATTTGATATGGCTTTTAGCCGACACTTTTTGGAGGTTATGTGCTTAATTGAAGTCATACCTAATTCTTGAAAATTAATTAGTTAATAATTAATGAATTTAGGCGGGCATATATGTTCAAATGTAAGGCAAAACAGATCGAGAAAATGTCAATCCCTGAATGTACATTTCGACCTATTAGGTCTCATCAGCAAGATTATATATACATGGGGGGTTAAAATCGAATGGTTTAAAATACGGATCGTTTAAAATATACCGACTCGAGTTTCTCGCAATAGCGCGAAACTTTGCATTAAATAAGGGTGTATACTTGGTTACTCAGTAGATTTTATTTTCACTGTGGTAACACACACACAGACACACACACACACACACACACACATATATGTATATATATATTATATATATATATATATTTAATATACCAAGCGTGTTGGTAGATCCTTGCGGAGAGAAAAAACCCGGCAGAGAGTTTGATTGTAAAATATTACTACAACATCAACCAGGAAGAAAAAAAATTTTGAAAAAAGAAAAGACCAAGATATTCGTACAAACAAAAAAATAATCTATTGTATAGTATTTGGCCATTTATATGTATATATATGTATATAAGATATATATATATTCATATAACCGCTAGGAAAGCTAATTTGTAAAAAGTGCTCGATACCTAGTAGAGCCAAGTAATAAGGATATCTACTGAGTCAGAGAACCTACTATTAGTTTCGCATAAAGCTCTTCAGGGCTAAAATCTGACTTAGCCCTGAAGAGCTTTATGCGAACTAATAGTAGGTTCGTCTGACTCAGTAGATATCCTTTATATATATTATATATATATATATAATATATATATATATTGTATCTTTAGGTCAAATAGATCTTATTGATAGATGTTTGTTTTGTTATACAGCATTTCATTTTTTCTCCAGAACGTCTCATATACCTTGAAAAAGGGTGAATGTTCAACCCGAAATATCAGAATAGATCAAACCAGGAACAGAGCAACGGGTGAATATATAAACATTCTGATTTTTGTTCTGTTTTTCTTGTTTTTGTTCTTGTTCTTTTTTCCAATGCTTCAAAAGACCAAACAAACAACGTTCACAAGTACATAACATACATAATTACACACACACACACACACACACACATATATATATATATATATATAATATATATATATATATATATATATATATATGTGTGTGTGTGTGTGTGTGTGTGTGTGTGTGTGTGTGTGCATGTGTGTATGGGAATATGAGGTATTTAAAATGTTTTGAGACTGAAGCTGTATTAACAAGACAGATATGAACAATGAATGGCACATTTAATTCCTTCATAATAGTCCCATATGCATTCGATACACTTCTTCCATTTAGATTTCTATAGATCAAAGGACCCGTGTCGGGAAACTTATGCTGTTTTGAATGTCATACACAGCCTCTAAAATTAATGCTGAGATCAGTTTTTTTATGTTAGAAATCGGACTGTCATTGTGCATGGAGGGTACTGCACTTGAACAAAGCATTAAAACGTAGTGCGAGATATTGAAATATATTCAACTGCACGTTTACATGCGAAATAAACTTTAACAATATTCGTCGAAGGATAAGTGAAACAGTTAAAATAGCACAAAGAAGTGGACGCCCGAATGATTTCATCTTTAAAAGTTTTTTTATCTCTGATTACGGTGTTTTCACAAAATGTATCAGTCAAATGCTTATTGGTACATATCTGAGACACTCCTTCTCAGAGGGAATGTTGAGGGGACAAGGTGGAAGAATCACTTCTTGTTGGGGCGGGTATCTTCACGTTAAACTGAGCTATTGGTAGACACTTATGCCGCGATGGAGACGGTTTAGATTAGTGTAGTTTATTTGTTTAACGGAAAATCAAGTCCTTACGGGTTATTTCATTCTGAAATTTGATTAATTTGTTGATGTTTGATTTTTATAATCACTACACAGTGGTGCCTTCACGGACGAGTTTAATTCGTTCCGCTAATTACTCAATTTTCTCGTATCGATATACACACATATCATGCATGCATACACATACACAAATACGTATATGTATACATATATACATATATATGCATATGAACATACATATACATGTATATACATACATTAAAACAAATATAACCGCTGAATCCTTTTATCATGAGTTCTGAAGATCACATAGGCGAAAAACTGACTCTAACCAGGCGCAGTTGATTCCTTGTTCACGGTACCTTAACTTAAATATAAATGCTTTAACCATGATATTGATCTCTGTTTACTTATGAATATAGCACCCATATTATCTATATAATAGATACGTACGTATATATATATATATATATATATATATATATTATATATATATATATATATATGTGTGTGTGTGTGTGTGTGTGCGTGTGTGTGTGTGTCATGGATATCCATGCCGCCTGCGCGACATGATGATGATGATATATATACACATATATATATATGTATATATATATATATGCACACACACACACACACACACATATATATATATAGACACCACACATATTATATATATACACACACACACATATACGCACATATATACACCCTCCACACAAATTATATATATATATATATATATACACGTTTCCTATTGAAATAAACTAAAATGCCATTAATCCTTCCCATCCCCTGCCAAAGATTATTTCGTTATTGTTTTTAAATAAGAAAAATAACACTGATATATATTTTTTTTAAATCATCAAAATTAAATGTAATTAATTACGTGCGTTACAGTCCGTAATTCACTACATTCTATTTTATTCTGTTTTAATATTCATTATTTTTAAACAATTATTTTTCTTTGGCGCAATAAATTTAGAAACTGAAATGTGTTTTAGTGAACGTATTAACACAAGCGTATCTGAACCTTGATCGTACCTCAAATTTTAACTCTTAACGCAAAACAAAAAGTTGACCGACTTGAGATACTCCCAAGTCATTGTATTTTCAATCTTCCATTGCAATTTATTGTTTGTTTATAGTTTACACGCAGATGTATGGTTTCAAGTATTGTTATCTAAGACAGATCATATGATAATATTCTATACACAATTATATGGTAATCTCCCAAGAATTCCTAACGTAACACTTTATTCGAATCATAGAGGTAGACTGTTCTCATTCCACTATCCATACCTTGGAGTTATCTCGCATTAGATACCTTTTACCTTTCTTTCTTTCTGTTTTTCTTTTTATTCTTTTCTCTATTTCCTTCATTCATTTCGTCATTTGCCTTTCTCTCTTAATATTTCGTCACTCTCTTTCTATCTTTCTTTCTATCGGCTCTTTCTCTTTTTTTTCCTTTTTTTTCATAAAATATTCATATTTATTCTTTTTGAAAATGTATATTATTTTACTTGTTCTTCTTCATATACCTTTTTTCTCTTCCATTCTTTCTCTCTGTCTCTCACCCCATTTCTCTCTCTCTCTTTCTCTGTCTGTCTGTCTCTCTCTCTCTGTCTCTGACTCTCTCATTAACTTCCCTAATAAACACACCTTGGTTTTTTTTATCTGACTCTAATCTTTTTCTCTCTTAACCATCTTCTTTACTTTGTTTTTTGGAGGGAAAGCGAGTGCGTTTTTTCGACTTTTTTTTAATGTTCCGACTACACTTTTTATCTTTGCGTTCCTTGCTACTCTAGTATATATTTACATTTATTCTCTTTAGATCACCGTTGCAAAGCTATTTTTAAAATCCTTGTCTCTTTCTTCTTACTAACTGGTCTCCCCCTCAAACACACACACCAACACGTTCCTTGTTGTTTCCATGAACTAATGACTGCAATAACTCCACTACAATAGACCGATAAATGCTGCCGGTGGAAATCGTGTTAGATATTCATAAATTGACGAAACCAACTTCGTGTTAAGTGGGCCGTTCGACGTCAAGGAGCTTATGTCAGAAACCCATTCCACATGCAACACTGGCTTTGTATTTTACGACTGCCACTTCCCATTCATCACGTACACGAAAACACATACACACACACCTATGTGCGTACACAGGAGTGCGAGAAAAAAGTATATCGTGGATAAAATGGCGTATAGCACGAATATGTTACCGTAACGCAACGCATGTTACTGGTAGTATCTTTGTGAACTAACAGATGTCTATATTCGCTTCGGTATTCTGTAGGCTGTAGAGCTTCTCTTGATATATAGTGAAATTGGCACGCTTATCTTCTTAAAATGTTGTGAACCTCTCATATATGGGAGGAAGTGTCCAAAGTGATGTAGAATTTAACGGTAAAATAATACTTACACAAACGCCATAGTTTCCACCGCAACTTTAGCTTCTGCCAAAACCCAAAACATTACAACTAGAAAAGTCAGAGAATTACAAATGAATGCCATAGTTTTCAACTTCCTTTTCTAAGTGCTCCCCTTTGGGCATACATACAGTGAGGCCTGAATTCGGTTCAAGAGGAGCTATGTAAAATCTGTGAATTGAACCATAAAAAATGATTTATTCTACAGCAATATTTTCTACTGTCTCTTTCGAAGTGTTCCCCTTAAGCATGTAGTCGCAACATTAAAAAAAGAAGAAAAAACGCACCTGCTCTCCCTCCAAAAAACAAAGTAAAGAAGGTGGTGAAGAGAGAAAGATAAAAAAAAACAAGTTGTGTTTATTAGGGAAGCTAATGAGAGAGTCAGAGACCAAGAGAGACAGAGAGACATGATGATATAAGAATTCAAAAAAGTTTTACACCGATTAGAAATTGACCTTGTGTCACATCCTTCCTATGGCAATGGTTCGGTAAATATTCCTCCTCGCATTTTACTATCCTCTTTTGACCCAGCTCATGGCGTCAATCACATTTATACAGTTTGTCCTCGAAACTCGAAAGATGTGTTAGATCAGCTCTGATAAAAAAAATGAAATCAATAAAAACAAAGGAGAGTTTGTAGATTTATTTCTTTTTTGTCAAATTTTAATCAGCGTTTTTGAAAGTGAAGGAATGAGCAATGAAAACCAAATTCAAAACAATCAGCAAATCAGAAAAACAAAATATGACATTCAGTGTGAATTTATTTGTGCATGTTCTCCTGTCCACCTGTCAGCAGTACGAGGGGATTAAAATGCACACATGTCTCAATTATATACGTATCAGATTGTATAAGGGATATTTATGCGGGTTATATAGTTAGCATTTGTGTATGTGTCTGAACACTAGTAAATATGTGAGAGAAATGAAGAAGCCATGAAGAATTTCATACATTAATATATATATATATATATATATATATATATATATATATATATATATATATATATATATATATATATATATATATATGCAAGATATATATATATATATATATATATATATATAAGATATATATATATATATATATATATATATATATATATATGCAAGATATATATATATATATATATATATATATGCAAGATATTATATATATGTAAGATATGTAAGATATATATATATATATATGTATATATATGTATGTATAAATAGAGTGAGAGTATGTTAAACTACTTATTATCCTGTAAAGATATACATATGAATGTATATATCTGTGTGTGTTTTTGTATGTGTTTATATATGTTATGTAAACATATACACGTAAGTAACTATAAATATAGTCACATGTATATATAAGTTTGAATATATCTGTGAATAACATGCATAGGTCATATATATATATATATATATATATATATATATATATGTGTGTGTGTGTGTGTGTGTGTGTGTGTGTGTGTGTGTGTGTGTGTGTGTATGGTATATTTTGGCTATAAGTTATCATTCAAGTAGGTTGAGTTGAATAATATTGCTTACGTTCAAGCGCTTTTGTAATATCTTTTATATCGAGGACGAAATTGTAAAGAATATAACCCATATTTTTTCAAAGTGACTTCGACAACGACCACAATCGTCGTAGGAGGATTATTTTTGTTGTATGTTTCTTATCCACCTCCGCTTTCAATGAACTCTCCCAATTTAATAACCTACATCCACCAAAAACACTATAAACTCTACCACCTAAATAAACCTCACGCTACAAAGACAAACAAAAACTGCAACAAACAATCCCCCAGAAGATGATATGAACGTAGTCAAAAGCGCTTGGAAAATATAAAGGGCACATCCCCTACTATTTGGGCCCCAGGTATAACAAGAATTACATGATGGCTTGAACGTAAGCAATGGAAAATTAATTATTCAAAAATATATTCCATAGTATTCAACGGATTGTTGACATTATATATATATATATATATTATATATATATATATATATATATATATATATATATAGTACTCAATATCGTGGATAGAACATTTATATCTGAGTTAGAGTTGCATGGACATGGAGCCAACGGCGCTTGATTACTGAGAGTTTTCTCACCTATTCGATTTTTCAAACCACTTGGTTTGAAAAATCACATAGGCGAGAAACTTTCAGTAAGCAAGCGCCGTTTACTCCATTTCCATGCTGCCCAATCATTATATATATATATATATATATATATATATATATATATATACAAGAATGGATGAATGAAAATATAGAATGGATATTAATGGATTGAGCTATGTATATCGATAAATTGATTTATCTTGATATATAAAATTTGATGAATTTACGGAGTTTTCATGTGGTTCAGTGTTTTTGTTATATTTAATCAAATATCTTATGTATGCACTATAGATAGATATTTCAAAAGGTTACATATGCATGCGTACCTACGTGTGTCTGTGTATGTCTGTTTTTGAGTGTGGTTGTGTGTGGTTGTCTGTGTTTTTGTGTGTGCTTAAAAGGGAGTGTCGTAGAGGGCAAAGAGAAAGCACGCATGCTCCTGAGTCCTTTCATGTGATGAAGTGGACTCTTCAATGTCTCCGTTGTTCATCCCTGGGAAGTGTTGATCATTGGCTTGGCAAGCGTTACGTTGAACGTTCCTCTGATTAAGGTGTCAGTAACCAAGGGAGACAACTGCAAACAAAGATGAAAATGAAGAATACGTAAGTATTGTTACATAAAAAAATTTGTTAAATATCAAAATATGTTAAATGTTAAAACATTATTAAATATTGTAAATATTGTTACGTAAAAAATATTGTTGACTATTAAAATATGTTAAATTTTAAAATATAGTTGAATATTGTAAATATTGTTACGTAAAATATATTGTTAAATATTAAATATGTTAAATGTTAAAATATTATTAAATATTGTAAATATTGTTACATAAAAAATATTGTTGACTATTAAAATATGTTACATTTTAAAATATAGTTGAATATTGTAAATATTGTTACGTAAAAAAATATTGTTAAATATTAAAATATGTTAAATGTTAAAACATTGTTAAATATTGTAAATATTGTTACGTAAAAAATATTGTTGACTATTAAAACATGTTACATTTTTAAATATAGTTGAATATTGTAAATACTGTTATGAAAAAATACATAAATATTGAAATATGTCAGAAACTCAGTCGGCAACTGTGATCACTGTTTTAGGAGAGACGTCAGGTAAAAATGATCCTTCGAACTCCAATAGCGAAAAGAATATACGAAACAATATATTAAAATTCATAACCAACTAAAATGTTTCGTTATTAATTAGGAGAACCGCTCATGTAAGTAAATTAACGCTTACTTACTTCATTTTTGTCACAAATGATAATTCATAAATTCTAAAAACATTCAGCTTTTTTTCAATGGCCTCCGATTTGCTTCAATTCAGTTAAGGTTTTATAACGATCTCTTCTTTCCCATGACAATTGCACAGAAGAAACTATATATATATATATATATATTATATAATATATATATATATATATATATATATATGAGGAAAATGAGTAAAGAAAAGAAATGTAGATGGATAAAATGAATTTAATCGATATCACATTAATCGATA
>CM042175.1:18630265-18637765 GCA_023376005.1 Doryteuthis pealeii
CCAGGACACTACATTTTTGTACCGCATATAATGCAGATAGTGACGTCGATATAAGACAAAACAAACCAGCCAACCAATATTTATCCAATCAGACCATCCATTGCTCTTGGATAATCAAAGCTTACCTCTGATTACCCGATTATAGTTCGTATTTAACAATTTTAATCATCTGCACCGACTCCCAGCTAACCACCCACCCTTTTCAGTGTTCTGTCATTGTTATTGTGTTCTCTTGTCCATAAGAGTTAATTGCATATTTCTTTTGACTATAGCCAGTCCCCGGCTCAACTGGTCTTTGTCATCTTTGATCTGCGCAGCGAATCTGAGATGAAAAGATGCAATCGAAAATGAAAATCTCTTAATACCTGGTCAATACTCTATTATTATTATTATTATTATTGATTTTTTCGCACACTAGAGGCTGAGTGACAGCAAGTCTCCTCAGGTCTCCAGGAATCTTCTGAGTATTCTAGCCGATCTTAACAATGCTGTAGTTTGGATGGTATTGATACTTCCTCTGATTTTTAATTCTCCCAAATTCTTTTCCAGACCTTTGGGAACTGTTCTAAGGGAACCAATTACAATTAGTACGACCTTCAACTTCATGTTCCATAGTTTTCTCAGTTCTCTGGCAAGGTCCAAGTATCTGTCTATCTTTTCGCTTTCTTTCACTTTCTCTCAGTGCTCGACCAGGACTTCAAAATCCACGAGATCACAGGTTCTCTTCTTGTTAATCAATACTAGGTTAAGTCACTTTGCGGGGATTAGGTTATTTTATTATTATTATTATTATTATTATTCCTTTTGAGTTTTCACATCAGCATTAGCTAGTGGTCTTTCACTGGAATCTGAGTAACAGCAAGTCTCCTCAGGTCTCCAGGACTCTTCTGAGTATTCTGGCAGATTGCAACAGTGCAGTGTTCTGAATGGTTTCAATCCTTCCTCTGATGTCCAAACTTTCCAAACACTTTTCTAATCCTTTTGGGACTGTTCCAAGTGCACCAACCACAACTGGTATCACTTTCACTTTCATATTCCATAACTTTTCAGTTCTCTGGCAAAGTCCAGATATTTGTCCATTTTTTCATTTTCCTTTAGTTTCACCCTGTGATCTGCTAGCACTGCAAAATCCACCAGTTGACAAGTTCTTTCTTTTTTGTTTATCAACCCTAGGTCTGGTCTTCTTGCTGGGATCATTATTATTATTGTTATTATTTTTGTTATTATTATTATTATTGTTGTTGTTGTTGTTGTTCCTTCACTCCGTGTGAGTTTTACACACCAGTGTAAGCTGATGGTATTTCCCTGGAGTCTAAGTAATAAAAAGTCTCCACGATTCTTCTGAGTATTCTAGCTGATCTTGATCCTTGGATGGTCTCAATTCTTCCCCTGTTTTTTAACTCTTAGGAACAATTTAGAGGGAACTAATTACAAATTGTATCACTTTCAACCTTATATTCCACAGATTGTTTTTTAAATTCTCGGACAAACTCCGTTTTCTCTCATCATCACTCTGGGATTTGCTGCGACTGTAAAATCTAGGAGTTGACAAATTTTCTTTTTCTTATCAATCAGTACTAGCTCTGGTCTACTGGATGTGATGAGGTGATCCATCTGTATCTATAAGTCCCAAATATTTTTTTGCGTTTAATTCTCCAAGAACGGATTCTTTTTTGTGAAAATACCATTTTGTGAAATGGTCAAAATTTAGTTTCTTGCACAATTCCGAGTTGAACCCCTTTCCAACCCAGTCGTACCTACCCTTGTATTCTCGTAGTGCTAGTTCGTTGCATTCGCTTAATACATGGTTGATCGTCTCAGTTCTATCTGCATATATCCTACATTTGCTGTTCAGTTGTGTTGTATTTAGTTTTACTTTTATAGGATTTGTTTTCATAGTATTGTTTTGTGGTGCAATTATGAGAGACTCAGTTTCTCTTATGGGGTTTCCTTTTCTTAACCATGTCCATATCTCTCTATGTGCAATCGCACCAATTATTAGCTTGAAGTTTCCATACAATTGTTTTCTCTCCATTTCTGTTTTATTAATTTTGTTGTTTTTCTACTTGTCTACATTTTGTAGCTGCTATTATTGGCTATTGTAAATAACCTTTCCTTTCTCTTTTTTGTGTATTCCTCGAATCATTGAATTATGACATCTACGCATTCCTCAATATTTGTGAGGTCTCTTCCAGCTTCCTTTCTTGATATGTATAACCTGTTATCGCACTCAGTCTTGGCTTAGTAGTCGTTTCTGAGGAAGCTCTTGATTGAGGCTACCGCCAAGCTCGCACTGTTATTCGGTCATTAAACCGATTGAAATTCATCGCCAATAAATGAAAGTGTATGGCGAGTCGTGAATGGATGGCAAAAATATTTTTCTTTCTTCCTACAATTTTTATTTTTCCTTTTAAATTTCTTTCATTCTTTTCTTTCCTTTTTTCAATTTGTCTTATTCCTTTTTAATTTTCTTCTTTCTTTCTTCAGTTTATCCTTTTCCTTTTTATTTTATTCTTTTACTTTCTTTCTTGTTTCTTTCCTTTCTTCCTTTCCTTTCTTTAATTTGTCTTCTTTTTTCCTTTTTAATTTTACTTCTTTCCTTTCTTTCTTTCTTTCTTTCTTCAGTTTGTCGGTTTCGTTTTTTTAATTTCCGTTTGTCTATTTCTTTTTAATTTTCATTCTTTGTTTCTTTCTTTTTTTAAATTTGTCTATTTACTCTTTTAATTTTCGTACTTCTCCTTTCCTCCTTTCCTTTCTTTCTTTCTCAGTTGTTTTTCTTTCCTCTTAAAGTTTACCTCTTTCCTTCTTTTCTTTTTTAATTTTACATCTTCCTTTTTTCTTCTTTCTCACTGTCTTTCTTTCTTCAGTTTGTATTTTTCCTTTTATATTTTCCTCGTTGCTTGTTTGTTTCTTTCTTTCCGTTCTTTTTGTCCTTTTCCTTTTAATTCTACTTTTTTCCTTCCTTCTTTCTTTCTTTCTTCAGTTTGTCATTTTCCTTTTAATTCTACTTTTTTCCTTCCTTCTTTCTTTCTTTCTTCAGTTTGTCATTTGCCTTTTTAAAATTCATTCTTTCTTCCTTTCTTCACTTTGCATTTTTAGATGCAATTTTCTTTATCTTTTTTATTTCAATCTGTATTTTTACTTTTTGATTTTTCCTTCATCCTTTCTTTCTTCTTTTTCTTTCCACAATTTTTTTTTACCTTTTTAATTTTCTTCTTTCTTTTTCTTTCTTTCTTTTCTTCAATTTGCATATTTACTTTTCTTTCTATCTTTCTTTCTCATTTTTTCTTTCTTTTATTTTTAAACATTACTTTTTCTTTCCTTACACAGATGACATTCCCAAACTTACAGTAGAGTTTCTTTCATTCTCTTTGCCTTCTTCATCAATACCAACTCGTTCCTTCTCACTTGTGTGTTTCTATTTCTAACAGAGGTGACCACATTTATTTGCTGACCAGTCATGAGTCATCCTTCAAAGTAACGGGCGGTGACGGTGGTGAAGAAGAAGAAGAAGAAGAAGAAGAAGAAGAGAAGAAGAAGAAGAAGAAGAAGAAGAAACAGCGTCGGCGTTTATTCGTAGAGTACTAGGTAAATTTACAATGTGATAAATCAGTTGAATATACCTTTACGGCTTAAACTGCTGGTTGAATTCTTGGCCGTTGTGGTTTTTATTAGGCAAAGAGTCACGTGACCATCAACATCTCTGTTCGATATATGTGAGTGAGTACATAACAATGCGCATGCGCAAAGACACTTATGTACGCTCGGTGAATATATGTATGAATGTGTGTGTGTGTGTGTGTGTGTGTTAAGTACCTCATACGGCAAAATGACAAATGACCTTTAAATAAAAAAAAACGAATATAAAAATGCACACACACACATACATACATCATATTATATATATATATTTATAAATATATATATAAAACGTCGGTGTGGCCTAAAGTCGGTATCAGCCAGACATTGAGGGAGTATATCCCCTTTTTCCGAGCGCCAGACCAAGGACATTGTTTTGGCCTCTGGGGTGGAGCGCCACACCTACCATTAACCCCTCACTTTACCATACAGTTCCCCGTGCTAGTCATACGCTGAGTTGGCGAAGGCCAGTATCGAACCCCGAATCTTGTGGTTTCTAAACCGGTTTATTTATCGCTAAACTCTTTGTTTATATATGTACATGTATATAATTGTGAAAAATATCTATGGATCTACCACGGTTTCGATGCATTTACGATCCCTAGGAGATGGAAACCGAGGTAGATCCATAATTTTTCCACAATTCATAAAAATAGAGCTATAATTATAGTTCTATTTTTATGAAGTATTGAGCACTCTTAGAATACGTAACAAATGAGTAATGAGCACTCTTAGAATACGTTGCCACTGCAAAAAAATTTAAAGTGGTACTTATATATATATATATATATATATATGTGTGTGTGTGTGTGTGTGTGTGTGTGTGTATGTATGTGTGTGTGTGTGCATATATATATATGTGTGTGTGTGCGTGTGTGTGTGTGTGTGTGCGTGCGTATATTTGTGTGTGCGTATAGAAATAAGAAAAAAAAAACTATTCCAAAATATAAATGTATTTCTAGATGTCGACGTTAAATTATTTTGAAAGTCGACGTTAATTTTTTTCGGTTTATATTAAAAACGTATCAGGAAATAAGGATGCGGATATTATTGTTTAATATCCTGATAAAGGTTTTATAATAAACCGAAACATTTTAGCATCGATTTCACCATCTACAAATAAATCTATCTTTTGTTTTTTCTTATTTTGACGTGCCATCGGATTTACTTCTATATTTTACCACCTATATATATATATATATATATATATATATTTAGGTGGTAAAATATAGAAGTAAATCCGATATATATATATATATATATATATATATATATATATATATATGAAAATAAAATGGAAATTAATCCGACAGTATGAATATGATATATATATATATATATATATATATATATATGTATGTATGTATATGACAATATTTGAGTAATTTTTAGTAAATATGTCAAGTTATATTTACTATCGGTTATCTTTTGTTAGCTACTACTGGAGAATCAAAGACGAGCGCATGTTACGTTCATCTATGGATAACTACACATACCAATGTGGGTCGACCAGCAAAAACCTACATCAACCAACTTATGGTGGATTCTGGATACCGTTCAGAAGACCTCCTCGGGGTGATGACTGAAAGTGACAGTACAACTGCTTTTAGTGGGGTCCTGGATCGAGGATTTCTTGAAGACATCACGCAGCATTTGTAGTCCCCATCTAGCTTTTTCACCAAGCGTTTCGTTAAAGTTCAAAGAGTGCAATCATATAGTAGCAATGACGTGACTTCTGCTTCGGTGAATTGTGATCAAATTTCTATATGATCAATCGCTGTCTCTGTCCTTCTTATGCGTATATTGACCACTTTCTGTAGATGAAATAATGCTACCTAGGTATGTGAAGCGCTAGACCAGGGATATTGGTTTTTGCTGAAGTGGAGCCTCACATCTACCGTCATAGATATGTTCCACATTTATAACTCTGGTTTCGACCGGAGGTCCAGTGAGCTTCGGTCGCTAGACATTACAAATTAATAGCGTCGATCCCAGGTGGGGGGCTATCCCCCAGGCAATACCTGCCTCCCTTGATTTAAAGGGGCAGGACTGGGTTTATTGCCCAGCGCCTGGGGCGCCCCCTTGAGGGGGAATGCCGAAAAGATCAACGCAATTTTTTTCTTTCCCACCCATGAGCTTCGGCTTGTGGGTGGGCCCACGTTAAAACGAAGCCTTGTGCCCAGCCCATACAAGTGGGGTATGAGGCAAATACATCTACCGTCATCATTTACTGAATAAATTAGACTATCGAGAAACATTCAGGATTCAATGCGGATTCTCTGCTAAGTAAATAACCAAAAAAAGAAAGAAAGGAAGGATGGTACGAATAAAAGAAGGAAACGAGAAAATGAAGGAAGAAAGGAAGTATTAAGTAAAAAAGAAAAGTGATTGGAAGAAAATAAAGAAAGGAAAAAGTAGAAAGTAGTTATAAAATGAATAAAAGAAAACAAAGAAAGAAGGAATGATGGTAGGAATGGAATAAGAAAGAAGAAATATGAAATGAAATATTGAGTAAATAAGTTTAAAAAGAAAGAAGGAAGGATTATAGAAAGGAAAGAAGAAAGAATGAAGGAAAGGAAGGAAGGAAATCTTCAGTAAATAAGTATAAAAAAAAAGAAGGAATGATAGTAAGAAGGAAAGAAGAAAATGAAAGAAAGAAGGAAGGAAATATTCAGTAAATAAATGAAACAAAGAAGGAAGGAGTGTTGAAGGAAAGAATGAAAGAAGAAGGAAAGGAAGGTAATATTCAGTAATTAAGTAAAAAAGAAGGATTTTAGGAAGAAACGAGGAAAAAGAAGAAAAAGAAGGGAAAGAAGGAAAGAAGGAAATTTCAGTAAATAAGTAAAACAATGAAAGAATGAAAGATGGTGTGAAGGAAAGAAGAAAAGAAGAAAAGGAATGAAATCTTCAATAAATAAGTAAAAAAGTAAAGAAGAAAGGATCGTAAGAAGGAAAAAAGAAAAAGAAGGATTGTTGGAAGGAAAGAGGCAAATAAGAAAAAGAAGAAAGGAAAGAAGGAAATTTCATTAAATAATTAAAAAAAGAAAGAAAGAAAGAAGGAAGGGTGGTAGGAAGGAAAGAATGAAAAATGAAGGAAATATTCAGTAAATAAGTAAAAAAGAACGAAAGAATGAATGATGTTAGGAAGGAAAGAAGGAAGGAAGGAAAGTCAAAAGTGGAAGATGC
Organism: Doryteuthis pealeii; assembly: GCA_023376005.1. Classification (NCBI taxonomy): domain Eukaryota; kingdom Metazoa; phylum Mollusca; class Cephalopoda; order Myopsida; family Loliginidae; genus Doryteuthis; species Doryteuthis pealeii. The sequence continues at coordinate 18,637,091 of CM042175.1, forward strand.
TAATTTCAGAAACAATGGAAGATGCCTATTGATAAAGATATAAATAAGAAGGGTGAGTATACGTGTCCACTTTCATGATCGAGTCCTTTCTTTATCACATCTCTGCTCACCAGAAAGAGAGGGGACCGGTTGTGGGGGGTGAGATGTAAGAACAGGCGTGAAAGGGGAGCAAGACTGATCGATAGACGCCGAGGAAATGTCTCAGTGTCGAGAGATTAATTGTCTATTTCCTATTCTCAGTCACCTGCCATTTTGTTCATTCGGATCACATCCCCCACCCCACTCGCAACAACCTTAACAAACACCTTAACCACACAGACCCAACCTTTATCAACATCCACTGTATCTTTTCTTCTTTTTTACAACTTTTCTTCGTTGTTTATTCTTCTCCCTTTTTTCTTTCTTCTTTTTTACGCATCCCATTTCTCTTAATTTTATTCATTTTGTCAACCTTTCTTTTTGCTGGTATTTCCTCCTGTACCGTTATAATGGTTAGCATACTAGTGTCCCTTGTCCATTATTACTGAAAGCAAGTTCGATCCTCGCTGGATGCGCCATAAAAAAACACGTAAAAAGACCTTGTGTAAATCCAGCCTGGTGGGAGGTCAGGAAAAATATGTTTTCTGTATTTTTTATCTTTATTCTTTCTGATATAAAAGTAACTCACATATTCAT
>CM042175.1:18642765-18675265 GCA_023376005.1 Doryteuthis pealeii
ACGAAAGGACAGTCGGCCGGCCGGAGAAGGGTTATGGAGCTTTTGGATTTGGGTTTCTGACCACTTAATGGTGGGTTAATAGTTTTGTTGACCGGAGCACTCCAAAAGTGTCCGTCTTTGATTGGTGGCGAGGGAGAGGTCTGCAATGCATCACGAACCCGCGCGTATCTGGGCCTGCATTCCATACCTTCAAAGCCCTTTTACATCTCCCGGTCACCCTCATCATCTATGGTACCCACCCCTTCCTTGGTAACCTCAGTAGACTCTGTAGCCCTATACACGCTCGATCCTTGATTTTAATGATCAAACTGTGTATGCTGTTTTAATTCCACGGAAATTGCACACTGTTATCTTCCAGGTAGATCAAGAGAGGGAGGCTCGAGGGGACTATCTGCTTTGGTGGTGGTTATTCTTTGTCTACAGTCCCTACTGTGTATTCATTTAATTGCACGTGTGTGTCCAGGTTGGGTGTGGCTTTCATGAGTGCGTATAGTCCAAACAGACTAGGGAGGGGAGGTGTAAAAAAAGGGGGAAATGATAAGGAAGGTAAGGAAACGGACAAGAAAACGAAGAGTGAAGAATAGAGGGGGGAATGAGAAGGGATTGTAAAATAGAAAGAGCGGGAAGAAATAACAATAAGTGAGTGTGTGTATGTGAGAGAGTGAGAGAGAGAGAGAGAGAGAGGGGGGGAGCAAGAGATATATACAGAGAGAGGGGATAAGAGAAATAGTGTGAGTATGGAGATAGAAAAATGAATAAAACGTAGAGAAATTTAAACAGAAAAAGCATAAAGAATAAATAAATGGACAGTGGAAGTGTAAATGGGAGTGGAGACAGAAGAAGAAGAAGAAGAAGAAGAAGAAGAACAACAACAACAACAACAACAACAACAACAAAAACAACAACATTAATCGTAGCTTGAGTTTGTTTGTTGATTGTTTGGAGTCAAATCAAACATTGTGGGTTATATAATGCCAAATTTATATATATATATATATATATATATATATATATATATATATATATTATATAGAGAGAGAGAGAGAGAGAGAGAGAGAGAGATGTATACATATAGTCATCCGCAGACACCGTCTTTTGACTTATCACTTTCTTTCAGTGTGGTTACCTTCAACCGGGATGGAAAACCGAACAATTTATCATCAGTCAGACTTCTTAACCATCGTCCATCAGCACACCTACCGACTGGAACGAGGATTTTAATTGATAGATACATACATATGTATATATGTAAAGGCCGCCAGAGCCTGATCCATCCATTTTATAGGAGATCGTTGCCTTTAAGCGTAGTCGGCGTTCATCAGCAAAATCCCCTCAAAAGTGGTCAACCCACCTGGGACGGGGAATATATATATATATATATTGTAGTAGTATATGATTATCACTAACTTACTTGAGTAGTTAGCTGGACAAAGTTTTTTTGCGATATTATTAGTGGAGTGTGTCAAGATCAGTGATAGAGTTTATATATATATATATATATATATATATATATATATATATATATATATATATATATATATTATGTGGCAATGTTTGTGACACTAGGTTTCATGATTTTACACATTTATCGGACATACATTCTTATGTAATATATCTATATATGATTTGTTTAACCTCATATATTCTAATAAATTAGTAGAAAATATTTGATTAAATCAAACTTTACAAATTCTCAGGGTTGATATATTAATAAATAAAATATATAATACACCAGTTATTTTATTTAAAGACCTTTACATTTTTTCAGATCAGTTTACCATGAACCCCGTATCGTTGAAAATATGTCTTAAGTCTCAAAGATACGTTGTCCAAATTTAACCGACCTGAAGAAATGTAAAGGTTTTTAGATAAAATAACTGCTGCATTATATCTTTTATTTATTAATGTATCAACACTGAAAATTTCATTAAATTTGGTTGATTCCCAGATGTTTTTTTCTTTCGGCGGAGTGACATACGATGGTGGAATTTAGGTCCGTTAAGTTCGATTTAATCAAATGTTAGATTTATTATTAAATTCATGAGCATTAATTTGTAGAATTAATTATGTTAGTCTGTTGGTCATTTTGTATAATGGCGTATCAACCCTAGTTTTTTTGTAAATATGTCTTCAAGTGGATACTTTAATTATATATCTCCTTATAAAAGGTTCGAACCTTTTTCGGTCAGAAGCAGATCATTCGTTCATTTAAAGCAGTGGTTCTCACCCGTTTTTAACAATGGACGTCTTTGGTACCAATTTTACTCTGGATCTACCATAGTTATTCGATGTGTAAGATTCTAAAGTTATGACAAAGTCATAACTCGTTGGAACGCGAACATACTCCGACACAGGTTGAGGGACAAAACATTTTATATAACAGCACAGAATAAACAGGGTACATAATACATACATACATAAGTAGAGATAATGACACATTCATGAATGGTAAAATACAAGATATTTAGGTATCAAAGAGATACCTAAATGTACATAAAAACATAGTTACGGATACATGACTAAAGGATAGTCATATATCGTATAAGAGACTTACTAGCAGTGAGTGGCCAGTGTTAAGGGCCGAAGCCCCAACAAGAAAGGGGTAGACCGTGTCTAACCCAGGTGGTCTCGTAGCGAGCAGCAGGCGAAAAGGGGAAGAGAAGTACAAATCAGCCGCTTAAGTACACAATGCCCCAGCGACACTAAACGGGCAGACAACTCCCCAGGTAAATACGAAAATAACTCCTACAGATGCTTAAAACCCAAATTTTATTTTTATAATTAAATACTGTATACTTTACTGGACACCCAAAATATGATTCCCGAGGGTTTATAAGAACTTATCTAAACGACCCGTATGTTTTAAACGGCTCGTACGTGAATGCAAACCAGTAGTGACTATTGTACAATATTTAGCAACTGGTTGCTTAACGAAGGTTAAAGATGTTGTTATGGATGACCATGTCATGGCAGCTGCAGGGTAGTTGAGGAAGCGTTGAACCTCGTCGCCATTCCAAAGTCCCTATAAGACTTGCGGATGTTTCTGATATGAATGTACGATTCGTCATACACTTCCGTTAATTGGTCATGAATTTCAATCAGTTTAATGCCTTCTGCGTTCTAAAACTGAATAACTGCGGGAACTTCACACTTGGTGATAGTGTCAATCTAGAACTTCATCAGAAATGACGACTAAGCCTAGATTGAACGTAGCAGCGAGTCGCGCGTAGGACATGCCAACAAACATAAGCGTTTCCAATACACGAACAGTTACCCTGCGTCTTCAGCGTTTTAGAGACCTTAATTTTAGGATTACCCTTATCCTTAATTTTAGATATATAATATATATATATATATATATATATATATATATATATATATATATATAATACAAAGTTCGGGTGAAGAAAATGTTATTTTTTCCTATATTATATATAGACATGGGGAGTCAAAAGTTAATGCCATTTTGTCTAGGGCAGGTATAATTACCAACTCAGGAACAGGTATCATACATCACAATGAATCTGATCCACTGGGGATCACACAACTACTTTTCCACATAGTCACCGTTTCTTCCAATAGCAATGTTCCACCTTCAAATGGAAGCATGTGTTCCTGCTCCCTAAAATTCTATGGACTGTTCTTTGAGACACTTCTTGTTATCTCTTCAGTCACGTGAAAGAGGGTTTGAGAGGTAAACATTATTCCTGTGAGCAGAAGGAAGTAAAATATGTAGTAAAGAAGTGGCTCAAAGAACAGTCAACAGGATTTTACCGGGCTGGGATACATGCTCTCATATATATATATATATATATATATATATATATATATATATATGTATATAATTCTGGTTGTAAGAATTATCTGAAGATAAATAACCCGGGCTAAATTTGAAGCCACTGATTCGGTTCTTTAAATGGTCCATACAAGTAAGTATTGAGCCTTTTTTCAATATTCATTCCAGATTCATTATTTTTTCAAAATTCATATCTCGATTTTTTCAATATATGTCTCGATAAAGTTTTTTTTTCTTTTTCTACAGTCAAACTTTTTTCACTTGTTCTGTTGAATTTCCCATAAACTTCATGTGCGTATATATATATATATATATATATATATATATATATATATATATATACACACACACACACACACACACACACACATATATATATATATAATATATATATATATTTATATATATATATAGTACGCTATGACTGTAACATTTGGCCGTAGCTAAATGGGAACTGCACAGGATGTTGTATGTTGTGTTGAACAAATACTGAAAGTAGCATCTATACGACCTTTATCTCTTATCATATAAACCATCCAAATAAGATAAACAACACATGCTGGACACTGCTGAAGAAGTAAGGACGAACTTATACGTGACGTTTTCCTGTGGACTCCTACACATGAACACAAATGTGCCGACCGACTAGCAAGGACTTACATGAAGCAGCTGTGTGTGGACATCGGTCGCTGAGTTAAGGATCTGCCAGGAGCGATGTGTGATAGAAATGGATGTTGAGAGAGAGTCATGGGAATCCGTGCTGTTAGCACGACTTGTTGATGGTGATAATTATGTACTAAGAATTACCATTATTAGTCACTTGAAATTATATAATTGCCATCAAATAATTTGTATTTAAATATACATATATTATTTATATATAAATTGCAGCGGTTTATTGGTAAATTTACTATGGTATCTTTGTTTAATAACATATCAATATTCGTAGGTTATTTAATGCCAAAGCCATTCTTGTATTTAGGATAGCGTTTCAAGACGTTTTATCAATTTAGCTCCGAGAGATTCTAGTATCATTGTGATATTGTGGAAATTTTTTCTATGATAGTAAATTTTTAATCTCTGAAAAATAACATAGAATACATAACACAGCTGAACACTTGTACTCCGGTTCAGATTGAAGCAATCCACCGTAATGGATTAAATGCAGGGTTTGATTTGAAGTTACATGAAGGCTCCCGATTTTGACAAGAAGGTTCCTGAGTTTGATTAGAAGGTTGGCGCATTCGACAAGACACATCTGAAGACGGCCTGAGGTCACAACGGTCGAAACGCTGTGTAATTATAGAGCCTATTCTCAAAAATCCAGACAAATAGAAATTGTTTATCGATATTTGTTTATAAATTTGCATCTGCTTGAAGTTTGGTTTGGCTTCTATTTATATATAAATAATATATAAATATAATTTAATATAAATAATTTATATATTTTTTATATAAATATAATGATATTTTTGATATAAATATAATACAATATATAAATGTATAATATATAGAATATAAATATATTATTTAGATATTTGATATCTGCATGTGCAGACACAGGCGCATACTCAACAAACACAACAGCCACATGAACAGCTTCAATGCGTCCCCAGATCTTTGAATATTTTACTGTTGTGATTATCCTTGTATTTCTTTATTTCCTTTGGTTAATCTTTCTGGTGTTCATTTTTTGTCAAGCTTTCACTCTTCTTCTTTCTTTTTTCATTCTTTCCTTGTTTCGTACAGTCGTGAAAGTTTTCAAATATTCTAGTTCAAATTATCTTCTACATCACTCATTGAGGCGCATGTACTATAATGGTTATTGTCATTGGAAGACTTTACTTTTAGGATATCCTTCATGCTTAGAGCTGAAAATTGAAATATGGCGAGGCAATTGCATTATGGTGATTAACGAAATAAAGTTTAGTTCGAATAAAACTGGTTAAAACCGAATGTAGGGAAAGGAGAAAGAGACGTTTATTAGAAAGAAAAGAAGGAAATAATAGAATAAGGACCGATAGCATCATTCATCATTCCTTGTCTTGAAATGGGGACTATTTACGAGGGAGAGCGCTGGAACGGAGAGTCAGATAGAGAGCAGACATGGCTAAGATTGTATAGGGTCGGGTTTGTAACAGACAGATTCTTGTGGAGCTTCTTAATCAACGCGATATTTTGAATTTATTTAATTGTAGATAACTACGAGTTATTTCGCCATAAATCACTCCGCTTACCCACTTCCCCTAGAATTTCCCAACACCTCAAGTCATCTTGCCATTGCCCAGACGTCGTCTTTTCGGTTCTATTCTTTAGGCATATTGTTTACCGGTTATGGGAACGAGAATGTGAAGAGGAGAGAAGGGTACACGTCTGGGTCAACGACTGCAGTCGAAGATGGTAGACGATGAGATAATCAGTAAAGAGACCTTTTCTAAAATAATAACAGGGTAGTCATGTACATTATTATTGTTATAGTACATTGATATTCAAACTATGCATTATAGTCCATTATAATATGCAGTTGTGTGCAATGTAAAAATGTAAACAACAGAAATGACTCCGATTGTAGCGATTTATTGGTAAATTTATTATGGTATTTTTGTTATATCAATATTCGTGGGTTATTTAATGCCAAAGCCATTTTTGTATTTAGGATAGCGTTTCAAGACGTTTTATCAATTTAGCTCCGAGAGATTCTAGTATCATTGTGATGTTGTCTATTCTTTATTTATTCATTATTTTTGTGGAAGAGATGTGGGGGCAAATTTTTCTATGATAGTAAATTTTTAATCTCTGTTGAATTCAGTGTTTGTTGAGCAGAAAATTGAGCAATAAATAACATAGAATACATAACACAGCTGAACACTTGTATTCCGGTTCAGATTGAAGCAATCTACCGTAATGGATTAAATGCAGGGTTTGATTCGAAGTTACATGAAGGCTCCCGATTTTGACACGAAGGTTCCTGAGTTTGATGAGAAGGTTGGCGCATTCGACAAGAAACATCTGAAGAAGGCCTGAGGTCACAACGGTCGAAACGCTGTGTAATTATAGAGCCTATTCTCAAAAATCCAGACAAATATAAATTGTTTATCGATATTTGTTTATAAATTTGTTTCTGCTTGAAGTTTGGTTTGCTTCTATATTTAATGGCATATCAATTTTCGTGGGTTATTTAATGCCAAAGTCATGCTTGTAGAAGAACAGTAGGGATACTATTTAGCTCGTAGATAAGGAGATAAAAATGTTCATACCTTTCCCAAGGATATTAGTCGAAAAGTAAACTTAATAGAACTACTAGAGTTCGAACTCGCTTACTACGATGTTATAATCCAGCACATTAGCTACTACACAGGAATTGGTAGCCAGCTGAAGAAAAAAGGTCTACTTCTAAGTAGTATATTTTATAATACTTACAGACATACCAAAAATATCCTGCATTTATAGACAGTAAATAATAAAAATTGCCTACATTTTCCACCCTATCATTTATATTTGTCTATTAAGAGTGTTTCCATTAATTAAACAAAATACCCATCAGTGACAGTAAAAATAATCCAATCTATGGTTGTCAATTTTATGAATATCTCATAAAAAGATTAAGAAGACAGCATACACAAAAATTAAAAATGTTTTTAAAACTGCCTGAAAAGGCAATATTGAACCTTTTTAAAACTACAAGAAAAATAAGAATGTCAGTTTGTGGAAAAAAGGGTAAATAAAATATGTCCGATAGACTTATATCTTTAGAAAGAGGCGCGTTGTCTAATGATTAGCATCATGGGAAATGGACTCACTAATCCGGGTTCAAATCCTGAATGAAGTTATTTACATTTCAGATTGCACTAATACTCTTGGGAAAGGTATGCATCCAACTATTCTCTCGCTGCATGTAGGTTAGTGGTAGGTTAGATGGTGCCTTTAACCTTGTGAATGCTTTTACTATAGAAATTATTTGAACGGATTTTATTATAAAAATGCACAAGAAAGGACCTTATTAAATCATTCTACTATAAAGAACGAAATTGTAAATCATTTCACAATAAGAAAAAATGAAAATAACTTTATAAAAACGGCACGAGAAATGATTTTACAATAACAATGAACTAAAATGGATGGAAAATCATTTTTCTACGAACAAGAAAGTGGAAATGGTTTTATTTTAAAAATACATCGGAAATTACTTTATATAAAAATAATTTGGAAATCGGTTCATTATACAAGTACATTGAAAATGATTTTACTCTAAAAATGCGTGTGAAATGATTTTACTATAAATATATTGGAAATGATTTTGCTATAACAATGCATTGGACAGATTCTACCATAAAATATATGGGAATAATTTCCAATTAATTTTTGTATTAATTTTTTTTACTATAAAAATGCTCTGGAAATTATGTTATTTTAAAAATACACAGGAAATTATTTTACTATAAAAATGCATAGGAAATTATAATCTTATAAATGTGCATTGGAAATTATTTTACTATGAGAATATATACGGGAAACCATGTTACTACAAAAATGCATTTGAAGGGATGATACCATAAAAATTCATTGGAAATTATTCTACTATAAAATCCGTTAGAAAAATAATACTATGAAAATGCATTGAACATTAAATTACTATAAATATGCATTGTAAATTATTTTACTATAAAAGCACATGAAAAATGATTTTAGCTATAAAAAATAATTTCAACAGAGGATACTATAAAAGACATTGGAAATTATCTTGCGTTAAAAATACACGGGGAATGATTTTACTATAAAATCCGTGGAAAAGATGATAATATAAAATGCATTAAAAATTATTTTACTATAAAAAATCTCGGTGAAACGATTTTGATATAAAAATGCATTGTGAATTATTTTACTACAAAATGCAATATATCTTTGAGAGATGATTTTACTATAAAAATGCATTGTAACTTATCTTACTATAAAAATGCACTGGATATTATTTTTCCATGAAAATACATGGGACATGCTTTTACTATAAAAATGGATTGGAAATTATTTTACTATAAATCTACACGGTAAATGATATTACTTTAAAAATGCATTAGAAATTATTTTACTATAAAAATCTACAGGAAATGATTTTGCTAAAATATGCATTGTGAATTATTGTAAAATAAAAATGCATTAATTAGACATTATTTTACTATAAAAATGCATTGTGAATTATTTTACTATAAAAATGGATTAGACTTTATTTTACTATAAAAATCTACGGGAAATGATTTTACTATAAAAATGCATTGAAAAAGATGATACTATAACAATGCACTGGAAAAGATGATACAATATAAATGCACTGGAAATTATTTTACTATAAAAATACTATCGAATTAAACTAAATTTCTGAATGAAATAAACCGCATAAGTTTGATATTCAGTAAAAGCAATCAATTAACCAACCAATCAACTAATCGACCTATAAGTGCGTGCATGGCGTGCCCTATATGCAGACTACAATGACATCTTAATAATCATAGTTCTACACACGTTTCCTGTGGAAATGATTCTAGAGCGATTATGCAAATTTACTGATTCATTCCCTGGTGACGTAATCCGTCGGAATTTAAATCGAAGGCAAACGGATGTGTAAAGATTGTTTGAATCAGCTCAATAGAAAAATGAGGTAGGACATTTCACTGCAATGGAATGTCGATCGACTTCAGCTTGTATTTCCCAGCTCCCTAATGGATACGTGCTCGAGTATTGTCGATTTTACAAGTGCCTGAATGTACAAGCGGAAAACAGACAGCAAAAAAATAAACTTTTTATTCCAATGGAAACTACAAAATACGAGGGTAATTGCCAAAGTAAGGTCTCCAAAGCGCTGAGAATACAGAGAAACTGTTCGTGTGGCTACTGCTAACAGTGAGGTGTTTGTTGTGCAGGCGCCTGCACTAACCCTGTGCCTGCACCACACTTAGTCTTGGCTTAGCAGTTATTCCTGATGGAGGATTGACGCTAACACCAAGAGGGGGGGTCATTGAAATCCATCACCAATTAACGGAGGTGTATGGCGCGTCATGCGTGGATGTCAAAAAACACCTGATAGTGCCATAGGGGGTTTTCATCGATTTCTGTGTTCAAAGCTTCCTCAACGATAAGGTGATGAGATGGTATGACTTGAGCATACAAAAACTGCCACGGGTCATAATAAGTGTATGTCATATGGCGAATATCTAGAAAAATAGATATATGTTGAAATTTAAAGCGATATCAATATCATTGACAATAAACATTTCTGTAATTTCTATATATTTCGGATTTTTACTTTTGGATTACCCTCTCACATTGCTAGCAAAGTAATCCCTTTTCACCGAGGAAATATTTTTTTAAGGCGGGGGTTTTAAGAGATTAACCGCCATTTTATATTAATTTTCACCAGGGATATACAATACCCTGTTTGAGACGATTCTCGCTAGACGCCGCTTACTTGCGACCTTGTGTCCCATTTTACGCGTGATGAACGGTTTGGTTAAGTACCTTCAAGAGCCTGCATGCCGGTATTATATGCTAAGTTCTCTGAAAGAAATGGTCCTTTTAAAGAAACTTTTACGGAGAATACAACAGATACACGGAGCACTGTAACACTGTAGCAATTTAATAGCAAAGCCATTCCCAATGCATTTTATAGTAAAATCATTTCCAATGTATTTTATTGTAAAGTCATGTCTGTTGCATTTTCGTAGATTAAGGACTTCCAATGTATTTGTATAACAAAATCATTTCCAATACATTTTATAGTAAAGTCATATCTAATGCATTTTCATAATAAAATATCCAATGCATTTTTATAATGAAAAATTTCCAATGCATTTTTATTGTAAAGTCAATTCCAATGCATTTTTCGGGTAAAATAGTTTCCAATGCATTTTCATAGGAGATTCCCAACGCATTTCTCTTGTAAAATCATTCCCAATACATTTTCATAATATAAGGATTTCCAGTGGATTTTTATAATGAAATCATTTCAATGCATTTTTACATTAAAGTCATTTTCAATGTATTTTCATAGTAAACTGATTTTCAGAACATTTTATGATTAAATAATGTTTAATGCATTTTTAGTGTAAAGTCATTTCCGATGCATTTTCATAGTAATTTCCGATGCACTTTCACAGTATAAGCATTTCTAATGTATTTCTATAATAAAAATTTTAAATCAATATGCTTATTTACCACAAATCTATAATTAAATGATTTGAATATTTTAAATTTATATGTTTGAAACTTATTTTTTGCTAGAAAATGCGGTATAATGATTTCACAAAATAGACAAATATAGCAGTAAAACTGATACCTTTTGCCTTTAGTGGGTTCCATTCCAATCTGAATGAGGAATACGGTAATAATAATCGAATCTGGCGTTAGAATATCATCTCTGTGATATTTCTAGCAGTGAGAAAGCATAAACCAGCGAAATAAAAATATTAAAAATTCGACTATATTCGCCCAAGGCATTGAACTAGGAAATTGACAAGTGTCGCACATAGTCCACCTCTAGGAATACAACTATAGCTTTACATAGAAAGGAAAGTATTTACAGATAAGTCCCTATATTTATCTACTCTGCAACGATACAGTCATAATTGTTAAATGTAATTCAAAATAGAAATTTAAAAATAATCACTAAGAATTAAAAAGGAAACACTTGAAATTAAAAAAGACACTCTACAAAATAAAAAAAAGAAGCTCACAAATTTTAAAAAGGAAACGTTAAAAATTAAATACGAAACACTAAATAGATAAAAAAAATTAAAAAAGAAACAGTAAAAATTAGATAAAAATCAAAAAAGAAATTCTAAAAATTAAAAAGAATAATCTCTAAAAATTAAAAGAGAAATTCTAAAATTTAAATAAAGTCCAAATATTGAAAATATGAAACTCTGAAAATAAAATTAAAATAAATAAGAACCATAAAATTAAGAAAGAAACTCCAAAAATTAAAACGAAACTCTTACAATTAAAAAAAGAAACATTAAAACTTAAAAATACAACGAAACTTAAAAAGAGGCAGAAAAATTTAACGAAAATCAAAAACTTAGCATAAAACTCATAAATGGAAACATTAGAATGTATTTCAAAATCATTAAGATTTTAAAAATAACTTCACAAATTTATTAAAAAATAGACATTTCTTGTCTTTTATTTAGGAACACATATAACATGTTCACCAACAAGTCTTTAGCGGATCAAGGAATTGGCTGTGATGACTCACAAGTTCTAGGAATGTGTTATACAGATAAAATCACTTTCCTGGGACACAGACTGACAGGTCCTGTCTACATTCTCCTCTAATCTCTTCCTCCATCTTGCTTTGTCTTTTTTTCGACTTGTTTTTCTGTTATTCTTGCTTGAAATTAACCAAAACATTTCAGCCTCTTATTAAGGCCAACTTCCCGCCAAAACGTAAACTTTTGGCGCCAATTTCTAGAAATATCGATGACAGATTTAAATCTCCGAAGACCTTTACGTTTCTTCACTTCTACTGCTTGCTCTCTGAAAGAATATAGCGCCTCGTTCTGATTCATACTGACTAGTGATTTTTTTCTTGGCGGAGGAAAAATGGGGGAGAAATGAATGTGATTAAGAGGCATTCAACAAGTCAAGGTCTGAAGTTGAAGGTTAGATCGACAATCGGGACCCAGTTCTCGTATTCCCCATCCCGCCCACCCTTTCGAAACTAAGTTCCAGGAATGTACAATATACAAAGCCATCTCTTTTTCCTCCCACCAACATTCTTAAGAATTCTTCTGTCTTCTCATTTCTATATACAAACATTAATCGTAATTCCTGCTAATTCTCAACTAATTAGTTCTGCCGACGAAGGAATTTAAATGCTAAATTTAAAAAGCGTCGCGCCAATCACTGAAACGCAGGTGGTAGGTTTTTCGAAAACGCTACTCAGCTTGTCAAGAAGTGTTTTTCCTAATGAGACCAACATTTTATCTATCGACTTTTAGCGTGTAAAAACACATTACTTTTAAAACTCCAATTATTAGACAATTTCAGATTTCCTGGGGCGCAGGGGTGAGATGATGATGATGAAGAAGAAGAAGAACAAGAAGAAGAACACAACAACACAATGAACTTACAAAGACAAGAAAGAAGATAAAAAGAAAAATAGAATAAAGAAGGGGGAATATGAAATGTAGTAGTAGAAGAAGAAGAAGAAGAAGAACAACAACAACAACAACAACAACAATGAACTTACGGAGACAAGAAAGAAGATAAAAAGAAAAAAGAATAAAGAAGGGGGAATATAAAATGTAGAAGAAGAAGAAGAAGAAGAAGAAGAAGAAGACAGGGAGAGAATTAATATGAAGGAAAGGAAAGGAATTTAAACAATTTTAGATTTCCTCAACAACAATTTCTTTCAACAACAACAACAACAACAAGTAACCGACGATTATGAAAAGAAGGAAAAGAAGAAGGAAGCAAAGAGAAGGAAAATGAAGCGTAACTGGCAAATAATAATAATAATAATAATAATAATAATAATAATAATAATAATAATAATAATAATAATAATAATAATAATAATAATGTTGAAAAGAAGAAGAAGAAGATGAAGAAGAAGTAATATATATAGAGAATGAGATGAAGAGGGCGAGGGAGATATGTTTCAATCGAATGAAATGGTAAGGAATGAAGTAAAGAAAATAGAAAGAAAAATATATAAATGAACATGAATGCATGTGTTCAAATGTGGCGCAATGTCGTAACCTCAGATAAATCATGAACTATTCCGTTTTGATTATGAGGAAATAATGGGAAGAAAAGAACGTGTACTCTGTTGTGTATATCAGAAAGAAAAAGAAAGAAAGAAAAGAAAAGAAAGAAAGAAAGAAAAGAAAGTAGAAAAGATAAGGCATGTGATAACATTAATAAGATGTGTATCGTCATTTTTAATGCAATGAAGAAAAGGGAAAAAGAAAGGAGGGGGAAGAGGGAGGGAGGGGGAAGAGCGAGGGAGAGAAGGAAAAGAGTTAAATCAAGATTATTATACATTTAATTAATTGAACTAATTTTCAATAATTATAAATAACTCAAGTTTATGTTAAAAATAGTTACTTAAACCTATAATTGTTTTCTAAAGATTATTATTAGTTGTCTTTTAAAATATTTGCTAGTTGCGCCTCCTTGGGTATCTCCTTTTTTTTAATCTTCTCAAATCAAACTTAGACAAAAAAAGAGAAAGTATCTTTATATATATATATATTATATATATTATATATATATATCTTATTGTAATGGAGATTGTGTGTTCGTCTGTCTGTAACCGAAACTATATTACTACTCAATTCACAGTTCCCTTAGTTATTTACATCACATTCTCCATGATTTTATTTTTATTTAAATCTCAATGAATAATAAAATTGTTTTACATTATTAAGACTGTTGACCATATCTACATACTAATAATACGCAATTGTATTTATATATACAACAAAATCGCGGTTTACAGTGTGAATGGGAAGGCTAATTTGCATATTGATCTTAAAAAAATGATTTTAATAAATATATGCTAAGTATTATTGATTTCTAATTGTTTGGTTTTATCTTATTGAATATGAGCAAAAATCTCTGGGATAAATATTAAAAGAAATTCATTAAGAAGAAGAAATAACTGTAATATTATCCTTTACTTCCTATTTTAAGTAAAGAGTTAAATTAGGAAAATTTACCAATGAAAGACGGGAGTAATGGAAAATGATGGAAGAGTTAGTTTCAAAGCTGTTCTATTTTTCGATAATACACCCTCTGTTCCAAATCTTTTTATCTGCATTCTTATTTAGTTTTATTAGCCTTTCTAATTTAACATGATATTTTATTATATTAAAACTTAAAAACTTGCACCCGGGGGGTGCATAAATTTGCTAGTATATATAATGGACTCTCTCGTCGATTTTCATCCAGTGAACAACCAGCACAGTGATTTGTTTATAGTGATGATATATATATATATATATATATATATATATATATATATATATATATGCGCTATCCTAAAATATGGATGGAGTATTCTCTGATGGCCTTTGCATATATACATATATATGTTTTTATCAATTAAAATTCTCTTCGCTGTCTGTGGGTGTTGATGAGACCCGAGGGATAAGGAGCCTAACTGATGATAAAACAATCGGGTTTCAATCCCGGCTGGGGGTAGCCTGCAAATGTCTAGCTACACTGAAGAGATGTGAATGTCCGAACACAGTGTCTCTGGTTGACTATATATATATATATATATATATATATATATATATATAATTAAGATAATTCGCTTTAGAAGCATTGTTGAGTAAAGCATATTATTATTTATATTTTTTTACTTGAAGGCACTTACAAAACGTATATCGTATAAAGTCCGTTGAAACAGCTGTACAATGTTCTACGTAGAGCTCGATATTTGCCGAGTTGTCATGATTATTTTCATTAATCATCGAATTTTATACGATATACGCATTGTAACTGCCTTCAAGCAAAAAATAAAATATATATATATATATATATATATATATATATATACATATATATAATTTTGTGAATTAATTAATCCTATAGTTAAAAAATAATTCCCTTTTAAATTATTTTTCTTAATATTTTCTTTCTGAAATCATCTAAATTAATCAACTATTTTTACGCTTTTGGTATTTTTGATCTAAGTAAGAAATTTGTTTCAAAATATATTAGCAAAAACTCCAATTGGTTAATAAACTTAGTTTTTGAAATCTGCTTTGACAGCAAATTTCCATTTCGTGGAGAAATATTTAAAAAATGTCTAGCATAATTAGTAATTCCATTTACTGTTTTAAAAGTTTGAATTAGATCGCCTCTTATTCTTCTTTCTAGTAAAGGATTTAATCCTTATATTCTCTAATCTCTGTAACTGTAATCTTTTACTTTTGTATTATTTTTATCTCTTTTCATTGTACCTTACTGCAATTTCCATGTTTGGTACTGGACCTCAGGCTTGAATACAATTTTTATATGAAAAAATACAAAGAGTACCTCAAAAGAACAATAATAAACCATCCAACCAACTTTTTGATGAGACTTTTAACAGGTACTATTATTTCGGGTAGGAATGAAACTAAGAGTAATGGCAAGAAAATGACTACTTCACCCACCCTAGAACTCTAGAACCGGAGCCTTTCTACTGGATATAGTTTAGTAATACTCAGGACACCTGTTTTATTTTTGGAGGGGGGGGGTCTTAACCTGGCTTGCAGTTAGCGTATTCTAGATTTAGCCGATAAGTTCAGTATGGGGGTTTGGCGACCGCCAGTCTGGCAGTAAGGGATTACGAGTGTAGAATAGAAAAGCGTGTATCTAGTATTGCTTCCTCATCGCCATAAATGGAGTTGACAGAATAAGAATGTGGAAGCAAAGGTGAGAGCAGGTGCTTCGTCTTTCTCCGCCAGCGATGAGTTGCGGCCTTTGTCTAAAGACTCCTTTCAAAAAACGGACACTTGTGCGCTTCACCCTTCAGCAGTGTACATAAATTCCGGTCTGTCCAACTGTAGGTGACTTCTTCCTGACTTTTGGATTTATTTTTACTTGACTTTTTCTGGGGTCCCTACACTCACACACACACACACACACACACACACACACACACACGCACCATTCGTACCATTTCTTATCATTTGTCTTCTTTTTTTTGCAGGGATTTCTAACTCTGTCACGTGCAAAACGAACAACTTACGTTGTATCTGTAAGCAAATTTCAAGCAACTATTCTTAACCTTCAAGTAACTATTCTTAATACAAATAATTTGTATGCTGTCATATGATTATAATTACTAGGTTAGATGGTCTGTTGGTTGGATTTATGGCATGTCAACCATTGTTGGACTATTTTATGCCGAAGACGTTTTTCATTTTTGATGGGTATCTGTTTCCTTTTTAAACACATTTTTTCAAACTCATTTTTCGTTTCTATTTTATGCATACATGGAACGATAACAGGTACTACGACTCTAGAACAAAGTGGACCTGGGAGTAATGGCGATGAAGGGGTATTCCACATTTCCCAGAGCTCCAGATCTGGAACTGCACCATTTAACGTCATACCCAGAATACTAAGACCTTCAGTTCCCGCCTTCTAGCACATATGATAAAAAAAAAGTTGCCTGCTTTCAATAAGAGCTATATGGTTTGGATAATCATATAGGTTCAAGGGCTTGGCATGCCCTCTTCGACCGCCCGTTTAGCCTAAGAAAGGACCAAAGTGGGGTGTTGTAAATTATGGACTCTTCACTTACCAGAAACCCGTCCTTAAGTATCACGGGTCGCCATCCACTGCCAACAGGGGGATCCATTGAGTTTTTTTTTACTCCCTGCAGAAGTGCAGTCGTTGTAGTCTACCGCCCCAGCTGACAGGGTGATTTATAATTATTACTATCTAACACTAATAATCGACACATAATTAAATTTATTTCAGTTAATTAATACCATTAGAACAAATTACATCTAATTAAAAACATATAAGACGCAACGGAAATCAAGTATATCATATGTGGAAACAAAACCAACACGGTTAATCTTATAATAAGTAAATGCAGCCAACTAGCACAAAAGGAGTGCAATAGTATTAATATTAAGTAGGAAAGATGATCCACTGGGAATTATGCGAGAAATTAGTTTTGACATGGTACTAAATTGTATATGCACAAATCGGAATCTGTACCTAGAGAAAAAAAACACATAGAATATTCTGTAATTTTGAGATGCGGACCGACTACTTAATCTCAGCTAGGAACATTGAGCTAGTGGTATTCTACCGTTTATTTACTATAAATGAATAATTTGGGTTCTGTTTTTTCTGGGTCACCCTGTAACATGTTTTAATTTTCTGATAGATTTGCAAGTTTAGCCATGTGATGTCATTCCCTCAAATCTGATGAAAAGAAAATTCCCTGACCTCCCACCAGGCCGGATTAAATTAAGATCGTTTTTACGTGTTGATTTTTATGGGTCATCCTGTTTGTTTGTTTGTTTGTTTGTTTTATTAATTTTAACGGCATATCAACCCGTCCAGGGTTATATCATGCCTAGCGGTTGGGGTGTTATACATATTGTGTATTCATATTTATACTTTTAGTAATTGGTTTTAACAATGTGTTAGCATTATTGGGAATTATATTGTATGGCATTGATTTGTTTCTTGTCTATATTCTATGGTATAATTTTATTTCCCTTAAAAAGGAGAAAATATCCCCAATGTTAACATTTTCAAACAGATCCTTCATATTGTTTGCTTTAAAATAATGTTTTCTGATGTGAGCAAAAAATCTGCATTCCATCAATAAGTGTTTGACTGTCAGGGGTGTTTGACATGTTTCACATTGCGGTTGTTGTTCTTGTTTGAGTATATAAGAGTGTGTTAGTTTTGTATGACCAATGCATAATCGGGACATAATGACTTGTCATCCTGTTAGGACCGAACTCGCTATTCAGTAGTAATAGATCTGCAAACGATTATTAAACCATGTTTTTATCTCCTCTAATTTACTTTTATTATTTAAACAGGTTAAAATAATTTAATTCCATATTTGAGTCCTTGACATTATTATTCGTTAAGAAACAAAATCTTTGCTCCACTTTTACCAATTTGGGAACAATTGATGACATGCAACAGGTCGTTTCAGTTGAAGACTTTTGTTAGGTGGCACAAGTCATTTACGGATACCCAAGAGACTAGATAAGTCCATTCTATCCGAGCAGTCATTTCCCGAACTGTGTAAAATGGAATAAAAGTGGCGAACAGTCTGTTTGACATTAAATTGTTTCCAACATCTTTGTAGGTGTTTAGTTTCACAAGGGAACTATTTGGTGCCAGTGAAACACCCTTCATACACATCAAACCTGGCTCCCTGGGACTTTTTTCTTATTTCCGAAAATGACATTTCATCTCAAGGGTAATATTTGGGGACTAGAAGGCACAGCACACAACAGCACAGCTTTACACCCAATCAAAATTCGTGTTTCGACTAATGAGAAACCCGTTGAAATAATTATGTCGAATGCCAACGGGACTATTTTGAAGAAAATTAACGTTTCATTCATTGTTCTTTTCTGTCTTGGTAAATACAGTTTATATCTCAAGTGCATTGAGATGGTACCTTGACTACTGAGAAAAAAAATCCAAATTACGATTTTTTCTGAGTTAGTAGCTGTCACTCGGTCGATCTTTTGCTTTGAGTTGGCAGTTATTATTATATGCAATACGAATAGTTACTTGACGTTTTAATTGTGTAAAAATGATTATCATTGAATAACCGAACAAGAGTTGATCTGCCAATAAACCAACAAAGGATCCAACCAACCAACCAACCATGTATCTTTCCTTTTTCTCTTCATTTTTCCATTTTCGCTCAATTCTTTCTTTCTTTCTTTCTTTCTTTCTTTCTTTCTTTCTTTGCATTCTTCTTCTTTGTTCTCCGATCTCCTCTTTTTTTCTTACTGAATACATTTTTTCTTTCTTTCTTTCTTTCTTTCTTTCTTTCTTTGCATTCTTCTTCTTTGTTCTCCGATCTCCTCTTTGTTTTTTACTCAATACATTTTCCCTTCTTTCTTTCTTTCTTTCTTTCTTTCTTTCTTTATGCGTCATTTTCTCTCTATTTTTCTTCATTTATTTCGTTTTTTCTTTTTTCTATCCTTCCTCTTTGTTCTGCCATCTCTTCTTCCTTTCTCACTCAATACTTTCTTTTCCTCTTTCTTTATATCCTTATCTATTCATTTATGTATTTATGCGTCGTTTTCTTTTTCATTCACTTCTTCCCTGCTATTTCATTCTTTCAGCCATTCTTTCTTTCTCAATCAAATTATATATTCCTTTCTTTCTTTCTTCTTTCGTTTCTCTTCGTTCTCTTTTTCCTTTCTTACTGTATTTCTTTCGTCATTTCTTTATCTATTTATTTGTGCACCGTTTTCTTTCTTTCTTTCTTCCTTTCTTTCCTTCTTTCTTTCTTACTTTCTTCTCTCTTTCTTTTTTGTTCTCCATCTTCATTCTTTCTCAATCATTTCATTTTTTTCTTTCTTCTCTCCTTCTTTTTTGTTCCCCAACTTCTTTCTTTCTCAATCAATTCTATCTTTCTTTCTTTCGTTCTTTTTTTCTTTTTTCTTTCATTCTTGAATCTTTCTTTCATTCCTTTCTTACAAACTTCCATCGATGTCGGCATATAAATCAAACTTTACATGACTAGCAAACATAAAAATACGTATTTTCCACAAAACTGTCAACACTTACCTCTTCAACTCCCAAACAGTAAACCTTGTAGGTAAGATAAATCTCCGTTATTACTCATTTTCAAGGACCTTAGACATTTTTATCGAGCCAAAAATCATAAGAAAATGCTTGAAGAATATTTACTTAGTCATTTTGTCTTAAATAGGAGCCAACACAATTTTCTCGCCAAAGAAGAGGGCAATTCGTTTCGTAATATGGATGCCCAGTACAATATTTGCCAGTAGATATTCCGTCTTGATGAGAGCCAGCACGACAGTACTGGTAATATCATTTGCAGCTAAGAACGACAACTCTTTGAAAACTAGTTTGGAAATCAAATTTAATTTAAAGGTAGTGATAGGTAAACTTTCTTATCACAAAAGAAACAAAAATCAAAAACATTCATCAATTTGATAGAGAAATCTTTAAAAAAATAAACAGTGTATAATGACAAACAATAGAACCGATAGACTTTGGAAAGCCTTATTCTACTTAGAATAATTGGTACACTTACTGAGAGTTTATATAGTCTAATATTTTCTATAGAGTTCTCTAAAGGGAGGTAATCATAAAATAGGGGAGGTAACTCTCAATTACTTATTACACAGTGATACTTTGATTTACGATTGCCCTAGCTTATGAGAGATTTTCGAGTTAAGATTTTTTCTTTGTGTTTAAAGCTTAAATTTTAGGTACGAGAGAGCTTCAGATAAACTAAATGTTAATAAATTCATTAAAATCATTTAATTTTTAAAATCTATTATGTAAAAAATATTTGTAAGAAATAAACATGAAAACACATTACAGTACATAGTTATATTCTATATTACTATGTTTTTTTTATGTTTAAATTTTTTTTTTTAAAGGAGCCAATTTAGCTCATTCAGTAGGTTCTGGGTTCGATACTGGTCTTCGCTAACTCAGCGTATGAGTAGCAGAGTTTAGATATGTGCAATAACATGGTTGCATCTCTGATGCAAAAACAATCCCTCTGATCTAACACAAGTGAAAAGGAGATATACTTCCCCACTATCCGGCTGATAATGACAATAAGCCACTTAACTTTCAACGGTTTCTTATAACAGATAGTTTCTGAACTATGTGATTTTCAAACGAAGTGATTGGTTTAAAAATCGCATAGGCGAGAAATTGTCAGTTACTAACCCTAAATTAGATATACATGCTCTATCAATGATATTAAAAACACTTAACATTTAAACATAGTACACTATAGTATCTCTCTCCTGCTCTCTCTCTCTCTCACACTCTCTCTCTCTCTCTCTCTATATATATATATATTATATATATATATTATATATATGAAGATAGATAGATAGTGAGATAGATAGATAGATAGAGAGAGAGAGAGAGAGAGAGAGAGAGAGGGGTGGGGAGAGAGACAATTTTGAATATCAAGGAATTCTGTACGGGAAATATGGATGATCATGAAGCCGATGTCTGCCTCCAGTTGCCACCAATTATTTGGGGTGGAGGGACAAAAAGATGGATAAGAAGCAAAAAGAAAAATTAATTTGATAAACTAAAATATTTTCACATTAAAAATATTTTCCACAGATTTTGAAAAAAAAAAGATGCACCTATTTTTATTAAAGGTGATGAAATATTTAACGGCTGTGAAATATTTTGCTGATTCAACTAAATAAAAAATGGCATTTCACTTTTCCTTTCATTTTTAAAAAATATTTTACTCGCTATAATCATAGAATTTCCGTGGTTTCATTAGTTTCTACTAATAAGATTATAGAATGTTTAGTCTTTTTACGAGACGACGCGTGAACTCGTCGGGTTCCGTTGTAAAAACGATCCATGATGGTACAAATACTTCTATTTAGGAAAACTGCACAATTCAAAATAGCATTTCATAGTTATGTACATTATATTGAGATTTTGCATGATCAAAAGATAACGCTCAGTATCATTTAATTGCGAATTGGCCAGGAAATTTCTTTATTCTCTAAGTCTGAAAATTTAAAAGAATTGATATAATAAAAATGTCAAAATTAATTCAAATGATTGTCGTTTTTTTTAATCAACGATAGGTTGGTTGGTTTTTAACCGCATATCAACCTTTGAGAGTAATTAAATGTCAAATCTTTTATATATATATATATATATATATATATATATATATATATATCGGAAATGAAAAGCGTCGCCCAATAGGACCTGCCTCGATCCGAAATCTTTAATACGTAACTACTCCTGAAAACAGCAGAATAGCACCACCACTCGTAAAATCGGCCTGAAAATCGGCGCGTATCTCCGTCGGTCTAAGGTGGGAATTTCCGCTGAGCACACACACACACACACACACACACACATATATATATATAAGATAAATATATAAAGCTTTTACATATCTATTTATTAGGTTCCTTTCTCACCTAATAAATAAATAGATATGTAAAACCTTTATATATTTATCTTATTATATTATATAACAGCTCTATTTTATATTGAGCACTCTACCAATAATACTGCCTTTGGTACACCATTCCAGCAAAAGCTGAAACAGTGACCATCTCACACTATATATATATATATATATATATATATATAATATATATCTAAATCACGTTTGCATAGCTCGTTAGATAAATTTAAAAAATAAACTTCCAGTCTTATTTAGCATCACCTTAGCGACAAAAACAGAAAACAAAATGGTTTAGACATATTATAAACAGTCTTGATAATGATAGATTAGACAAAATAAACAGCATTGATATTTGTTCTGAAAAGTACTTTGTTTACTGATGATAATTCTTTTGGACAACTCATTATATCTTTTCAAGACAACATAAAACAATTAGAAAACTTGAAAGAAAAAGAATTTAAAAAACTTGGAAACAATAAGGATTCCATTATTTTAACCAGGTTTATATAATATATATATATATATATATATATATATATATATATATATATATATATATAGTTTGCTTAAATTCATGTGTATTAATATATACTGCTGATTGGTCCTCACTCACCGCCTTCTTGCACCTATATTATAAGAAGTGGCGTATGCCTGCCATAAGAGAAATTCGAAGAATTTGACAGTCGAAGACCAGTCTAACGCAAGTAAGGGCAAAATTGCCATGTCGCGAAAGACCGAGGGCTCATCTACAACAATCCTGTCTTCAGGCATTACTGGTTGCCATTTACGGTTCAGAGGTGGGTCCCATTATGGAGAGTCTTACGCCGTGCAGAGATGCAGCCGGAGTATTCTGCAGCCGTTTTTGCTGCGGTAAACATAAAGATAATTTCATTGATAATGAGAAGTGTATTGGGGTGACAGTTTTAATTGATTATTACTAAACAATCCATTGGTTACTTAATTGAATGGCATATCAAACCCTTATTCTTTTTTCCAAAACCTATTTTTAGAAAATATGTATTTGACCCATAGATTGAACCCTAACGTATTCAAAGTAGTCCTGGGAGTAATGGCAATGAATGGGAACCTCACACCCTCCAGCGCTTTATCAAGGACATTCGTTTCATCAACAGTCTCCTTGTTAGAGGAATCCTTCATCCCCGGATTCCTATATTCCATAAACACCGGAAAGCAACGTTGCACATTACAGAACGTACCGCTATGTCGGAGTATATTCAAAGCATTGATCAACGTCCGAGATTGATACACAGATGTGTAAGTAGTCGTCTAATATTTGGGAGAATATTAACTCTTTTATGCAAAGGAACAGCGTAATCTCCTTTAACTTAGCTTGACTAAGTATTTCTAAGTTAATTTTATGTGTTCGGTGAGAAGCCGAATGTCAAAACTGGATACGTTACTTGATGCTTCTCAGCTTCTCTCTTTCTATGAGAGGAGGGGCGATTCACTTATTTGTGCTTTAACCTGACAGCATTTGGGGTCACATATATATTTAACCAACTTCTCCGCACGAGCTGGATGTGATTGAAGGTAAATTTTTATGCGAAGTTTAAAAGGTTTGAATTCATTCCTAGACTGGTTGCCATATCAACATTAAAGGGTCCCTACTATTCACCCATAGAGGGTGGAAGATTAGTTGGATTCATACCTATCCCAAGTGTAATAGCGCTTTGGGAAATACAAGCAGCCTCGTCCAGTATTTGACCTGGGATCGCTGTATGCTTTTACTACGAAAATACCCATTACACAACGAACGCTTACAATTGGGGACAAATAATGAAGAAACGTCTCTGTAAATAAATGTTTCAACTTCTTTACACTGTATCAGACGGAGAACGGACGGAGCTCTACCATGAATGTTACTACGTCACAAGCAAACCGAAGACATTGAAAACTTTATCAGAACACCATCTACATCTAGAGTTTTGTTTGTTTATTTCCTGTTTTATGATTCCGAAATGATATTTCTTAGTGTCCAAGAAAAAACATTTGCAAAGAAGAGAAGAAGAAGAAGAAGAAGAAGAAGAAGAAGAAGAGAGACAGAGAGAGTCAGAAAGACAGAAAACACTTAAAACAAAACAAAAAACTAAATCTTCGGTATTTGTCAGTACATTTTTTCTTCAAAAGATTTGAAAATTTTGTTTTTTATCCTAAGGGTGCGTAAAACAAATAACTGAATACGAAATGAATAAAAGAAAATACACTATTTGAAGGAAGATATTTTAGACTAAATTTAGTATTTGTGAGATAGGACATGTCTGACATTGGAGTGTTCATTCAGCAAGCTGTTACAGATATTTTTTAATACTATGTCATGTTATCGACTTATTTCCTTTAAATTATAACTTCTTTTTAAACAGATCGATTTGATTCGATGCGACAATAACATATATTACTACAGGGGTCCGTGGGCCTGGGAGTAATGTCAACACATTTTTTTAAAACTCATCTTTTGATCTATCTAAGCCATAGATGAGATTCTAACAGGTACTCCTACTCCGAGTCAGAGTAGACCTGGGAGTAATGGCGACGTTAAGGTACTCCGCATTCCCCAGAGCTCCAGAATGTCACCATTAGGTGCAATTTAATGTCATACTCAGAACGCTATGACCCTCAACTACTGTCTTCTAGCAAATACATGATGGTTCTGCCATAAGAGCAATAGGGTCGGTACAATTTAATAAGTGCTAGGGCTTGTCGTAACCAACCAATTATTCGGGGGATGGGGGCTCTATCCGACCTCCCATCTAGCAAAAGGGTAAAAGTAGAGTGTTGCATGCCATGGACTGTTCAGTCAGCAGGATTTCGTCTTAAGCATCACTTGTTGCCAACCATGGTCAACAGGTTGTCACATTGGAAGGGTATTACCCCTCTGAAGAGGTGGAGCCAGCGTCTTCTACAGTCCCAGTCGACAGAGCTGCTGAAGGGTTCGTAAATACATTGATGGCTTTGGCATTATATAACACATGAAGGTTGCTATGCCTTTAGGCAAAAAGAAAAACAAAACAAAACAAACCAAAACTATTCAGTAGATTAGCAAAACAAACCCAGTATCTATTTGTGCCACAATGATGTGTCCTTAATCCTTTTTGGAGTATACTCGCTGTTATATTCAGGATGGTTGGTTGGTTGGTTGGAATTTCGGCATGTCAACCATGGGGTTATTTTATGCTTAAGATGTTTTATTTTATTCGTTCTTGTTGTGTATTCAAATTGTTTTTAAACTTAGTTTTTAAGAACATGTTTAAAACTTATATTTCGATCTATTTAACCCATTAGTGGGATCCTAACAGAGACTACTCCTTCGAGTAAGAGTCGACCTGGGAGTAATGACAATGAAGTTGTATTCCACACTCCTCAGATATTCAGAATTGGAAACTTACCATTAGATACAGTTTAGCATGATACCTAGGCCCCTCAGCCAACACCTTCTAGCACAACAAGTATTGGGGTTTGTTATGAGAATAAAAGGGTCGGCTGAATCGTGCAGGTGGCATAAGGAGGTGTCCTTTAAACAAAAACAAAAAAAAGGATCTTTGGGATAGACTCGCAGCTACACTCAGGGAATCACTTTATATTTCACAGCTAAGCGTTCACGGTGGCTCAGTGGTGTTTTGTCTGCCACATGCAGAAGGTACCGAGTTCGAATTTTGTCGATTGCATTTTTCTGTTAAATTCAAATTAAAATATTTCATTTGGGTTCTTCTTTCCGTATTTATTATATCTTTATTTATTTATTTTCTTTTTTTGTAATTGTAAAAGGAAAGTGAAATTGTGAATTTAATATAAGTTAATGTGCACTGGAGAAAGGACAAATTAAATTATAGGAAATAAAGTATTAAGTTGCGTGCAAAGACGTCTCGCTTCCGGAAGCTACGGGAAGAAAAATTGATTTTCACTTTATCTAATTT
Source organism: Doryteuthis pealeii (assembly GCA_023376005.1). NCBI lineage: Eukaryota > Metazoa > Mollusca > Cephalopoda > Myopsida > Loliginidae > Doryteuthis > Doryteuthis pealeii. The sequence goes on from CM042175.1 coordinate 18,669,152, forward strand.
ATTTATTTTACTTTTCTGTTTATCGATATCTTATTAAACGATGTTGTCAGGGCAAAGTGTTTAATTATTCCATGCACATGACCGTATTAAACATTCCACAGATAATGATTCACTTCAACAAAATTACGGCAAAAATCATTCGGATGTATTAATTTTAATTTGGTAATAACAGCGGAATTCCCAATATGTCCAAATATTCTGCTAATACTTGAGGCACACAAAAAGTTATGACTGCTATTTATTTAAACGGAAATTACAGCATAAAGAGGGAACATGATAGCACTGTTGGATAGAGCAAGTTTTACACCATAAAACACTATTTTTATAGATTCCCAGCTGCCTTGTCGGTGGCGCTTAGTATACGTCGACTATATCCTCTGAGGAGGGGTAAGACTCCACACAAAGAACTTCCTAGGTATGAAAGGGCGCTACAACGGATGTAGAGGACAAATGGGGAGTCCTTGTGGCGTAGTGGCTCAAGTGCTAGATTAGGACATTGTAGTAAGCGAGTTCGAACCCCTGTAAAGCTACTAGGTTCATTTTCGGACTAATACACCGATCGTACCACCTATGTGTTAAATTGTGCCACTACTGTTCTTCTCCAAGGATGGATTGGGGATTAAGTAACCCACAATGGTTGTTATGCCATTAGACAAAGAAACCAAACCAACTAGAGAAAACAATAACCCTGTTGGATAGAGCAAGTTTTCAGCTACAAAACACTATTTTCACTGAGTCACAAGCAATAGCTATGTATTTTAACCAAGTGATAAACAAGACCCTTTGAACGGTTTGTTTAAGAAATAATACCTCGAAAATTTTCCACAAAAATTTCATCAGATACAGGGAACACAATTACACTGTTGATTAGAGAAAGTTTTCAGTTACAAAAAACTATTTTCTTCAGAGTTACAGAAGCATAAATATCATCATGAACAGCTGTTTACTATGAAAAACTAATTATAATCTTTCTTTCTACTGAAATAGAAGCATCATTATCATTAGGGATAGTTGTTAACTATGGAATGCTAATTAGAATTTCGTATGTCTTCCTAAATAGAAGCATCAATATCATTAGGGACTGCTATTAACTATTCATCAATCAGCCAGGAGTGGTATTACGTATTATGATGTTATCTATGGATTAAATAGATCAAAAATGAGTTTTGAAAAATGTGTTTAAAAATTGAATACCCGACAAGGATGAAAACGTCTTCGGAATGGAGTAGCCCCTGAGTTCATATGCTTAAAAATCATACATACCCCATCAGAAGAATTGGCATTAAATAATTCATAAGGGTTGATATGCCATAAAAACCAAACAATAAAAAAACTATTTAATCTAATGAAAAGTGAAAATACAGATAATTTTTATGGAATGACATTAATCAGACTGATTGGGAAATGTTTATGGAATACTTTTTGAATTGAGATTTTTTTTAGCAACAGTGGGTCATTTTTGGTTTGGTTTTGGTTGGTTGGTTGGGGTTTACGGCATGTCAACCCTTGGGTTATTTTATGCCGAAAATATTTAATGCCGACAAAGTTTTGAATAATTTTATTTTTAATGGAATAATACAATTTTGTTTATAAACTCATGTTTTTCTATTTAATCCATAGATGGGACCCTAACAGGTATTACCACTCTGGGTCAGAGTGGACCAGGGTGCTTCACATTCCCAAACCTCCAAAACTGGAACCTACCATCAGATAGAGTTTAATGTCATTCCCAGGACATGTAGACCCTCAGCCACCACCTTCTAGTACCTATATGATAAGAAGGATTGGGGATTGCCATAAGGACAATAGGGTTGGGGCAATCATATAGGTGCTAGGGCTTGACATGGCAGCCGATTGAGGGGCCTCTCCGACTGCCGTATAGCCAAGATAGGGCCAAAGTGGAGTATTGCAAGCCATGCTCATCCAGCTGGGTTCTATCCTTAAGCATAACGGGTCACCACCCACGTGGGTCATTTTGAAATATAAATCTTTTTTTAAGAATGAAGAAAGAAATTATGAAAGTTTAGAAATAAAAATGTGTAGAAAATCGTCCAGCATTTTTAAATTACATTTTTAAACATTAAACTGTCTAATGTATATTTACGCTTTCTTCTATACGAAAGGTCGATAGGAATATGAAACGGTGTGTGTGTGTGTAGGGGAGAATCAAGGCATGTGTAAAAAAAATTGTTTGAAAAGAAAGAGAACAAACGTAGAAAGGTGTTGGAGAAAAAAAAAAACGAAAATATGTATCGGGGAAAGAAGAAAAGAAATGAAAGAAGTAAAATAGAATCAAAAGAGAGAAAGTCGGAAAGAAGGAAAGAAAGAAAGATAGAAAGAAGTTAAGTGATGGAAGTAAGGAAAGAAAGTAGGATGGATAGAAAGAAAAAAGGAAAGAAAGGAGGATAGAAGGAAAGAAAGAAACATGTAGGGCCAAAAGAAAAGGAGACAAAGAATGAAACACGCTAGAGTTAAAAGAGAAACAAAGAAATAATATTTAAAAGAAAGAAGAAAAAGAAAGAAGAAGAAAGAAAGAAAGAAAGAAAAATTTTAAAAAATGTTCAAAGCAAAAATAGTAAGAAACAAAAAGAAATACAATCTTGAAATCAAAAAAAATAGAAAGAATAAATGATCAAAGAGAAAAAAGAAAGAAGAAAGAAAGAAAGAAAGAAAGAAGAAAGAAGAAAGGAAGGAAATAGGAATAAAGAAAAAGGAAGAAGGAGAAAAAACAGGTTGAAAGAAAATTGAAAGAACAAAAAGTAATATAAATCTTGAAAAGAAAAAGAAAGAAATTAAAGAAAGAAAGAAAGAATGAATGAATGAATAAATAACAGAGACAAAAGAAAGAAGAAGAAAGAAGAAAGAAAGAAAGAAAGAAAGAAAATAGGACAAAGAAAAAGGAAGGAGAGAAAAACAGGTTGAAAGAAAAATTGAAAGAACAAAAAGTAATATAAATCTTGAAAAGAAAAAAGAAAAGAATTAAGAAAAGAAAGAAAGAATGAATGAATGAATAAATAATCACAGAGACAAAAGAAAGAAAGAAAGAAAGAAAGAAAGAAAGAAGAAAGAAAGGAAATAGGAACAAAGAAAAAAGGAAGGAGAGAAAAACAGGTTGAAAGAAAAATTGAAAGAACAAAAAGTAATATAAATCTTATATAGAAAAGAAAGAGTGTATGGAGTTTGATAATTTCAAACAGAAGAAGAAAGAAAAAAAAAGAAAGAAGAGATTGAAGGCAAAATAGAAAGTAAGAGGGAAAGAAATATAAATTATTAAAACAGACAAAAGAAAGAAAGAAAGACAAAGACAGAAAGAAACAGGTTGAAAGCAAGAATTAAAGGAAACAAAACAAAATTAAATCTTCAAAATAAAAAAAGAAAGAAAGGGTGTATAGAGTTTGATAAGTCAAGCAGAAGAAAGAAAGAAAGAAAGAAAGAAAGAAGGTGTATAGAGTTTGATAAGTCAAGGCAGAAGAAAGAAAGAAAGAAAGAAAGAAAAAGAAAGAAAGCGTGTATAGAGTTTGATAAGTCAAGCAGAAGAAAGAAAGAAAGAAGAGAAAGAAGAAAGGGTCAAGCAAAGAAGAAAGAAGAAGAAGAAAAGAAAGGTGTATAGAGTTTGAAAAGAAAGAAAGAAGAAAGAAGAAGAAAGGGTGTATAGAGTTTGAATAAGTCAAGCAGAAGAAAGAAAGAAAGAAAGAAAAAGAAGGGTGTTAGAGTTTGATAAGTCAGCAGAAGAAAGAAAGAAAGAAAGAAAGAAAGAAAGGGGTGTATAGAGTTTGATAAGTCAAGCAGAAGAAAGAAAGAAAGAAAGAAAAAGAAGAAAGAAAGGGTGTATAGAGTTTGATAAGTCAAGCAGAAGAAAGAAGAAAGAAAGAAAGAAGAGAAAGAAAGGGTGTATAGAGTTTGATAAGTCAAGCAGAAGAAAGAAAGAAAGAAAGAAAGAAAGAAAGAAAGAAAGGGTGTATAGAGTTTGATAAGTCAAAGAAAGAAAGAAAGAAAGAAAGAAGAAAGAAAGAAAAGGGTGTATAGAGTTTGATAAGTCAAGCAGAAGAAAGAAAGAAAGAAAGAAAGAAAGAAAGGGGTGTATAGAGTTTGATAAGTCAAGCAGAAGAAGAAGAAAGAAAGAAAGAAAGAAGAAAGAAGAAGGGTGTATAGAGTTTGATAAGTCAAGCAGAAGAAAGAAAGAAAGAAAGAAAGAAAGAAAGAAGGGTGTATAGAGTTTTGATAAGTCAAGCAGAAGAAAGAAAGAAAGAAAGAAAGAAAGAAAGGATAAGTTGTATAGAGTTTGATAGTCAAGCAGAAGAAAGAAAGAAAGAAAGAAGAAAGGGTGGTATAGAGTTTGATAAGTAAGCAGAAGAAGAAAGAAAGAAAAGAAAGAAAGGGTGTATAGAGTTTGATAAGTCAAGCAGAAGAAAGAAAGAAAGAAAGAAAGAAAGAAAGAAAGAAAGGGTGTATAGAGTTTTGATAAGTCAGCAGAAGAAAGAAGAAAGAAAGAAGAAAGAAAGGGTGTATAGAGTTTGATAAGTCAGCAGAAGAAAAGAAAGAAAGAAAGAAAGAAAGAAAGGGTGTATAGAGTTTGATAAGTCAAGCAGAAGAAAGAAGAAAGAAAGAAAGAAAGAAAGGGTGTATAGAGTTTGATAAGTCAAGCAGAAGAAAGAAAGAAAGAAGAAAGAAAGGGTGTATAGAGTTTGATAAGTCAAGCAGAAGAAAGAAAGAAAGAAGAAAGAAAGGGTGTAGAGTTTGGATAAGTCAAAGCGAAGAAAGAAAGAAAGAAGAAAGAAAGAAGAAGGGTGTATAGAGTTTGATAAGTCAAGCAGAAGAAAGAAAGAAGAAAGAAAGAAAGAAAGAAAGGGTGTATAGAGTTTGATAGTCAAGCAGAAGGAAAGAAAGAAAGAAGAAAGAAGAAAGGGTGTATAGAGTTTGATAAGTCAAGCAGAAGAAAAGAAAGAAAGAAAGAAAGAAAGAAAGAAAGGGTGTATAGAGTTTGATAAGTCAAGCAGAAGAAAGAAAGAAAGAAAGAAAGAAAGAAGAAAGGGTGTATAGAGTTTGATAAGTCAAGCAGAAGAAAGAAAGAAAGAAAGAAAGAAAGAAAGAAAGGGTGTATAGAGTTTGATAAGTCAAGCAGAAGAAAGAAAGAAAGAAAGAAGAAATGAGTTTTGATAAGTCAAGCAGAAGAAAGAAAGAAAGAAAGAAAGAAGGGTGTATAGAGTTTGATAAGTCAAGCAGAAGAAAGAAAGAAAGAAGAAAGAAAGAAAGAAAGAAGGGTGTATAGAGTTTGATAAGTCAAGCAGAAGAAAGAAAGAAGAAAGAAAGAAAGAAGAAAGAAAGGGTGTATAGAGTTTGATAAGTCAAGCAGAAGAAGAAAGAAAGAAAGAAAGAAAGAAAGAAAGGGTGTATAGAGTTTGATAAGTCAAGCAGAAGAAAGAAAGAAGAAAGAAAGAAGAAGGGTGTATAGAGTTTGATAAGTCAAGCAGAAAAGAAAGAAAGAAAGAAAAGAAAGAAAGAAAGGGTTTTATAGAGTTTGATAAGTCAAGCAGAAGAAAGAAGAAAGAAAGAAGAAAATAGATTTGATAAGTCAAAAAGAAAGAAAGAAAGAAAAAGAAAGAAAGGGTGTATAGAGTTTGATAAGTCAAGCAGAAGAAAGAAGAAAAAGAAAAAGAAAATAGAGTTTGATAGTCAAGCAGAAGAAGAAAGAAAGAAAGAAAGAAAGAAAGAAAGAAAGGGTGTATAGAGTTTGATAAGTCAAGCAGAAGAAAGAAAGAAAGAAAGAAAGAAAGAAAGAAAGAAAGAAAGAAAGAAAGAAAGAGGCTGAAAACAAAAAAAGGAAATAAAAAGAGATATAAATCTTCAAAAGAAAGAAAGAAAGAAAGATCGAAGAAGAAAAAAAAAGAAATAAAGAAAAAAATAAAGAAACAAATAAAGAAAGGGAATAAAAGCTTTGAGGAATTAGGGATGAAGAAAGACACAACATAAAAAAGAATGAATGTAGCTTTATTTTTAAAGATGCTAAATTTAGAAGAGAAAAGAAGCAAAAAAATCAAAGAGTTTTTAAAAGATTGAAAAAGAAATGAAAAGAAAAAAGAAGAGAGGAAGTGTGCAAGGAAGGAAGGAGGAAGT
>CM042175.1:18677765-18715265 GCA_023376005.1 Doryteuthis pealeii
AATGCTATAATAGCAGAGGAGGTTTACAATCTAAAATAAAAGCAACGGTAATATAGTATTCTAATCATATATATATTTCTCTCTGTGTGTGTGTGTGTGTGTGTGTGTGTGTGTGTGTGTGTGTGTGTGGTAAGATTAATACCGAAGAATCAAATATATGCATATTTCCGGGTGCCGACCAAGAAGTTGATGTATACATGTATGATAATTCAAAAGATTAAGATATATACGCACAGAGGAAAATATATTATAATTAATGAAAAAATCTTCAGTTTTCATCAAATTATATATCTATTTCGACCTGTTGGCCTTTTCGGATTTGATTACATGAATGAATAAATCCAAAGGAAAAAGTTTTCGCGGACAGTTTTGGATGGGGAAAGTTGTATCAGATAGTGTCTAGTTAAATTAAGGATACATTTTGAAACAATTACAAAAGTTGCAATAGAGCTGATGAATCAAGTTCTGTGTACGAGAAAAATAAGACAAAGTACATCCGTACCCGTAAAAACACAAAATTACCGGCACACACACAAAGAAAATGTGGCGAGAGAAACCACGAACGTTATAGCTCGAAGCGTGCACGACTGTGTTTGGCATGCAGAATGAGATCAGAGGCGAGTGGAGATTGAACCGCATTCTCCTGATCGTGAGTCGTGGCCTGACGCACGGGAATGGCTAAACTATCCAGATTGGCAGAATGTGAAGGATTGACGCGTGCTGATTAGTGTCGCACGTGCTGTCAGAGTAAGGAGCCTGGATGAACACTGTAATTGTGTATTTATTTGACCAGCCTCACAAACCGGGAGAAAAGCTTGCAGTAGCATTTTGGCTGTGGTGACGAGTGGACGAGAGACAAGATCTTTTGATAGTATTTGGTGAGAAGAGAGCAGCATTGTGGAAAGTAAAATCGTCGGACTTAACTGTGCCCCCAGAGAACATTCTTATTACAGAAAACATCCACACAAACATGTGTGTGTGTATATTATCGCAAATATATATATTTAAAATGCCTAAAATACTTTCTCATCCATTCTTCTCCTTCCAGCCTCCATATTATAAATTAATTTAAAAAACTGGAACACATCACCCCTGATGATGGCACTTCGAAGTGCGGAAAGTACTCGGACCTGAACTTTGGTGGACTTATCCACAAATTCACCAAATATTTCAAAGTTGCCAGAAACTCGAAAAGATCAAAAATAAAATTGTTAAAGAGAAGATGTGTCTTTTGTTTAATTCTAAATGTTATAATAAATATAATATATATAATATATATATATATATATTGTGTGGTGGTGTGTGTGTGTGTGTGTGTGTGTGTGTTGTGTATTTATGTATGTGTATGTGTGTAATTGTTATACAAATGCATAAGATGTTTTAGTTCCGTCGGTAGTGCATCCGCTTAGAAATCGCAAGATTCCCAGTTCGATACCAGTCCTGACCATTTCAGTGCGTAGTTCACAACTTCGGTAAAACAGATCAGTGAATTACAGTGGGGACCGCACAGCAAATGTTGCCTCTCTCAGTAGAAACAACCTCCCAGATCTAGCGCTAGCAAAAACAGACTTTCTTTTTCGGACTGTTGAATTCGTAACTCGTACAGTTTTTCTTTTTTTTATTTCGTTGAATTCACCTAACCTTATATATATATATATATGTGTGTGTGTGTGTATGTGTGTGTAAAAGGAAAATGGAAGTGAATCTGACGGCATGTTGAAAAAAGAAAGAAAGGAAAGAAAGGGTAGAATGGATAAAATAGGATATCTTAGTCAATTTTACTTACACGTTTTTCGGTCAGGAGTTTATCCATGTGTACATTATTCAAACTTTTATTATTTTTAAATAACCAGAGAGACAGAGACAGACACAGATAGATACATATCTGTATATTATTACTTTTGATAGAGAGAGAGCGAAGAGAAAGACAGATTTAAATTGTAAGGGTTTCGCATATGCTTCGTGTATTTGATGACAAAGTTATAAAAAGTAAACGGTGTAGGGCTTTCTAAAGCACGAAATAATATATATATAAGATCGACAGGAGTGTGATTTCTTTTTATTGGCTTGATGCAATTTATTTATTTGAATCCTTCTTTTTATATGACTATATCCAATAGGTCTGTCACAATTATTTCTGATATTTTTCTACTCATTTTATTTCATTATTTATCCTTATTTTCATTTCTATTTACACTAGCAAATATATGCACTCTCCGGGTGCAAGTATTTAAGTTTTAATGTAATAAAATATTATATTAAATTAGAAAGGCAAATGAAACTAAATAAGAATGCACTTTAAAAGATTTGAAACAGAAGGGGGTATAATCGAAAAATAGAACAACTGAAACTTACTCTTCCATCACTCTCGTCTTTCATTGTTATTTTTTCTAATTTAAGTATTTAGTTAAAAGAGGAAGTAAAGAATAAAATGACAGTTATTTTATCTTGTTAATGGATTTCATTTAAGATTCATTGAAGGGATTTTTGCTTATATTCATTAAAATAAAACCAAACAGTTAGAAATCAATAATACTAAGCACATATTTATTACATTCGATTTTTTAATATTAATATGCAAATTAGCCTTCCCGTTCACACTGTAAACCGCTATTTTGTTGTATATATAAATATGATTGCATGTTGTCAGTATGGAGACATAGTTAACAGTATTAATAATGTAAGACAATTTTATTAATAATTGAGGTTTAGATAAAAAAATAAAATCATGGAGAATGTGATGTCAATAACTAAGAGAATTGTGACTTGAGTAGGAATATAGTTTCGGTTACAGACCGAAAAACACACAATCTCCATTATAATAAGATTATATATTTTGGGTATATTTACTTTTGTTATTTTGTTTTACGGTATATCAATCATTTAATGCCGAGTCATTTTTAATAAATACATTAGATCCAGCTTGCTTATATTACCTGCTATTGCTAAAGTGGTCAACCCAATTACGTATTGAACAAGCTCATCACTGATTAACTTGGTTTATCAGTATTTTAAGCGGAAATTGACAGTAATATATTTTCTGGGGGGATCTTACCCTCTGCAGAATATTCTAACCCGACGACAGAGCTGTGATTAATTTTTCGTAAGACCTGATGCATGTTTAATTATTTGAATTCTCCTTTTTATATTAACATACCTAATAGGACTGTCACAATTATTTGTGAAGTTTTTCTAGTCATTACATTCCATTATTTTTTTAAAATCTTTTTATTTATATTTTTTTTAAATTTCAATATCTTTCTCAGTTTACCTTCTCATCCCTATAAACATCTTCTTACTCTCATTATATTATTGACAGCTTTCTTTCATCACTGAGATCAATAGCTGTTGACACTAACCCTTTCTCCCCTCTCCCACTAACAACCTAATAATATTCCAATACAGGTATTAAGGTATTTACTCATAGCTTAATTTCACATCAATCAGCGTTTCTTCCTTTTAGGCCATTATTCTCGCCCCAATTCAGCTTTTGAGTTATTTAATTCGTTTTATGATTCAATAATTAGGCCTTCATAGGAATTCGCTTCTCTTCTCTCTTTCTCTTCTCGTGATTCTTTTTTTTTATTTTCGTTATTAAACAAAAAAAATCCTCTTTTTACATCTATTAGCTGTTCTATCTTGTCTCCTCGCCCCACCACATCTATTTTTGTGTCAGTCAGACACGATGACAGACTAGAAGATAATTGCAGTAACAACAACCAGGAAAATATTGCAATAAATTAAAATACATCTTGAAAATTGAAATCATACAATATACATTCTAGAACACACAAAAAAGCAGAGTAAACACATGGAGTAAATTTTTTAATTAGGATATTAAAAAAAATATACAAAAGGAAAACTAAAATGAAAGAAAACTAATAAAAGTTTATTGTAGTTCTTTTTTTCTTTTTTTTTTTCTAGTTTGTTAAAATGTATCGAAATTTTTAGTCAGATTTTTTCTCTACCCACTTGCTGAATAATTCAATCATTTCTTTTATTGATTTAATTACAAAAAAAACTGGAAGAAAACCTGAAGAGTGTAATTATACCTTTGCCATCAGAAATAGAAATGATATTTGTTGGAATTTGCACATTTGGTTCTATGGAAGGAAAATACGGACTAAAAAGTTTAAGTGACAAAAGAAGAAAAATATTTAAAAAAAGAAGAAGAAGAAGAAGAAGAAGAAGAAGAAGAAGAAGAAGAAGAAGAAGAAGAAGAAGAAGAAGAAGAAGAAGAAGAAGAAATAAATGTTAAAAGCTAGTAATAAACGAAAAGATCTAATATTCAAAAATATGTGCTAAAAGTAATGCCCTCTATAAATTTTAAAATTAATAGATAAAGGGAGTACAATAATACTTATATAGAGTGCAGGTTTCTGCGAATTTAAAAAACAAAAATTTTCTTAGTCATTACTGTGGACATTATTTACACTAGCGATAAATGAATTGAATGATTATAACGGCATATCAAACAGTCTGTGGTTATTCTGTGCGTAAAGGTTAGCGAATCGCGTAAACCATACCTTTATATTTACGTTTTCTTTTCTGTTAATATTATTATGTATACTATACGTCAATATATAAGTTTCTTGATAGTTTTTCTCACATGCTATATCATATCAAGTGTAGCGTAAAGGTCAAGGTCGAGTTATAATAGCCGTCCTAATAGAAACAACATACGCAAGTCGATAATAGTCGAAAAGGGGTTGTTATTTCTTTCTAGGCTCATGGGCTCTTTTTTCAGAGAGAGAGAGAGAGAGAGAGAGAGAGAGAGAGAGAGAGAGAGAGAGAGAGAGAGAGGTGAAGCTGTTCTTCGTAAATCACGTTCATGCGCACTGTTCGTTGCTAGCTTAGACACGTCACCGTGTCCCCACGTCTGCCTCCGACCAAGGCCCTGACGAAAAAGGGGCGATTTTTTTCTCTTCCTCCGTCTGTGGTCCGGGAGTACATATCCTTTTCTACCCTGCGCAGAAAACCTAGGACTTCCGTTTTTATTTTTAAATCTAATTCCGGGGTCATTGATCGGCCAATGGCTAGCACTCGTTGAGTGTTTTACAATTCCAAACTTTAACTCTTTTTGTTCTAATTTCTTTTTCTTCTCTTTCTCCAAAATCTCCGGTTACCGTTTTTTTTTTTTTAAAATTTCCAATTCTCCGTATACCATTAATAATTACGCTACACATGTCTAATACAGTATGTGTATGGCTTGAAGAACTCCTATCTAAATTTAAAATTTGTGAACAATTATAATGGTTTCTAGTAGCTATTTCTACTTAATCATAATTAAAATATTGTAAATTTATGATTTCAAGTAACTAATAGTAAGGCTCCTCAGCAAACGGTACAAGAGGGGCGGTCAAGTCAGCTGCCATGGGTGCAACAGGGGCACAACATTGGCCAAACCTAAAAACGTGTGCATTGAATATGTTACCAATTTTTTGTCAATATACTGCTTTATGTATGCGTAGAATTCGAAAGTGGGCGGATAGCGAAAGCTTTAAAAAAATCTGAGTTAAATCAAACTTAACGGACCTAAATTCCACCACCGTATGTTACCCCCACCGAAAGAAAAAAAAATACTAAAAATCAGGGAATTAACCGAATTTAATGACATTTTCAGTGTTGATATATCAATGAATAAGAGATATAATGCACTAGTGATTTTATCTCAAACCTTTTACATTTTTTCAGGTCAGTTAACTTTGAACAACGTATATTTGAGAATCTCTGTTACACCTCAAAGATACGTGGTTTAAATTAACTGACCTGAAAATGTAAAAGGTTTTAAATAAAAAATCACTGGTACATTATATATTTTTCATTAATATATCAACATTGTTTTGTTTTTTGTCGGTGGGGTAACATACGATGGTGGAATTTGGTCCGTTAAGTTCGATTTAACCAAAATCTGAATCACTGGAGGGCATCGGGTTGAGCTCTTGCCTCTTTCTGCATATATATAAAAGGGTTGCATGTTTGCTATAAGATTGCCATAAGGATATAAAGGTAAGGACAAACAAGAGGTGGCATCATTGGGTTTTTACTCCTCTGTAGAGATACGGTTGGTGTATTCTAAAGGCACAGCCGACAAAGCGGAGTGACAATGGTATAGCACAAACCAAAATCAGTCATAGAAAAAAGAGAAGGCTTTGAGATAAATAATGAATCATACAATCCTGACCAGAAGAATCAATTAATAAGTGGATTTTGCCGTTTCTGTGGACCATCGAGTGAAAATAAAAGGAAGCTAAAATTTAAAGAATACTTGTATATTGTTACAAAGCTAAAATAAAAAAAGGCTGTGGAATATGAAGATGATACACAACACCAATCGTAGTTGGGGGCCCATGAATTAACTTGAATATTTAGAAAAGTCCTGGATGCATGGGAAGACTTGCTATTACACACACTTCAAGGAAAGACAATCACTTAAACTGATGTGAAACACTGACACATAATAATAATAATAATAATAATAATAATAATAATAATAAATAATAATATATAATGAAACTGAATCACAAAATAATGCCATAAGAACAAATTAAAAGCACCTGTGCGGTGACAGAAATGAGACTGTAAACCATGTATTAAGTGAATGTAGCAAACTAGCACAACGAGAGTACAAAGCTAGGCCCGACTGGGTTGGAAAGGTGATCCACTGGGAATTATGCAAAAAATTAAACTTTGACCAGTTTGAAGATTCTCTGGGACAGAGATAAAGACGGATCACCCTATCCCAGCCAGGAGACCAGACGTAGTATTGATTAACAAAAAAAAAGAGAAACGTGTCAACTGGTGGATTTGCAGTCCCAGCAGATCACAGGGTGAAGCTGAAGAAAAATGAAAAGATGAATAAATACCTGGACCTTTCCAGAGAATTGAAAAAGCTGTGGAATATGAGAGTGAAAGTGATACCAATTGTAGTTGGTGCACTTGGAACGGTCCCAATAAACCTGGAAAAAAGACTGGGGGATCTAGAAATCAGAGGAAGAATGGAGACCATCCAGACTACTGCGCAGCTGTAATCGGCTAGAATACTCAGAAGAGTCCTGGAGACCTGAGGAGACTTGTTGTCACTCAGACTCCAGTGAAATACCATTAGCTAACGCTGATGTGAAAAACTCATAATAATAATCATAATAATAATTTCCATCTTTGTTTTTCTTAGAAAAAACAACTATACGGGTACTTCAAGTGACAAACTGAAGAAATATTACATAAGAAGAGATGGACATGGCTAAGAAGGGAAAACCTAAAGAGAGAAACAGAATGTATTTTAATAGTAGCACAAGACAGTGCCATAAGTACAAATTATATGAAAGCAAAAATAGATAACACGCAACAGAATAGCAAGTGTAGAGAAAAAATCGAAACGGTTAATCATATAATAAGCGAAAGCAGCAAACTAGCACAGAGAGAATACAAGAGAAGGCACGAATGGGTGGGAAAGGTGATTCACTGGAAACTGTGCAAGAAATACATTTTTACCCATGCAACTAAATGGTATATGCACAAAACTGAATATGTCCTATGCATACAATTCTCTGGGACTTTAAGATAAAGACTGATCACGAAATCCCCACCAAGAGACCAGACCTAGTGTTAATTAATAATAATAAGAAAACTTGTCATATCGTGCATTTTGCTGTCCTGGCGGACCACGAGTGAGAGTAAGAAATAAAAAACGAAAAGATAAACAAATACTTGGACCTTGCCAGGAGAACTAAGAAAGACTGTGGAACATGAAGCAGTCTAAAGACTGCCGTGACCAAGAAATCTGCATAAAAATGGCGTGTATTCAGACCTTCTCTTCTCGATTAACACACTGTCCAAAAGGGTCCTGAAAAAAGGTGTGGATCACTGGTTAGATCTAGACATACACAAGACGGGCACAGGAAGTACAGACATGGAGTGAGACATATGCTCAGCAACATTAGACTGTTGTTAAATTGACTAGAATATACTCAGAAGATGTATATATATGTGTATGTACTTGCTGCCAAACTCAGATCTCCAAGTGACCACCGGCTAATGTGCGTATGAAAAAACAAAAATAAAAAACTCTAATGACACCAGCTAAAAGCTAGATTATATAGGCGATGGTATTGTGAAGTCTTATTATGTGCGAGTTGGATGCCAGCAGCATGCGCGCGAGGCCCACTGATACAATATCACGGTATCAGATAATATCTCACTATTTCACTCCGAGTTTCAGACTCTTCGTGTGAGCTCCTACTTTATCTCGTCTTGTACTGCACCCTGGACACAGGCATCAGCTGGGATGATAAGAGCAGTGTTCTCAGTAATCGGTTATCTGCGGGCTGCAGACGAGTAACACAGCAAAGTATTCAATCCTCTACGTGTATTCTGTTCATGACTCATAGCTACACTGAGATACAGGATATTCGCATTATCTCTATATTATTGCCTCCATTTGAGTATATGACAACCTATGGCTCTTCGCACCACCTCTTGCTCTTCGGTATGATTTTCACACACTGTACCAGGCATAGGTTCGGCTAGAGACACTTCGCTCATAGTGGTCCAAAACCCCATCGTGGTTGGGATAGGAATAATAGAAATTGACTGTAACACACATAGGATGCGCTTCTCTATATATAACTATAGTTCTGAGAATCTATGTACGTAACTACTCTATTTTTACACAAGACCTCATGTTCTCAGGTTTTCTCAGTTCTCTGGCAAGAAGAGTACCACTGTATGTGGATTACGTTCGCGCTTATGTAATACTCTATATTATAATATTATTCAGCATCTTTCTTGTGTCATCAATTATTACAACCATCACTAGTGTATTCCGAGATGCCGTAATCGAGTCTTGAGGGACGCGCGGAAACACAGTATTCCACCGATATATGTACAAGTCGGGTATAGTTTTTACCACTCGTGTCAACTGAATATTAGGTCAGAAGCAAAACTTGTCAAGATTCTGGATCGATCACCATGGCCTTTTAGAAGATGGTAATTCTGCACGATAGTTGAAGATCCGTACTTGCAGTTAAGCTCTTCCCTATCTACCATGAGGACTTACCTTGACCTGTTAATCGATATTTTTGAGGGTCACTCATTCTCCTAGAGTGACTAGGACTCCAGTTTTGATTCTGCCTGCAGCTATACCATTTGAGTGTGAAGGTGAGGGTAATTAAATTATTAGAGTCGAAATTATAATGTTCTCTGTTCCACTATATTGATATAATCTTAGATTAAATATATTGTCATACATCCTTTTCTCTTCTTATCAATTATTCATGAGATTTTAATTATACTTTCTTTTTCTCATTAGTTTAGTGAGATAATATTATATAATTTATTATTGTGATCAATTTAATCTTTTTTATTTCATGCACAGGTGCTCATTATGAATCAATTATCTTTCTTTTTATATTATTATCTATTATTATTATTTCATTTATCACCGTACACTATGTATTCGATTATTCTCTTCATTATAATAATATTAAATACTTCACTGTTCCTCCTTTTTAAATATACACTTATTGTAATTATTTAATAACTTGTCTTATTTATATATATATTGATTATATTATTATCTTTTATCACTATTTGATTATATATATGAAGTCTTTCATTCTTAGTATTATTGAGAATTTATTATCTCATCTTGCCATTATATGATACTTTACACCTCTTCATTAATATTTATTATGCTATATTTATCACTAATTTACTTTTCTCAGATTATTAAAATTGTGAACTCTAGTTAGTATTATGAATTATATTAATACTTATATTATGATTAATAGGATATATAAAGTAACATTAATTTCTATTTACTCTTCTTTTTATCTCATATTTAATTAGAAGTGGAGGGAGAGTATACTATTAATTATTCAGTATATTGAATAATATCTTTCCAAACTATATATATATAGCTCTTCTTTTTCCTTTCTTTTCAGATCAATCAATAAACTTCAAATGAAGTGCTACGTGCTGTATGTTGTGTCTACATGTTAAGAGTATTTTTGAGGTACATGTTACATATAAATATCTTATAAATCAGAGTGTACATGTACAAATTGTAGTTGCATTAGAGAGTTCTTTTTGCACTCTTATTATCTTTTATGCCAACATTAAGTCAAATTCAGCACTACACAGAAATGAAGTCGTATAATTGAGCAGCAACACAGAGGTCTTTTTATCCCAAATAGGTAACGTAAAATTCACACTATATAGAAAGTGAACTCTCTATGTATCATATTTCAACTACTTGTTACAGATTGAGGTCTCTGAGACCGATGTTTCCATATCTATTTTATATGCATTAATATGGCTGTATGTACGATGGGTCAACTAAGGTAAATCTGAGAGTCCTTCATGCAATCCAATCGCTGGAGGACTTAATATTCTGTGCTCTGGAGTGTATTAATAATATATATATGCTTACTAATTATTTAAATATACCTCCTATTAGAATTAACACCCGATTAAAAATGAAATTAATTATATGCTTGTGTATTATTTTGAATAGATAAATAGTCACTTAAAGAATAGATAATATTTTTCTTATCTTTATA
This sequence comes from Doryteuthis pealeii, assembly GCA_023376005.1. NCBI lineage: Eukaryota > Metazoa > Mollusca > Cephalopoda > Myopsida > Loliginidae > Doryteuthis > Doryteuthis pealeii. The sequence goes on from CM042175.1 coordinate 18,688,328, forward strand.
TGAATGACGTATCTTGGAATGTACAACTAATTACGGTAGAGATTAATTTCTATCTTTGAGAGATTGTGTAGATGGGTTACTTTGACTAAGAGAAGATCATCAAGTCAGTAAAATGGTAAAAAATGGAAAAAATAATATATTAAAAGTTAAATCTAATGTGTTGTTTGATATAAGTTCTCGCTCTAGATTCTTACTCTCCTTATGATAGTTGTCGTAGACTTGAAGAGATTATTCCTCACCTAAGGTCCTGCAGATCGTATTATCTCTCATTCACGAATATGACGAGACGTGGATTGAAATGAGCGCGCGCGTGTAATAGTTCCAGGGTCCTCTCAGCGCGATTATATAGTCACCTGAGTTTAAGGCAAGTATGATTGCAGTTAGCTGTTTCTATATTTACTTTTTTTTTCTTATAATGTTGACCACTCAACACAAGCCTCAATGTGTAAAATGCCAATAAACTAGCGCGTACTTATGTACGAAGATGATCGAGGTTGAGGCACTTTAATTTGGACGGCAATGAGCGAGATTGCGAATATTACTAGTGTTCTTGTTAAATAGAAACATAATCAACTAAGAAATCAATTTACGTTACAGGCTTGCCTCTTATACTTCATCATGGTCCATTCGGTCACATCTTGCATAAAGAGCATCAACCAGATGTGATATCTCAAAAACATTTGACACATCCGCATATAAATTATAAAACAATGCGATCGCATGTACAATTATCCAAAACACATTAAATACATACTGAGACAGCGCCAGGACGTGTATAAAAATATGAGAGTTATATTATAGTAACCATATAACAATAGTAGTCCTGGTAAGAGATGGGAATGATGAACAATCATGAAACACGACATAGGAATCAATAGTATTCATCTTTAACAACAGAGAGTATGTGTGTGTTTTTTCATACCGCTTATTATACGTATACTCTTAACAATCTATCAAATTCTCTTCCTTAAAAAGGATAATATACAGATAAAACAAATTTGACATGTAAACTTTAAACATGTATTAAATAAAACAACTATATATAGATAATATACATAGCCAGTCATGTATTATATTAACTTTGTTTTAAAAACAATGAGTTCGTCGTCTCTCGACTGTCTAATGTTGCATTCGCTTCCTCATTCTTCTGCAGTGCTATTCCCCTTCATTCTTCTATCTGTATATCATATTATATAGACGATTATATTTGGGTAATGTGACTGATTAGCTAGTTGAGATCATTATAGACAATTAGAATCGGTATAGTGTTCATTTGTTACAGACAATTATTAATAGATATTCACAATTTTGCAATCAGAAGAAGACATTAGCACTAAGGTAGCATACATATGATATATCAAAACACACTTCCTCGAGAATCATCAATATATAATATACCTATCACAATCACATTAATATTATATACATAAAAATCAACGCAAAATATATCATACAACAATGCTACTAATATATAAACATTTATAGACATACACACACATTATATATATTTGTCTCTCTCTATCCTTAGTATCTTATAGTGCCTAGTGAGTTACGAAGATAATAGTAACAGTCAGTGCTGGGGTGTGCCTAGGGACGTCTCGAGTGTATCAGTACGGTGGAGCCGCTAAGATCTGCCAGCGAGTACAGCTTGAGTTCTGTGAGGAGTGTGGAGGCATTACACCCTCGGACGCAGAAAGCTCGAGATCTAATACTTATATTGGCCGTAGCCGAGGCTGTTTACATTTGCGCCCTAATGGCTAGTATAAGAGGAAGATAATAAAGCAGAGAAAGGGCAAGCCCTAGCCCGCTTCCTTCGAGAATACGGCAGTTTTCAAATGGCTAACCAACTCAAACTCGCGTCTCTGTCAAATAATCCGTGGTTGTTAGTTTGACTTTGATTTGGTTTGGTTTAATTTATTTTAACGGCCATTCTTAACTGCTTATAATTGTAACGATTAAATTATATATATATATATATATAATATAATAAGTAATCACAGACACGTGTTTCGAGTATCGACCTCGTCAATCAGAGTGTTTATACATTAACAGAACCGAGTTTGAGACCCCGAATGAACTTTCGTTCGCCAAGCCTCTTACCGTGCGGCAAGGCAGCTGTCAAATATAGGAGAATATTTAATCTGCTACTTCTAAGCGGAAAATGACACTCACTTGAGTCTCCTCAACTTTTTTGTAAACAAAGCGAGGGTTGCTACATGTCCAGAACGGAATTTACATTAAATCCTATTTAGAGAATTCGAACCAAAGTGAGAGTAAATATATAATAAATAAGTAAACCACAGACACACACCACACACACACACACCACACAAATATATATATATATATCATATATAGGAGGTAGGTGTGTGTGATGTGTGTGTGTGTGTACGTAATATTAAGAAAATTTTAAAAAACACAGGTTTAAATAAATTGAAGTGGCAGTTATTCTGACGCTGGCAGTGTTTCTCGAAGCTATTAATTAGATCTTCTTCAGGGGAGGGTTGATATAAGGAAAGGTTATAAAAAATTAATTCAGAGAATAACGAGAAAACTTGCGTAGTCATTGTTTATCAAGTCTGTTCAAATTTTGAAGGTTTGTAAGGAAAGAAGCGCTGGAAAGGTGGATGTTTAAAAAAATATGACGTCAAAGTATCTTCTTTATGGTAATGAAGTTGTGTGTGAGGTGTATGTATCGAAAAAATTGTGCATTTTTTAGGCTGTTTTTGTTGCTCACGGTGGTTGCCGTGTGTGTTAAGAAAGATCTAATTAATAGATCGAAATGCAGCGTCAGCTAATAAACTTACTACTGAATTTATTTAAACCTGTGTTTTTTCAATTTTCTTAAATTGAGCGGATACGAGATCCGGATTCCACTTCTCCTCTTCATATATATATAATAATATATAATAATATATATATATATATCAGAGAAGAGAGAGAGAGAGAGAGAGAGAGAGAGAGAAGAGAGAGAGAGAGGAGAATCTATATCGTGGCTATCAGTTCGCGATTTTGTTGATTATATTGCCCGCAGCTGTGTAGTTTCAAATATTCCTATCTATACTAATGTTACTTGTGATGTATAAATCATGTATGTAGAGTAAAAATTGGCACACATGGCCTAAGTGGCTAATGGTAGCTTTAGGTAAGACATTAGCAATAAATGACAGTTATCTCTGGATTCCGGGTTCAATCCTTAGTAATGGCAGTAACATAAGAAAAGATAATTAGACACAACTGTACCCCAGCCTATGGTAACGGAATGAGCGCAGGATACGCCCCAGTGGACTGAATAAAAGGTTTGGTTCAAAGTTCCGTGATGGCTCCGCGGGATTACGACAAGAACTTCACCGAGTTGCGAAAAAGAAGGTTCCCGAGTTCGATATAAAGAAGCTCACGTGTCCTAGAATGGTTCCCCGAGTCCGACAAGAAATACCCCGAAGAAGGCCGGAGGGTATATCGGCCGAAACTTTGTACAAGGAATAATAATAAAGATGGGGACAAACTCACGAATCAACGCAAGATGACACTAATAAATTAAAAATATATGTATTAATTCTGCACATCATAGTAAAAATGTTAAAGTAACACTCTTAAAGTGTTGTTCTTTCACCTGTGACATTTGTGGCTGATGGACAGTTCCATAGGAGAGCGGGGCTGAATTGGAATTTTGGAGAGTTTATCTGGGAGGTTCGCGGGGAAACATACTTTTCTCAACGATTGCTAGTAAACAAATGGGCTAAATAAAAGTAAAAAATAAAAGTCAGTACCAGCCAGACAGTAATATTACACTTTCACTAGCGATAGACTGCAAGGAGATTGTTTTTTGGCGTGTGAGTTGGAGCGTCACACCTACGCACCATCTCCCACTTTACTGCACTGATTGCCTTGTCATACTCAATGCGCCGCTGAGTTTGTCGAGGACCGGTATCAAAAACCAGAAACCTTGTGGTTCCTAGTCGGACGGCTCTACGACTGAGCTAAACCGGACCCTGAAACGACATTTCGGCCGTTATATTCCTTAAGCATCTCGGGTCCAACCAAACTGCCCAACAGGTAGCCGCAGTGAGGGAGGGGGTTAACCCTCTGCACGAGTTCGCGGCGGTGTATTCTCCTGTCCCAGCCGATATGGTCTTATAGTGTTTGTAACAATCTGTTTGCATGTTCCTTGTGTAACAAAGATATTGTGACTACGTCTTTCAATCAGCTCTTCGTCTTGATATTGCTACTGAGGTTTTTCAACAGTAACCAAATCCGTATAATGGTGTAATTAGGGCCCTTTCTTGCTTCTTGCTTGCTTCTAAATCTTGGAGAATCTATTAATTCTGGCCGCTTTGTTCTATCTTCTAACATCTTGCGTCTGGAGTTGTCTTGGTGATTTTCGGTCTGGTTTCTGTAGGATTTCTCTTTATCAGAAGCCCTGTGTCTATTGTTAGTTTTTAGTATAAACCAGACTGTCGATTTTACTTGAGTTACTTTATCTTCCAAATAGATCTCCGCTCAGACTCGCCCTGGCCTAGAGGGCAACTCACTGGAACTCTTAAGTGAGGCTCGACCACTCTCGATCGAAACGATTTGACTTATATTACGAGCTTCTAACTTATCTAACTGACTTAAATACATTATTAACTTAATATATATATATCCTTTAAATAAATATACCTCGGCCATATAGTACATGTCACTTCCGGTTCTATTACACAATTTATATCACTCAGGCCCGGCGGTATAATACACAAGGCACTAGAAGAAGTGGAAAGGTCACCGCCAAAGCCATCAGCTGCTCTAACCACCATCTACAACGACACCACACGCACAATCTATCATATAACAATATCACTTAATTTTATAAGCCTAATATAATAAATATTGAAATTATCTATAATAATTTATGGCTAGCTATTCTCGAACATAAGTCCATTTCTATTGGAGAGTATTTGTATATCATGCAGGATACTTTGCCGCGAGAACAGATAGCAATCTAGAGCACACTCAGTCTTCAAAACCACTAGACGATATTACTATCAATGATAAATAGTATAAATAAGTTGTATAGGCTTTTTATTATGGAAGCAACTTGGCGCGGATAGCAGGTATAGGAGGTAACACATATATTCATGCAGATGAATTGACTACCGGTAAGGAGTAGAGCTGTTTGCACACTCGAGATTACATGACCTTGTATGAGTAATAACGCGTTATGATTTTCACTATTGCGTAGCAATGCTCACATTTTCAAGACTAAGCATAGGAGGTAATCAACCGCCTTAGGATTATCAGGTCTAAGGTACTTTTTATATAGATCAGGGCGAGATGTGAAGAAAAAAAGAACTAAACCATTGATTATTATCAATTCATCTCTTCTCTCTTGTAATTATCCATTGCTTGTATTATTTGTCTAGGAATCACTGTCTATATGAATTGTCCTCTATCGATTGGCACTGCTAATAACTGTATAAAAATCAGTGCTTATCCACGCAGATATGAAATTTTTTATTCTGAGTGTAACTGGTGACTCAACACTCAGGGAGAGAAGTTCCCCGGCAGCATTACAAATTCTTATGAATGTGCAGAGATCTACGAATAACGAAATATTCTATACGATCTAACTGATGCCAGATTAAGCAGTGAGGCTCCTAACTAGCACTGGAAAGGATTTCTCCTCAGCAATCTATGATACTAGAAAAGTTTTTTCTCAAGAAATTGCACTATAGGCAAACCGCGCCCAGAGGCGGAAAAGTGCTTTACTTTTTAAAATTCAATATTCATCGGATGTAAAATATTATCAGCATCATCGGGTTTTCTAGAAACCAAGATTGTTCTCGCGACTACACTTATGAATGTAATTTTTGATCGGTATATAGTGCTTCGTTCATTAATACAGCCAATTGTCTCTCTATAAAATTGCGGAAATGTGATTCAGGAATTGAATGAAAAAACAGAATCATCGAGAAACAAAAAATACAAACAGAGTTAAGAGCTGATCTAAATTGTTTGGTAGTAACTTTATGTGTAACTTGAGAGAGTTCTAACTGGATTGGCTAAGAAAACTTCTCTATGAGGTCAGAATTGAAATTTAATAATCACTAAACTCGAATTACATCTACAGGTTCGGTTTGAAATCGTTCCACACACATTTAACACTATAAGGTCATATTCACTTTTGTTAATGCGTTTTGCGCCTGATTTCGTTCGCATTTTTTTGCGCCAGATTGATTTAGTAATACGAGAATAGGAGACTCTTATAAGGATAATGAATTTTAGGAGAGACATAATAAGTAGACTAAAGTGAAGAGGTCGATATGGTTATAAAAGGCTATCCGTGCTTGAGAAGACAAAGAGAATCGATTTAGAAAATATACGGATTATCCTCTGTCATAACCGAGAGAGCTCTAGCATTTATAGGGCTTGAGCATTTCACGCGAGGTCACGTTGAGTAAGACGTCATCGGGATATGAGTGAGTTTCATTAATCGGCACTGCAACATGCGATGAGCTGAGAGGTGTTATGACACTCAGATTTTTTATTTTTACATCTTCTAATTCATTATTAAGTTCATTAAATCTTTTGAACTGTATGGCATATCCTCTCACCCTCTTCCGTGGTGGTGCCCGTACCCGTTCTTAACATTTTTTGTGAGAAAATCATCATTCTCATATGACTAGGCCTCTATTTCTATGATCGTGCGTCACACGATTAATCAGATCGTTTTGTGTGTGAGTTTCAGCTTATCTTGGACTTACACATCATTTAGTTAGGTCTCACAGTGCCATACTCATACTGTTTCCATTTTCTCACACTCTTGAATAAGCAATTCAGCATTGTCATCTCTAATCTAGGAGTTCGAAAAGGATATAGTAGAGTTCACAGACTACGAGATATTTCTATAATTTATATATTATAGCATCTATGCTCTTTTGTCTCGATGTTATAAGTTAATCCGAGTATGAGACTTAGTACAACATGTCTAGACTTCCTTAATAATCGAACGCTGTTGTTCATGACCATTTAGAGTTTCTAGGTATATCGTATCTCGCAGTTATATCACTAACTGAGTTAATGATTCTAACTGATTTCATGTAGCTATGCTGCTCATGGTATCAATTAGCTAATGTCTAGTACACTAAACACTTGCTTGAGATGGGTATTGAGTATGATACGAAGTGCGATATGTATTAGCTAGAGTGCGAAATCAGTGTGGCCCGTGTCGCTCGGATAGCTGATAGCTGATATACAAGGTTCTGCAGATCAGCTCATAAGTACAGTAACGACACACAATAGTACAGTGATTCAATTCACGATCTCTTCACTCTATTCGCAGTGTATAGTAGGTATTCCTCCAGCTTCGATCGCTTATTATGCTTATAGTTTAGGATGTGATTATCGATAATAGATATATATTTGTCTGAGGTATGTGGTCATGAGTAAATAGGTTGTGCTGGTTAGTCATATATTAAAGGGCTATGTGCTAGTTGAATTTTAATATATAGACTCTCACATAATTTCCCAGATATCATCTGCTTTATTTACACTTAATCCTATTTTATTATATCATATTTTGGAATAACTGACTATCATTTATAAGTGGAATAAGTTCCTAAATATATTAAATTGAGTATGTACTTTATGTCAGAAAACCAGTACCACTAAAGAATGACTGGTTTTCTCAATCTTGTTTTAGTGAGATTAATCTTCTTTTCAGAGATCTTACAATGATTGTGTGATCATCTAAGGAATAAATAAATTATATATTTATCGTGGTAAGGAGAAGACACACTAGCTTGATGTAGCCTCAGCTCAATTTTCGCTCCTGGATACAGAACTGAATCAAGTCAGTTTATAAAAATCTGATTGAATGAGAGATTCAGGCTGTCTCTTAGAATTGTTTAGAGGCGAAAATTAGATGCTTTAGAGTAGGCCAACGGTTTTCCTGATAAGATGACAATGAAGACAATGTTATCTTACGTTGTGGTATGTTGGCGGATAATGTGTTGAGTAAAGTAATATATAGTTATTGTTTATATTTATTTAGTGACTTTTTTATTATAGTCTTAGTCTGCAGTTAATATTATTGTCCCGCACTTGTGTAACTCACTATAATATAGTATACTATATATATGAAGAACACTTAATCTGCGATAAAATATAAGCGTTATCCTTTTAGTAAAGCAATTAAAAGAGATAATATAACGATTGGATGGAGATTCAATATCTCATTATAATTGATAATAGTCATTTCAGCTCAATGATTGATCACCTGACATTTATGGCATAGCACATCACTACCAATAAGAATACAGAATATCACATAGACTTAAGACTATCTAATCATATCGTCACAGAGTTTGATGTCTGTTACATTAGAGATAGAATATGTGCAATTCAGATCTCGTCACTAGTATCATTATACATGGAGGATAATGATTATCTGAGGTAATTAGCATATCTGCGAGAGACTTCCTTTTTTAGAGATATTCATGCAGAGGTAACTGTGCCTCATATTGGCGTAATCACAAATGAACGTTTTTTATCTTACATGAAAATTTCTTAAGAAATAATGTGGCACATCCGTTTTCGGCTTCATAGTGTGATGTTATAGCTACCACGACTACCTGATAATTACAGGGATGCAGAGGAAAATTATGTTCAAATTAAGAGTTGCAATATATTGTACACAATCAGCGAGGATTGAATTCGCTGATCTAATAAGTGTTTTCCACCCGTTTCGCCACGATAGGATGCTACTACGAAGTATCGAAAGCATTCAGCGACTAATTGAACTATGTTCAGTAAACAGATAATAACCAACAATTAAAAATCTATGAATATAGCTCATATTTAATTAAAAATCGCATAAACAACATTCAAATTGACCTATCCGTTTCAAATATGTAAACCCCTAATTTTGTTGTATATATACAACAATTGCATATTTCAGTATGTGAGATATGTCCAACAGTTTAATAATGTAAAACAATTTTATTAATAATTGAGGTTTAATATAAAATTAATAATCATATGATGCAATCCAATGACGAAAATAAACTAAGGGAATTGTGACTACTAGTAGTAATCAGTTCTGTTAGCCATGCACAGAAAAACACACAATCTCCATTATAATAAGCTATATCATTATGTGTGTGTGTATATAATATAATATATAGTATATTATCATATTATATGGTATATATACGCGAATATCATATTTAATTTTCTACGTATTGCAGCATTTTTCTTTTATACAAGTTTGTTGAATCGTACAGACAATCCTTGGTCGGACGAGTTTTTGGATGATCCTCTTTAATTTTTCGGTGACGTCTTTTTTGGGTTTCAGATTGTGAGTGTGTATATGTGTGTACAGCTCCACGCATAGGTTTCAAACGCGCTTTCGGCAGTAATCAGTTGCTCATCATCAGTTAAGGAAATCGATGGTAATGGTTTCGGGTGACTCGTTTTAACGAGAACGAGTAGTAGCAAGGAATTAGAAGTGAGAGGTTAATAACCATTGGTAGTGGAGTTGTACGAATGGTTAGTTCGAGCGAGCGATCAGCCATGATTTTGTGGAGGACACATAGTTGTGAGAAGGGCGAGAGGTACGAGAATTGTCTGGCACAGTTCAAACAAAAACTTGTATGATTTATATATATTATTATATAATCTAATTGTTCGATTTTCTTAATCGAGTCAGCAGACCTATCTATTTAAGTTTTCACATAAGCTCTTCAGGGCTAATAAGTTTGTTATGTATGATAAGGTTAGTCTGAACTCCAGTTAGATTTATCTTTTATTATTGGCTCTACTTAGTATCGAGACTTTTACTTATTTAGTCTTTCTCTATTGTTCACACTTAGTAGGATGTGAGAAAATATCACGAGTATCTAACCATTGCTATTCTTATTACATATAGGTTTGTTCTATACATTGTTATCATATAAGTGTGACATTTTCTAGCTGAGTTAAAATGATTATGAATATGAGGTAATAATTTCTTGTAGTAACTACACTCACGAGTATAAAGTAGTGGTGCATTTGATCAGAGACATATATCTGGATCATTATTCTTTATGAGGACGTCACATTACAGCTTTTATATCTGATATCTCACATTATGGATGTGATACTGTCTTCTGTAGGTGTTGAACCTCAAAGTTATGTCGTCCTAGTGGATGCCGCGTATCTCTATATATTCTTAAGTCTCTCTTGCGAAGAATTATTATATATTACGATTCACCAGCCACACGAGTTTGGCGATGTTTAAGGTGAGTCATCATGGTGTTTTACTAGCCGGACATACAGCGCAGCATAGAATATCTACCTGTGAGCACGAGAAGGATCTGATGTCTCAGGTCGTCTAATCTTCCTAGTCAGGGATACATACCGCATGAGAACGTGCTTGCGCGTACTCCGAGATCTTAGATTAGGAATACTTTAGCAATTCTATATCGCACACGCTGCGCCGCGCGCGGTGCAATGTTGTTTTGTTTACTTATACAGAGGTCTAAACAATATCTGTCTTGTGTTTCATTTTACTTAAATAACAGCCAATTTGGACTACTATAAGACCGTCCTGACTGAGGAAGCTAAGAGAATTAGAGAGTAGTATATTTACCGATTTATATAATACAGCAAGATATCATATTACTCACATTAGAATATGAGGAAGTACAGCTAAAATGAAAACATGATAAGTGAGAATAGTCTCTCTAGATATAAGAGTATAAGATTTTTGAAGAAAGAAGAGGGGTATAGATTGCGAACATTTACATTACGAGAAGCTAACTTGAAACTAACGTCCTTCCCTCATTTTCTCTGAATTACTTTGACTTGTCCACCGATCATTATCTAATCGATCTCAGCTATATTTTTCCTAATTACAACATTCAGAGTCTTAAGTTAAAATAGGAAAGTAAAGAATAAACTAACACGTATAGTTTCTTCATATTAAAGGCGATTTACCTTTAGATTTATATCTCTGAGATGAGACTGTTGCCTCATATTTCCATAATCGATAAAATCACTACCACTCAATTTAGAAGAGTCAAATGAATTACTCGAAATGCTGAAAATTTTTATAATTAAATCTAATGTTCTGTATTAAGAGTCCAAGATCTTTAATGCCTAACGAATCATTGCCTGTGACATCTCATTAGTACTAAAATCTTGTACTCACTTAACATGTAGCGTTTATATTCTTTGTCTACTCTGTTAGTAAAAATTAAAAAGACAACTAACACAAATAGCTATTGATAGTAATAAGGCATAATAGCTATGATGAGTTGTGACACAACAGTTATCTCTATACGATAATCTTCCATTAACTATAATACACATATTTTTTTATTATAATTGAGTGATGTTCTCAAAATATAGAAAATTATTATAATCATGAAGTAATGATTGCTCTTAATATAAGGAGAGTATATGTTAGAGGTGATTCATGTTATATTAGTACTATTATGTTACTTTCGGATTTTAATCTAGACAATACAACACTAACATATTATATTCTACCGAATTTTATTAATTTCATTATTACATCTAAACTATTATAATTATTATTGATTTTCTATGATAGACGGAAACGTGTAAGTCAGATAGAGTATTGAGATAATGAAATAATATATTATAATAGATATTATGATGAGATGAGGAAGAGGAGAGATTATCATAGTAATAATATTCTATCTATGCATTCTATTCTGTAATAGATTAATTGTAATACTGTATTCTATATTGCTTACTATGGTAGTTCATCAGATGAGATGCACGAATGATAGTTCTATGTGAATATTACATCTTCTGGAAAGCAGATTCTTGATGTCACCACTGAAATTACTCGTTCTGGAGTATTATATTAACTTAGATTTACGTTACTCTCACTAACAAAATTAGATGTCAACCGACCTAGTTAAATAACTCCGTTCATGCCATAATCGTATTTATTTAATGTAATATTTTTTACATATTTTTTTATTATTTATAATGAAACGATAGACTGACATATTATAAACTAAGTCCAGACTAGCGTTCTCCATATGTTTATTTTTCTATGTTTTTTATTTTTTTTAGGGGGTGATTTATCATCTTACCTTCTATATGCGGGTACAAGTTTTTTTGTCACCATCTCTCTATGCAATTCTGTCTACACATCGTCAGGCTTCGCTTCTGGCTAGATTCTTGTAATCGTATTGAACGCAGTTATCTCAGACTCATATCGCCTTCGTCCAGTTCTTCTCACCTAAGAACTTTTCATTAAGTAATACCTCTTCTAGCAAACAAGCAATATTCTCTAGCTTTTTATACTTTCGACCTATTTATGGTTTTATTAGGTCAGAGTCAGAGCCGAGTGTAGCGTATTGTGCATAATTCTCACGGTTCCGGAACATCGTATTATGCCCACATCCCACAGAACATTAAGACAAGCGATGATAATGTTGTTCAATTTGTTAACAAGCTCTATCTCAGAGACTACCTGGTGTTATTTTTTATGCTGATGACACTATTATTTTGCGTACTGTTTTCTTCCTTTCATTTGTTTAGAGTTTCGGTTAGTTCTATTTTCCCGCGAATTTTATTATATCTACTTATTCGTTCTAATTATTAAAATCCAGATTTATTCTTTTATTACACATCCATATTTATTATTACTCGATTCTTCTTAGAGACGCATAATGTATGAGTAGCGGCATGACGTGAGCGAGAGTAGCTTGTGTGTAGGAGCTCCACGAGTGATTGGGGGCAACTGGACAGAGCGAGGAGAGGAGATGCGAAGAGGTGAGACCGTAGGGAGAGATGAAGGGAGATGGAAGGGTATGGACAGTTCTAGACCAAATGATCGCACCATCGCGAGTGGGGAGATCCAAATTTGGTAAATTATGTACATACTTCACATTATGATGCCAGTTTATATATCCAGTATATGAACATGACGAAAACGTCATATGCATACTTAAGAAGAACAACGCGGCACGCGAAATTGACATTTCATTATATGCACATATTATTGTGTGTGTAGTTGTTATATATTGAGATTATGTGTGGTTTATCTGTTGGCTCTGTATCATAATAATGTAGATATAGATGAACGTATTATGTATGAATATATGAAGGAATGTTGCGATGAGGATAGAGAGAGAGATAGAGAGAGTATGAAGTTGGTAGGCTAGATGAGATGCGCGAGATGAGCAGGAAGAGACGAGTGACAGCAGAGCGAGAACTCATTGTGAGCCGAGGGAGGGCCTCATCGATCAGAACGTATGGCAGAGAGATACAACAAATGAGTATATACAAGTGCAGAACATAAATACTAAGGACTATAAATATTATACGAGATACAGGAGGTAGATCGATTGCGCGATCAGTATGCACATGAGTCAGTATCTGGAGGCATCAACCGAGGATACGTGATATTGCGATACTGGACACCTTAGAGTTACAGGAATGACTATTGCGACGAGTATGATTATAGGAGACTTAGAGACCGATTACGAGTAACTAGCAATTTGCCGGATATACGCTAGATTCCGATGAGACATTAGTTACTCTGTGTGTAGTAGCGAGGTAATGGCTCTATAGATAATTCTATACTATTCACTTCTGCTCATCAGCGAATGCAGCTATAACTGCAATATTAGCGAGGATGAATGATAGAGAGCAAGATGTGATACTAGGTGATGTATGTAACACGGGAGATTACTCGATCTATCTATGCAACAGATGTCCCACTGATTATCAGCATGGACAAAGCAGCTCCAACAGAGCCATGCATACAACGATTAATCATACAGCATCATCAGTCAGTCAGGTAACATCCACTCTGAAAGAGTTCAAGTGTAGACTCTGGTTGTTTTTTGTTTTACAAGCAGCAATACTACAATAATCTCCTTCCATCACAGACATTACAGACTCTCCATTTGAGACACTATGCACCACCGTACAATTTTCATCACATTGCATAATGTCAGTCACCACATTCATTGATTTCATTCCTCACTATCTTCACTTCCACCTAAATAATATTATAATTTAAGAATACGCTTTTACCTATTTTTGGTAGATCTTTAGTTTTAGACTGTATTATATATCGCGTGAGCCGTGGATGTATGTAGCTCGTAGATTATCAGAGGATCATGAGATACGATATGGACGATGATAGGTTGTATATCACTGCTCTGGCAAGTCCCCCACTGGGCTCCCAGAAATTACATAGAGCTAATCCAGAATGTAAGATTTTGCTGTTAGTCCGTAACAATCCAGTTAGTTGTATTTCCGCTGTCATCATAATTATGTTTTGACTGGATTGATCGCTCGAGATATCGTCACTTATGATTTGTTTCCTTCGATTCTGTGTTTTCGACGGATCATCTCTATCTCACCAGCAAGTGTCCAGTAATCCATTGTTTGTTTTACTTGGTATTGTTTTTTTCTAGTTTTGATTTTTGTAAATAAAATGATCCACCGCCGCCGAATGAGCTATTATTGTCGTCTTATTCAGCCGTTAACTGATTTGACCGGAGTTTTACTCAGTTTTACTAGCGTTTAGATCTGGGAGTTTGTTTTGTATCTGAAGGTGAATGCGTCCCACCCCCATAGTTCATGAGTCTCCACTCCATTTTCTTAGATCACTAGATCGAAGAATGTGTACTCCTTATTTACGAGCTATGAATTTTGGCCTATGAGGGAGTTAATTGCTTGATTTTATTCGTTTTGAACCTTTTTGTTGTTTTTCTCTTTCAGAGCATGGCCTCTTTACTGCTCATATACTTTTCGACTATTATCCAGGTTGAGCTAATGTTGTAAGTCCTTGTTGCAGTTTATGTCTTTTTGCGTTATTGTGTATTTATTGAGTTGATTTTAAAAGTCGGTAATCCAAAAACTTAATTGTAGGAAACAATCAAGGCACAGTGATCACCAATTAATTGATCTTGTTTGGAACAAGGAAAAAAAGAAGGAAAGAACAGCACAGAGACTAATGAGTGGATTCATTACACATTCATAATAAAGCTTATATTTTAATAACGATAAAATAATAAAAAAGGAAGAAATAATTAAGTTAATAATAATTCCCAATAATAAAATAGTAAGTTATGTAAACTATATAAATACATACACATAAGTCATATACTAAATGTATATAATAAATAGATATATATAATAATAACAATAAAATGAAATGATTATCCATATAATTAGATATATAATTTATATGTTATTAAGTATATGCATAATATATAATATATAGAAGAAATAATAATAATAATAATAAAAGAGATACTTAATATACTTTAATTTAATAAATTTATATTAAAGCGTGTGATATTCACGATATATACACAGCTAAATAATAATGACGAACGATAGAAAAGAGTGAGAGTCAATAGTGTATATTTATCACTACATGATTGTATTGTAATCATAAGGTTCAGTGACCATCTTCAGCGATGAATCTGGTGGTGTTCATCTAAGGGTGTCGTCACAATTAAATATCGATATATTCATCATTATTCTGACAAGATAAAGATGTAGATGCAGACCTACAATAATTTATAGAGAGAAGTTATTGTCTGTTCTGTACGTTTATGTTTTGTACAAAACGTCGAGCCTGCAACGTCTTTTTTATAAAGGAAATTGGTGAAGGAACTAACAGGGCCCAATGTCAATCAATATCAACACCTATTTTTTTGTCTGAGAGGAGACTTTTCACCTCTTTATTTTCCATTAACAAAAATTATAGGCTATAATTAATGACATTTTTAAAATTGATCTAAAAGATGGTTAAAATAAGCATCAAATTAATGAAAGATTAAAATATATATAATGTTGCGGTTTTCAAGTCAATATTGAAGGTGAGTGCTAGTTCTCCGCTTTATACTTATAAGATTGGTCCAAGGTCACGTGGATTGAGTCCCTTCTATAACGCATCACTGGCAGTACTACTGTTGATAAGATACTTAAAACCATATTGGTCATAATTCAAATTGCACTCTTGAGGACGTACATAGCCACTGTCGGGATCTTTACCATCTCACGAAGGACGTTATATGATCACCAGTAACTCAGGACAACTTAATAACCCAAGGGATTCACATTGTTGACGGACTCTTTACCCAAGGATTCCACCAGATAGCGCTTCTACTTAAGGCTAGGAGATGACCTTAAAAATCTTAAAAATAAAAACACAAAGAGACAAATATCATTCAGGCTATGTATTGCGTGTTTTGCGCGAGAATTGCTGTTGATCATCGGCGTAGACCGCAGTCTTAATAATTTCTGGGGTATATTGCTGTTTTTGTTTTTTTTGGGGGGCGGGTTAAAATATTAATGCATATTACAATTATAAATATGTTTATATTCAATGTATGGTACTCCAGTTGACCAATGTCAATAGAATCTATGTCGCATCAGGAGTCTCGCCTTGTCAGTGATGATTTTGAAATATAATGAAGGACTGATTCATATTAATTATATCATTAGTATTCTTTCAATATAATGATAAGTGAATCGTCTTCTTTTAAATACTGGAGTCACATACGTTCTAGAGAATATGAACCACTGATATGTGCAGAAACTTAAGGTTTATGAATGGTAGAATTTTCTGGTTTTCAAATTAAAAAAGTTGTTGGAACATAAAGCTAACGGTGGATAGCCAATTGAGTTGGATACCTTAAATGACTCCAGAAACCTGGAAACAGACCTTGACTTTTTACTATTTATATCATTCTATTGGAAGTAAGATATGAACCATGCAATCCAAAGTATGTATATGTCACAATACCTGTCGTCCTAAGAATGAGACACTACAACTATGTAACTTTGCGATACATGGCATATTGAGAGAATATATCCTACCAGGAAACCGACTTAGTTTTAGATTAACATTAGAAGGAGAACTTGTCTTTATGTAGGACTTTTGCTCTGATTCAGACTACAAATAAGATGAATTAGAAACCACGATTTGATGATTAGTACCCATACTTGCATTGTAAAATATGTATAGTATAAAGATATTATTCTGTTGAACTATGATTGGTATAATACGTTTCATGGATGCTTGCTTTGAAGGATCGCATATTTTGTTGAAAAAACAAGAGGAATGGAACTCAGAGGTAGAATCGAACATTGTCTCAGACAACATGTTGGTAATACATCGGCTTGAATATTTGAAGAGTACTGAAGACTTGTTGTTATTTGCTATTACTCAGATTCTATAAAAGACTTCAGCTAATCCTGTTGTGAACAACTCATAAAGAGTGATATAATAATAAAATCAGAGGTACAATCTAGATCATACTGATCACAGTATAGTTAAGATCGGCTCGGCCTATACGTAAACTCCGATAAAAATGAATACACGTGTTTTAGAAATGAAGGAGACATCTTCACACTCAATGGTAAACTCCTAAACTCAGTGAAACAATTCACGTACCTAGGTAGTAATATCTCATAAACAGCGACGTTAATGCACGCATAGGATAGGCTTGGGCTGCATTAAACAAATTGTCAGTGTTATGGAAATCCAATCTCACTGACAAGTTGAAGCGAACATTCTTCTAAGCCATAGTTGTATCAGTGCTATTATACGGCTGCGCAACTTGAACCCTAACAAAGCGTCTGGAGAATGAGTTGGATTGAAGTTGCACAAGAATACTGCGTGAAATTTTAAACAAGACGTGGAAACAACACTCCATGAGAAAACAGATGTACGGCCACCTGACGCATATTATACAAACCATCCGTGCGAGGCTAAGAAGACACGCTGGCTACTCCTGGAGAAGCAAGAATGAACCCATATTGTTTAAGATTGCACGTTCTTCTGTTGAAGCCATCACACGCCAGAGTAGGTCGTCCAGCAAAGACGTACATAGACCAAATCTGCACGGATACTGGATGCTGCGAGGCAATGAATGATAGGGACGGATGGCGAGAGATTGTCATGGACATCCGTGCTGCTGGCGTGATATGATGATGATAATAATACTCAGAAGTATACTGGAGGCCTGACGAAACTTGCAATCACTCAGGCACTCGTAGGGAGACAAATATGTAAAACTGTGGTGAAAAACTTATAAGAAGTGAAATGATAAGTACTAGTGATCTAAAAAAGAGATATCCCAAATTGGAATTAATCCCCCTACTGGTACATTGACATCTTGATAGCTACACGTTTATAAGTCTCTAGGTTTCTAAGGGTTAACCATCTGAGATGTATAGCAGGTTTCTGGTAAAAGAAAATAAACGTTTGATTGTATTACATTTTTAAGTGAAGTTTCTTCTTTCAAATTCATTTTAGCTAGAAGTGTGTAACGAATATTCGTTTACTTTTGAAATTTTGATGAAAAACCCAGCAGGTTTTTTTCATCATAAGTAGAGCCAAATTTTATGCAAAAACTAATCAACTCATTTTTTTATATTCCTTTTAAGTGATGGTGAACATATTCTTATTATTAAATTACAACGTACAACGAAATGGAACACTTTTACGGAACCTACATTTATATATATATATATATATATATATATAATATAAAATTACTTACACTTCATATATATATATATATATATATATATATATATATGAAGTGTAAGTAATTTTAAAATATTAAAAGCTCCTAAATCTCAATTAAAGAAAATGTTTAAATGTATTTATAATTCATTTGTCCTTTAGGTAATTTTTTGTCGTTCATATGTTGTTAGCATGTGAATGACGAAAAATATTACCCATAGGACAAATGACTTATAAAAAGGCAACAAAGTTCAAGAGTGAAAACTGAGTTTTACATTGTAATGTCAAAAGAGGTACTCTGTTGTGTAATGGTTATCGTCGTAGAAAATAGACCCGGTGACACAAGATCAAATCCTGGACGAGGTTGTTTGTATTTCACATAGCACTAAAACCCTTGGGAAAGGTGTGAATTCAATGATAATGTGAACGAGACCACTCGTCTAAATGAGGGTGATGATGAGTTGGTCTAGAAATATTAATTGTATACTTATCTCATCTTCTGTGCTAGGTGGCGTAATTGCTGAGTTGATGCTGAGTTGCCTGACACTTTCCGGATGTCTGGAAAGTAACTTGGAGTGCTGAGGAACATCTTGTATTGTGTCATCTATAGTTTTTAGTAATAACACAAGGCCACTTCATCTTGGGCTAGACGGGCGGTCGGAGAGGCCCCCTCCGATCAATCGGCTGGTTACGCCAAGCCCTAGCACCTATATGATTTTCCCAACCCTATTGCCCTTATGGCAAGCCCCAACCCCTTTTTATCATATGGGTGCTAGAAGGCGGTGGCTGCGGGTCTACATGTCCTGGGAATGACGTTAAACTCTATCTTCATCGCCATTGCTCCCTGGTCCACTCTGACCCGGAGTGGTAGTACCTGTTAGGGTCCCATCTATGGGTTAAATAGAAAAATGTATTTATAAAAAAATTGTATTAACCATTAAGAATTGATTTATTTCAAAACTTTTTCGGCATTAAATGACCCACTGAGGTTGATATGCCGTAAAACAAAACAAACCAAACAAGGCCACTTCTTTTTCTCATGAGATTATTATTTTCTCTAAGTCGTGAATGCCGAGAGCATGTCTGGTTCTCTCAACGCATCGTTCCAGACTCACTGCGCTGTCCACCTCTCACTTCACCACTTCTCACGGCTCGTCCAATTGAAACAATGCCATGAGGCCTTAATTGGTATGATTCATCCTTAAACTTTTACAATTTCATCTAACACGTAAATATTGCTAAACACTTTTAGGCCACCAACAAATTATCAGTCATATGGAAATCCGATCTCCCCGACAAGGTAAAGAGACGATTCTTCCAGGCCGTAGTTGTGTCGGTACTGCTGTATGGCTGTACCACCTAGACCCTAATGAAGCCCCTTTAGAATAAGCTAGATGGGAGCTGCACAAGAATGCTGCGAGTGTCCTGAATAAGTCGTGGAAGCAGCACCCCACAAAAAAGCAACTGTATGGTGACCTGCCCCCCCCCCCATCTCACAAACCATACGAGGAAGACGGGCTAGACATGCAGGACACTACTGGAGAAGCAAGGACGAGATCGTAAGCGATGTACTACTGTGGAAACCAGCACATGGGCACGCCAATGTGGGCCGTCCAGCCAGGACCTACATTGACCAACTATGTAGGGATGCGGGCTGCTGCGCGGAGGAGCTCCCAGAATCGATGAATGATAGGGAAGGTTGGCGAGAGATCGTTATAGATTTTACGACATGATGACATGATGATGATGATGATGTTATCATGTATGATGTTATAGCTGCACACGGCTTGCGACGGGTCGCATAAAAAAATAAAACTAAGCAACAACAAAAAAAGAAAAAAAAAAGAAAAAAGAGTGTAAAACCAAGTTGCTATCTATTTGTTTCTTTAACAGCTGCTATTTTCATTTAATAGCAGCTTGGTTTACCAAGTATTGTGTCGAGGTATTTTTAAAGTTTTGCTTGACCGACCCGGTTGCACCTACCACAATAGTATGATTGATTTCTTTCAATGACCAAGGTGTTTTTAGGTCTTTCTTGAGGTCTTAGTATTTCGTAATTTTTTCACGCTCGGCTCTATTGAGGCCATAACCATTTGGGACAACTATCTTATTATAATGGAGATTGTGTGTTTGTCTGTCTGAAGCCGAAACTAAATCACTACTCAAGTCACAATTCCCTTAGTTATTGACGTCACATTCACCATGAATTTATTTTTATTTAAACCTCAGTTATTGATAAAATTGCTATACCTTATTAATACTTTTGACTTTATCTACATTCTAATAACATGCAATTGTATTTATATATGCAACAAAATAGCGGGTTACAGTGTGAACAGGAAAGCTAATTTGCATATTAAAAGTTTAATTTTATTAAATATGCGCTTGGTATTATTGATTTCTAATTGTTTGTTTTTTTCTTAATGAATATGAGCAAAAAACTCGGGGATAAATCTTAAAAGAAATCCTTTAATATAAAGAAATAACAGTAATTTTATTCTTTACTTCCTAATTTAACTAAATAGTTAAACTTCCTAATTTAACTAAATAGTTAAATTAGGAAAATTCAGCAATAAAAGGAGGGAGTGATGAAAAATGATGGAAGACTTAGTTTCAAAGTTGTTCTATTCTTCGATTATACCCCCTCTGTTTCAAATCATTTTATTTGGATTTTTATTTAGTTTCAAAAGTATTTCAAATTTAACATATTTCATTACATTAAAATTCAAATACTTGCACCCGAGGGTGCATATATTTGCTAGTATCAATAATGAGTGTACTCTTTTCATATTTATTCCAAATGACAATATATGGTTGGATGGCCAGTATGTATTTTCATGTGCGCTTTTAATTTATAATTCTCTGAAAATTTTTCTGTTTCTCAATACAGCAATATCGATCCTCCCCTGTAATTTGATACAGAGCACAAAAAAACAATATCTTATTGCCGACAGAACAATAGCAATTAATTACTGAACCCTCGCGTTTACTCGTCAACATTTGCTTTCATTTTTTTAATTAAAGATTAATACATATCCTTATTGCAATGGAATAAAAAAAGAAGAAGAAAAGAATTAAGTTAAATTAATCCGAACAAACAGTTAAATTACCCGACGGCACGTAAAAGTAGAACATCAATAATGTTCAACTATCGATTCGATAAAGACCATTAACCAAGCCGAAGTTGAACAAATGAACTACACTTAATTCTTTTTCTGAACTAAACAAACCAAGCTTTTATTATTTCTAGTGGAAAATTATACAATCAAAAAGGATATTGGTAAGTACGGTATATTAGATATTTAACATTTGATATATTTTATATTATCAATATTAAAATCTTTCAAAAGTGTAAGAGCTTAAGCTTTATGTTGGGTTACATGGTATTCTATTGTAATCAACAATGAGGGAGTACACGTGACTTATTGTCCAACGGGCTGGACTACAAAATCGTATAAAGGGAGTTTGATAAAGTCTATTAACTGAGCCAAAGTTAAACAAATCTACTACACTAAATTATTTTTCTGAGCCAAACAAACCAAGCTTTTATTATTTCTAGTGGAAAATTATACAATCAAAAATGATATTAGTGATTGGGTTGGTTTGTTTTGTTTTACGGCATATCAACCTCAGCGGGTCATTTAATGCCGATAAAGTTTTGAAATAAATCAATTCTTAATGGATCATACAATTTTTTTTATAAATACATTTTTCTATTTAACCAATAGATGGGACCCTAACAGGTACTACCACTCCGGGTCAGAGTGGACCAGGGAGCAATGGTGATGAAGGGGTGCTCCACATTCCCCAAACCTCCAAAACTGGAACCTCACCATCAGATAGATTTTAACGTCATTCCCAGGACATGTAGACCGCAGCCACCGCCTTCTAGCACCCATATGATAAAAAGGGGTTGGGGCTTGCCATAAGGGCAATAGAGTTGGGAAAATCATATAGGTGCTAGGGCTTGACGTCACCAGCCGATTGATCAGAAGGGGCCTCTCCGACCGCCCGTCTAGCCCAAGATAGGGCCAAAGTGGAGTATTGCATGTCATGAACTGCTCATCCACCTGGGCTCTATCCTTAAGCATCACGGGTCGCCACCCAGGGCCAACAGGTGGCCCCATTAGGGGAGTCTTACCCATCTGCAGAGGTGCAGTCGGTGTATTCTAACGCGCCAGCCGACAGGGCGGGATATTAGTGTATCCAAATATAGTATATCAAATATTTAACATTTGATATATTTAATGTTATCAATCCTAAAATTTGCAATGCATTTCTATTGCAAAACCACAAGCCATTAAGCTTCATGTTGATTCACATGCTATTGGCAGAATTTTATCATAATCGTGGCTAATTAACCAACGGACTGAACTATGACATCATAGTAAGCGATTTCGAAGAATACCATTAACTAAACCGAAGTTTAGCAAGTACCCTTAATTTTCTTTTGAACCTAATAAATCAAGCGTTCATTATTTATAGAGAAACATTATACAATGAAAAAGGATATTACTAAGTATGAAACATTACCAAACTCTACAGCATTGAAACAGTGAACCGAGAAAAAAAGTGGAAAGTGCCCGTAGCAAAATAGTTAACGTGCTAGACTGCAACGTCGTAGTAAACGAGTTCGAACCCTAGTTGTGTTATTACGTTTAATTCAGGACTAGTGTCTTTAGAAAAGGTATGGACCGTCTCATCCTCAAGATGTTGTTTTAATAATACTACGACTATAAGGATGGGTTTGGCATTAAATTACCTACGAAGGTTGATGTACCATTAAACAAAGAAACCAAATCAAAAGTATGTTAAAGTTTCCACCCTTTCCCTCCCAAAAAATGGTATTGCCCTTAATGATAGGCCATTAAAAAAGATACCCAACCAAACCCAAGAGAAAGTCCAATGATCCTAGCACTTCTTAATGTTTTCGAGGCTTTCCAGGTAAAATTTCCTTAATTTGTTACTTGAAGTAGATGATTAGACGGTATAGATAGATAGCAATTTTAATAATTAACACATTATAGTGTGTGTGTGTGTGTGTGTGTGTGTGTGTGTGTAAATAGATAGAAAGATAGTCTCGAACAGAATGATATATATATATATATATATATATATATATATATATATATATATATATATGCAGATTCGAGCTTAATGAGATAGATAAATAGATAGATACGGAGAGAATGAGATAGATAGATAGATAGATAGATAGATAGATAGAAACAAATAGAAATAAATAAATAGATAGATTACATTGCCATACAAACTTAAACGCCTTTATTAATTCGCATTCACATAACATTTAGAACATACTGTGCTGCAAATGCAATAAAGAAAAAAATTGTGTATATATATATATATATATATATATATATATATATATATATATATATATATATATATATATATATATATATATATATCCAACATCAAATAATCATCTGACTTGGGTTCTTAAAAAAGTTACTGCACTGTGATAAAAATTGAATTCGACAAGGATTTAGAAAATCATTATTGTAAAAAAAAAACATGGTAATTTCGCTAGGAACTTTAGATAGATTTTGTAATCTTTTCTTTGCTAAGAACATTTAAGCCAACCATGGGAGACTGGAGTGACCTTGTGAAAAATCTGGATTTAATATGTTATTAAAAAGACATTTTTCACACATAAGCTCAAGAGACAAAAAAAAAAAAAGAAACGAAAGGAAAATAATAAGTTGAACATATGAGAAGTTATATGTTACGTGACTTTTGAATCGTTAACTTTAAAACTCTTCGCTTTTAGTTTTATAGTTTGTTTTTGTTTTTGTTGAGAAACATTTTAATGAGATTTAAATTTGATTTTTGTCGCAAAAGAAATTGATGAATAACACCTGAGAGTTTGATTCTTACAAATAATTATGGGGACTGGCAGTGGGAGAGGGGTCTGCGTTGTCGGGTTGCTCATGAAGAATTCTACTTAGGGCTGGTTTAGATCAGTTGGTAGAGCATTCGCTGAGGAACCAACAAGGTTCCGAGTTAGATACTGGCCCTCGCCAACTCATCGCAAGAGGTCCAAACCTTGGATGATCAGGTTAGTGCGATAAGGTGGGGAGCTGATGGTAAGTGTATAGCTCTACCTCGGGCGCAAAGAACTGACTTACTGGTCTAGTACTAGTGAAAAGAAGATTGATTCCCTTGCTATCCGGCATATATCGCCACTAGGCCACTCCGCCCTTTTTTTTACTTACTTTACTTAATATGTATGTTTACCGACCCCTCCTAACGAGCAGGATGTGACACAAGGTCAATTTCTTGAGCTGAGTTTAATAGGTTTCAATTCAGATTTTTCCTTCTCCTAGACAGGTTGGGCAGACTGAACTCTTTAACCTTGATGGTTAAAGAGTTCAGTCAGCCCTACTGTTTACTGCTAGAGGGAGAATAGCTGTATTCATACCTTTCACAAGTGTTAAGTGAAATGCAACCAACATCGTCCATGATTTGAACTCGTACCGCCGTATCCATTCCCTACGACAGTAACCATTACAACAAGCGGCTCCACTTGACTATAAATGAAAGCTAGTTTGATGTTTGTAACTGTTAAGGGTGAGGTAAAAGCTTAACCGAGTACAAATTCCGTATGATAAACTATGCGATCAGGTCACACTCTTGCTTCTGGAAATATTTACTACACTGCAATGGCTTTAAAAAAACATGATAGATGGTATCTTGTAAAAGTACACTAGCAAGGTGAGGGGTTTGACGTAGCCAATCAGCACCACACCACCAGGCACCGGTTTCACACCTCTCGGGTGACATGGGTATGACGCTAAACTACATATAATGATAAGGTTCCAATTGTAGAGCTCTGGGGAGTGTTGTTTGTTTGTTTTGTTTTACGGCATATCAAATCTTATAGGGCCATTTAAATTCAAAGTGTTTAATTTCGAAGTGTTTGGGAAGTAGGGAGTGTCCCTTCATTGCCACTACTCCCACGACTACCCGGTGTGATAGTACCTGTTAAGGTTCCATCTATAGGTCAAATTGGTCTATTTAAAAGCTAATGTAAATTATTCATACCAGTTATGTGTCCACCACGGTTTTGATATATACAATCTCTTCAGTACGCTACCTTACATTTCATGAATATGAGGTAGGTTCAATAAGATATCGTATAAATCGAAATCGTGATACACCCATAATTATTTTATTCTAATATATATATATATATATATATATATATATATATATATACTGTGTTTCAAATTATCAACGAGGTGACATCTTTTCATTTTGTACAAAAAATACCGATTTTCATAGTATAATGGAAATAGGTGTATGCGTAGGCTGTATAAAAACTGTATTGTTCTGCGCAACAGGAAACAAACAGTGGCCATTTGCAATATCAACACGATATAGAAGTGGCCCAGGCATTAAAGAATTGTCATTATACTCGTGCAATTATGAGTTGCAAATGTGACTTGATCCCTTCTGAGAAAGATGTAATAACATCTGAACTTTCCAAAGGCAAGTCTACGTTAGAAATATCCAAAATAATTGGAAGATATCTCCAAACTGTGTTGCAGCTCCTACGAAGGTAAGTAAGAGGGCCGATAAGAGTCACTCAAAGGTTGTTTCCCGACGTTCTTTGTCACAAATGAAATGTGAAGCTGCAAATAACCCAGGCCTGACGAGTGGAGTACTTTTCAGAAGCATTGGAGAAGAAACAGTGCCCATAAGGACTCGCTATCGTCTTCTGAAAAACGTCGGGGCATCAGTGAAACCAGTGACAAAGTCTCGATTGACAAAAAGTATACATGTAAATACGTTGAAATGGGCGAAGAACATGGATGTCAATTTCTCAAAAATACAGTTCACAGATGAAACTCGTGCAACACTTGATCGTCCTGATGGCTGGAGCCAAGGTTGGGTCGTAAATGGACGAGATCCTCATCGCCGCTTTAGACGCCAACAAGGAGGGGGTATTATGATTTGGGCTGGTATTATTGGACGTATCATGGTTGGCCCGTTGAGAGTGTCTGACGATACGAAAATAACCGCAGATGCTTATATAGCCTTCCTCAAAGAGCACCTGGAATCTTGGCAAAAAAGGCAGAGAAACACCTTCAGGAGAATTTATGCAAGATAATGCTCCTTCGCATTCAGCGCATAAAACTACGGAGTACCTGCAAAAATTAGGCTTTTGTGGACCTCGGAAAATGAAGTGGCCGACCAATTCTCCAGTCTTAAACCCAATTAAAAACTTGTGGAGCATTCTGAAGCGATGGGTTTATGAGAATGTACGCCAATTTAGAAGCAAAGATGACTTGTGGCAGGAAATAGTCAACATATCACGTGAAATTAGAAGAGATCCAGATATTGACATGTTCGATCGATCAACTTCACTATCATTTTTGAATTTTTAAAACTTTTTTTTTAATTTCTATTTCA
>CM042175.1:18720265-18737765 GCA_023376005.1 Doryteuthis pealeii
TTCTCTATTTATCATATTTTGTTTGTTTGTTTCTTCCTTTTTCTTCTTCTCTCGGTCTCATCATTTCTCTATTTTTTCTATCTTTCTTTTCTCTGTATCTCATCTTTTCCTTCCTTCTTTCTTGCTTTCTTTCTTTCTATTCTTTTTTTTGCACTGTGTCTCATTATTTCTTTATTTCTTTCTTTCTTCTTCTATCTTTCTTTTTTCACTGTGTCTCATGATTTCTTTCTTTCTTTCTTTTTTTTCTTCTATCTTTCTTTTTTCACTGCGTCTCATAATTTCTTTCTTTCTTTCTTTTCTTCTATCTTTCTTTTTTCACTGTGTCTCATAATTTCTTTCTTTCTTTCTTTCTTTTCTTCTATCTTCTTTTTCACTGTGTCTCATCTTTTGCGTCTCATAATTTCTTTCTTTCTTTCTTTTCTTCTATCATTCTTTTTTCACTGCGTCTCATAATTTCTTTCTTTCTTTCTTTACTTCTGTCTTTCTTTTTTTCACTGTGTCTCATAATTTTTTTCTTTCTTTCTTTCTTTTCTTCTATCTTTCTTTTTCACTGTGTCTCATGATTTCTTTCTTTCTTTTTTTTTCTTCTATCTTTCTTTTTTTCACTGTGTCTCATAATTTCTTTCTTTATTTCTTTCTTTTCTTCTATCTTTCTTTTTCACTGTGTCTCATAATTTCTTTCTTTATTTCTTTCTTTTCTTCTGTCTTTCTTTTTCACTGTGTCTCATAATTTCTTCTTTCCTTTTTTTTCACTGTGTCTCATCTATTCTTTCTTTCCTTCTTCATTTTTCCTAATGTCTAATTTTTTTATTTTGTTTCTTTCTTTCTTTCTTTTGTCATCTTTTCTTCCTTGACTCTTTCATATTTCCTTTCCTCTTCTCTCCAATTCCTCTTTCCTATTCCCTCTCTTCTTTCTCTCTTTTTTCGAACAGGATAGGTAAATACTTACTATGTATTCGTATTTTTTATTTTGCCACTATGTTTTTCTTCTTTTTCTACTCTATTTCCAATCTTTCATTCATCTCTTTCATCTCTTCTTTGTCTTTATTCCTTGTTTGTTTCTTCGTTATTTCTCATCTTTTCTTTCTTCTTTTTGTTCTATAGTTTGTTTTTTGTTTCTTTGTTTCCTTGATTTTTTTCTTAATTTCTTCTCCATGTATTACTTTTTTCTTTCTTTCTATCTCTCTTTCCTTCTTTCTTTTTTCTCAGTTCTCATCTTTTCTTTCTTCTTTATGTTCTATAGTTTGTTTTTTGTTTCTTTGTTTCCTTGATTTTTTCTTAATTTCTTCTCTAGGTCTCATTTTTTCTTTCTTTCTATCTCTCTTTCTTTCTTTCTTTCTTTTTTCTCAGTCTCATCTTTTCTTTCTTTCTTTCTTCATTTTTTATTGTGTCTCATTTTTTTTGTTTATCTATTTCTTTTCTTATCTTTCCTTCTTTGACTCTTTCGTATTTCCTTTTCCTCTTCTCTCCTATTCCTCTTTTTCATTCCCCCTCTCCTTTCTCTTTTTTTTCTCGAGCAGGTTAGGTAAATACCTACTATGTATTCGTACTTTTTTTATTTCGTCAATAACTTTTTTTTTCATTCTTTTTTCTACTCTATCTCCAATTTTTTCTTCTTTCTATCTCCTTTTTTCCTTTTTTGTCTATCTTCTTTCTTTTTTCTTTCTTTCTTCTTTATGTCCTATAGTTTGTTAGTTTTTCTTTCTTTATCTATTTATTTCTTCTCTAGGTCTCATATTTTCTATCTTTCTTTCTTTCCTTCTTTATTTTGCCAGTCTCATCTTTTCCTTATTTCTTTCTTCATTTTTCATTATGTCTCAGTTTGTTTGTTTGTTTGTTTCTTTCTTTTCTCGTCTTTCTTTCATTGACTCTGTCATACTTCCTTTCTTCTTCGCACCAATCCATCTTTCACATTCCGTCCCTCCTTCCTCTATTTTTTCTTCATTTTCTTCCTTGTCCTGCCAAATTCTTCTTCAATATTCAAACTAACCAGTGAATCACCTATAAACCGTTAACCTTGACATTGTCCCTTTTCTCATTTAAGAATCACCCTTTCTTTCTCTTCCTAACTGAATTTTCACTTAACCCCTTTTTTGATCATGATCATGATGATTATGATAACGATAATGATGATTCCCTTTCAGTAATTGAAAGCAATTTGAATTGTGTCATAACAAGAAAACTTTTCGATTTATTCCCACCTACACTTCCGTTAACTTGGGCACCCCACTTAAAACTTGTAAAGGCCCCTACTCCCTTGACGTTGACACCTTCACCGTGGGGCGCCATTATTTTCTTTTTTTTCTTCTCTCTAGCTGTGCAATTGCATTTTCTTTGCCCCTTCCCCCCAATCAGAGAGTCCGCACCCAGCTGATTAAAAGTGAGCGATGATTGGGATAACGAGAATAGATCTGATTTAGTCACTTTCGATACGATTAATATTAATGAGTAATGATGGGGATATTAGTAGCAATAATAATAATAATAATAATAATAATAATAATAATAGAAGAAGAAGAAGAAGAAGAAGAAGAAGAAGAAGAAGAGGGTGGTGGCAGTACGTGGAAAAGCCGTTGCAAAAACAAATTATAATGCTAATACTATTACAACTACTGCTAATAATAATCGATAAATGTGTAAGAAATGATAAAAACAAAAATAATGAAGAAGAAGAAGAAGAAGAAGAAGAAGAAGAAGAAGAAGAAGAAGTTCATCCAACTCTGACTACATTCATTTCCTTATCTAGATATATTATATACTTGTATATATGAAAAAAGAAATATATATATATATATATATATATATATATATATATATTGTCGATATTCGAAATGTAAGAAAAAAGCAAATCGAAAATGTATATATATATGTCGATATTCGAAATGTAAGAAAAAAGCAAATCGAAACGCTACGTAACGATAGCGTTCTAATTCCAGTTGTGTTAACGAAATATCAATTTCAGAAATCATTGATTTATTGACGGAACTTTAAGTATATGAATTTTTTAGAAAGTCTGAAAATTGTTAAAATAAAATGAATATTTTTGTTGTATTGCTAATTAAAGTAATTATTCTGGACACGTACTTTAATCTTGTGCAGGGATGTTAGAAGCTTTCTTGTACAAGATTTTACTACGTGTCCTGAAGAAGGTTACATAAACCGAAACCATATAGCGTCGACATTAACATCAAGAATAATTTCATCTTTTAGAACATTTTGTATTTTTCTATTTTTTCCACAGACTGTCGGATTAATTTCCCCATTTTACTCTCATATAAACACACACACACACACACATATATATATATATATGAGGAAAGAGGATTGAAATAAATCCGACGGAATGCAGTAGAGATATGAGGAAACCTAAGGACAAAACTCAGACAATCGTATGTACGATATATTTCGCTAGAGCCTTGAGGTTGGCATCATCAGTCGTTTTATTGATTATCAAAGGTATCATACAATTGTTTTATGGAGGGGGAAATGGACGGGGGAGGGGGGATCAAATTCCCTCCAAGAAGGCTAACCCTACAAACTTGTCTCTTTTACTCTGATTATCCTCTCTCTTCGCTTTCGTTCTCCTTCCCTTTCTTCCCAATGATTCCCGTCTGACCAATCAATAATAATAATAATAATATTTAGGAAGGTGATCCACTGGGAATTATGCAAAAAATTAAACTTTAACCATACAACAAAATGGTATATGCATAAACCAGAATCTGTTCTTGAGAACGAAACGGTATAAAATTCTCTGGGACTTTGAAATAAAAACGGATCACCCCATCCCAGCAAGAAGACCAGATCTAGTGTTGATAAACAAAAAAGAAAGAACTTGTCGACTGGTGGATTTTGCAGTGCCAGCGGATCCCAGGGTGAAGCTAAAGGAAAATGAAAAAATGGACAAATATCTTAATCTTGCCAGAGAACGGAAAAAGTTATGGAACATGAAAGTGAAAGTTATACCAATTGTAGTTGGTGCACTTGGAACAGTCCCAAAAGGATTAGAAAAGGGTTTGGAAAGTTTGGAAATCATAGGAAGGATTGAAACCATTCAGAACACTGCACTGCTGCAATCTGGCAGATTACTCAGAAGAGTCCTGGAGACCTGAGGAGACTTGCTGTCACTCAGACTCCAGTGAAGGACCATCAGTTAATGCTGGTGTGAAAACTCAAAAGGAGTAAAATAATAATAATTTTGACCATACAACAATAATGGTATATGCATGAACCAAAATCCTGAAGACCCGAGGAGACTTGCTGACACTCAGACTCCAGTAAAAACCAAGTTGTAAGGTTGGTGGGAAAAACTCTCAAAGAGTGAAATAATATATCCAACACATACGACAAAATGGTATATGCATAAACGAGAATATGGTCTTCAAAAAGGAACACAGATTGGGACTTTGAAATAAATATGTATCACCTTATTCCAACCAGAAGACCATAACTAGCATTAATTAACAAGAAAAAGAGAACTTGTAGATTTTGCAATCCCAGCGCTCACAGGGTGAAAATGAAAGAAAACGAAAAGATTAACAAATATCTGGACCTATTTAGAGAATTGAAAAAAACTGTGGAATTGATACCAATTGTAGTTGATGCATTTGGTACGGTCCCCAAAACTTTGGAAACAGACTAGAGGAACTGAAAATTAGGGGAAGAAGCGAGACCATCTAGACAACTGAATTACTGAAATCGGCGAGAATACACAGAAGAGACTTTTCACTCAGACTCCAGTTAAAGACCATCGAGCTTACGCTGGTGTAAAAAACTCACAAGCAGTGAAATAATGCTAATTTTCTTCTACGTAGTTATATGGTATAGAGTATTCATATACAATACTATTCATTTTCAAACAGATCCATTTGACACATAGATGAGACTTTATCAAATACTACCACCCCCAGTTCAAAGTGAATCTGTGAGTAATGGCCAGAAAGGCGTGACTCTACACTCCCCCAAATCTACAAAACTTGAGCTAAACCACCGGGTACGTTTTAGTATCATACCCACGACACCCTTTTCGTGGGATGGGAGTCTTATCTCTCTGCGGGGGATACAGTCGACTTATTCCAAGCTCCACTGGCGGGCGGTAGTATATACGGTGTTCAGCCATAAATTAATGACTTTTTGTCTAAAAAAATCAAGGGTCGACCTCCACCCGAGATCGACTCATACACGAGTGTATACGGTATTTAACTATAAAGATATAAACAAATTTGTACATCGTTATGGAGTCGTTAACCTGTCGCAGAATGAAAGGTCTGTCGCTTTACAAGCAATAAAACTGACAAGCTCTACAGCTGGTAGGGAATCTTGGGCTTTCAGTCGCCCATTCGACATTCCGTAGACACCTTTAAGTGTCGTAAACTATTCTATAAATAAAAAAGAATATCACTGAGCCGGCGCTCCGAAACTAATGCATCCCATTTATATCCTCTTAAACTGTAAGAGATACATAAAGTAGAACTTCATCTGTAATATGGAAATGCATTTTTCCATATAGACAATTCCGTTGATGGTTCACTAGAAGTGAAACCTTCACACCTACCTAAACAGAAGTAAAATTGTGGCGATGGCTTGGGTATTCATACATTTTATACTTCCCAACTACTCAGCACGAGAAGGATGCGACACACAGTCAATTTCTTTCGTGGAGTTTGAATTCAGAGTTTTCCTCCTCCTAGACAAGTAACCTAGCCGAGGTTAAAGAGCCCAGCCTGCAAAACTATTTACCGATAGCTGGAGGGAGAGTAGTTGGATGCATACCTTTCCCAAGCGTATTAGCGCAGTGTGTAATGCAAACAACATCATCCATGATTTAAACTGGGGTGACGAGTCCATTTCATACGACTAACCATCCCATCACACGCTTTCATATATATATATATATATATTAGTAAAATTGGCGGAGTGTCAGCCGGACAGTGAGGGAGTCTAACCCATTTTCGCAAGGGAGATTGTTTTTGCTGAGGTGGAGCGCCTCACCTACTGACAGCTGCCCACTTTATCGTACCGATCAGATTACCAAATCAGTGCTACTCATGGGCTGAGTTTGTGGGAACTGGTATCGAATCAGGAATCTTGCAATTCCTCGGTGGGTGCTCTTCTGAGTTAGAACGATCCATTAATCTTAAGTATTTACATGCCTCAGATATTTGTCCTAAACTTAGATTGTCATCTTTCTTTTTGCACACTCAGGGATTGAATCTCCACACTTTCTAGGTAGACTCCATCAGTATTATAGCAGTGGTACTAGAATTCTTATATTTCATTAGAATAGTCATTATTATTATTATTAATACTTTTACTTTTACCCTTTTCTTATAATAAAGTACATTTTGCGTGCTGATTTTGTTTTTAATTACTGTATACCAACTTTTATAGCCCACTGTATTAGTATATATATATATATATATATATATATATATATATATATATATATATATATTGTATGGAGGTAACTGTGTGAAGCTGGGGTTTTAGGATTCTTATGCATTCATCAGTTAGAGAAGCTTTTTTCTAATGTTAAAATGGTAATTTTTTAGTGTTGTTTGAGGTTGTGTATTTGTGTGCATAATCTTCTGTTCACTGTTGTGTTTATATATATATATATATATATATATATATATTATGCCTATTACTAATAATGAGCATTCCACTAAATAACCACAAAAACCAACTGAGCAAGCGATAAACATATTATACATATATATATTATAAAAACATACTATATTTATATATGTATATGTGTGTGTATGAATGCGAGTGTGTGTTTGTTTGTGTATGTGTGTGCAATGAGTGAATTATTTAAGTTAGTATTTAATAGTTGTGTCTGTTGTATAACGAATTTAAATAATTGAAAAATATATTTAACCTAAAGACCCCCACAAAATCATAATCTATTTTTTGTTTCAGGCTGGAAATTGCTTTCTCATTATTTTTAGCCTATTGCTCTAGTAAACATCTCACTATGATGTGCCATTTTCTGCAGGGTCACAGTTACATGCCAAAACATAAAGCATTTTATTTATCGACATCACATAATATCAAGTCATTGGTTTCATTATTGTAGCTCGAATATCAAAGCCATATCCTGAGGGAAAAGATATGAACCCAATTACCCACCTCCAAACATCGCTAAATAGTAGGGTAGAACGAGCTCCTTATCTAGCAGAAGGAAAACTCTGGATTCAAACCTGTTAAACCCCGGTTAAAAATTGACCCTGTATCGCACCCTGATGATGTATATTTAAAATTTCAGTTTTTAATTGTCTATAATCAACTGTTTGTATACAGATATGTGTAAAGTATTTCTAAATGTATACATAGTCCTATGTATTCTTACTTAGTATAGACCGGCGATCAGAGAAGCCCCACTGATCAATCGGCTGGTCATGTCACGTCCTAGCACCTATATGATTATCCTGACCCTATTTCCCTCTCCGATCAATCGGCTGGCCATGTCACACCCTAGCACATATGTGATTATCCTGACCCTATTGACTTAATGACAACCCCCAACCCTTTTATCATATATGTACTACAAGGCGGTGGTTGAGGGTCTTCATGTCCTGGCTATGACGTTAAAGTGATAGTGAGGATCTAATTCTGGAGGTCTGGGGAATATAGAACATCTCTTCATCACTATTCCTCCTAGGTTCACTCTAACCCGTGAGCAATGTTTCAGTACCTGTAAAGGTCCCTTTCTATGGGTTAAATAGAAAAATGTGTTTATAAAAAATTTCGTATCCATTAAGAATAAATTTATTTCAAAACTTTGTCGGCATTACATGACCCACCGCATTTGATATTCCGTAAAACAAACCAAACCAAACCAAACCAAACCTATGCATTCTTATCTGATCTTGTGTCACATCCTGCTCGTACGGAGAGGTTGGTAAATACATCTATAGTTTGTATTATTTATCTAGAAATATTAAAGTATCATATTTGAATAGATAATATATATAACAAACACTTACACACACACACACACACACACACACACACATATATATATATATATATATATATATATATATATATATATATACTCGTATATTAGTATGATAATAAATCTTACTCCAAGAGATAGTCATCATTTGGAATGAATAAGAAAGCCATGCTGGGGGATGGAGGGTCGATTGCCTGGCACTTTAGAGCTGATCCTATCTAGTCCTGTCGACTGGTAAACAGAAAGTAGATATTTCTTGCAAATTGGCTCTCAACAACGCTATCGGGATTCCCGTTTCTATATGGAAGAAATCCAACTCCCAAGCATAAAACACAAGTGTGAAATTATATATATATATATATATATATATATATATATATATATATGTGTGTGTGTGTGTGTGTGTGTGTGAGTGTGTCGCCATTGCAGCAGTGATGCGTCAAGAGAAAGGAATGAATTAATCTAATGGTACTAAGCTTATTGATATGGTCTGTTTATGATACTAAGTTACAGCTGATGGCAAGGCTCTGGGGAGTTTGGAGTCACTCCGCCATTGCCATACTTCCAGGTCTACTCTGACCAGGTATGGCAGTACATGATAGGGTACTAGCTAGAAGACAAATACATCCGTTGAAAATTACTAGTATTAGGAATTCTTCTTCTAATTTCCAATTCCTCCAGTCATTTCCATTCCGAGGGCACCAATAACATTTGGTACCAACTTCATCCTGATGTTCCACAGTTTTCTTTTAAGTTATAAGGAAAGATTATTATTATTATTATTATTATTATTTACTCCTTTTGAGTTTTCACATCAGTGTTAGCTGATGGTCTCTCACTGGAGTCTGAGTGACAGCAAGTCTCCTCAGATCTCCAGGACTCTTCTGAGTATTCTGGCAGATTGCAGCAGTGCAGTGTTCTGAATGGTTTCAATCCTTCCTCTGATATCCAAACTTTCCAAGCCCTTTTTCTAATCCTTTTGGACTGTTCCAAGTGCACCAACTACAATTGGTATAACTTTCACTTTCATATTCCATAACTTTTTTCAGTTCTCTGGCAAGGTCCAGATATTTGTCCATTTTTTCATTTTCCTTTAGCTTCACCCTGTGATCTGCTGGCACTGCAAAATCCACCAGTTGACAGTTCTTTCTTTTTTGTTTATCAACACTAGGTCTGGTCTTCTTGCTGGGATAAGGTGATCCGTTTTAATTTCAAAGTCCCAGAAAATTTTGTGCGTTTCGTTCTCAAGAACAGATTCTGGTTTATGGATATACCATTTTTTTGTGTGGTCAAAATTATTATTATTATTATTATTATTATTATTATTTATACAAATCATTGGCAGAATACTTTATGAATGTATGCAAATCATTTGTATTAATATTAATATGAATAACCAATAAACATTACCGCCACTTCTTGTCCCAAAATGGCAACAACGTTGGAATGGGAGTACACCGAATGAATTATGAATCAAGTCAACAATTGGAAAATGGAAGCGGAAATATAAAAAAAATCCCGAGAGGAAGAAGTATACTGGCTTCGGTGCGCATTATCCATTCAAATTACGGTCTCTTTTATACACAACCACGGTATAATATATATATATATATATATATATATATATATAATATATATAATATATATATATATATTGTTATTCATATGCAGTCCTGTTTCGCTGTTCCCAACTCGTCAGTGTGACTAGACAAGGCAGGTTGCTTTAGGCAGGGTTCGAAACCAGACATTTGTTGTTATTCATTTTTAACCCACTGCACCATCAACACACCCACATTTTAGAAATTGAATTTCACTGTTATATACATATGATGCCACAGGGGGTGCTCTATCGATCTTAAGAAGATATATATATATATTATATATATATAATATATATATATATATATATAATATATATAATAACTTCTAATTATTAGCTTATCTCACTTCCTTCCTCTCTAATTCTTCATTTTTTTGTCTTTTTTATCAATACAATTTCTTCGATAAAATGTGTCTATCTGTATGTCTATCTATCTATCTCTCTTCATCCACTTTCCTCACTAACTATACATTTCTTTCTCTCTCTCTGACTCTGTCTCTCTTTCTTTATTTCTTTCTATCCCCACTCTCTATCTCTATAATGCTTTTCTTAGACTCTCTCTATCTCATTTCTATCTTTTTTTTTCGTTTTCTTCAATACGTCAATAATTCAGTAATATATGACAGTAAGTCTGCTCCTATTAACACACACACACACAACACACATTATTATATATATTATATATATATATATTATATAGATATCTATATATATATATATATACGTATATATTAAGAGAGATTGATTGCTAGATGAATATTTGCGTATATCTTTATACAAACAAATCTGTTGACAGTACGAACATTCATCTGGCCACATAGGCATCTCTTCGCACCCCACCCAATGTTATAATACAATATTATATCCTCTCCGATAAGTTATGTATCTCTAAATCTCCGGCACAATGTGAATATTTATAAAATGAACGTCGATCTATTTACTAAATCCCATTTGTACGTCACCGTGCAATCATCCTACTAAAACTCGTACACATGAATATATAATATATATATAATATATATTATATTATATGTGTGTGTGTGTGTGTGTGTTGTTTATATATGTTGAGAGATATACATATTTATATTATTTACATATATATATATATGATATATATGTATATTCTTATGTTTATATTACATATGTTTACATATACATGTATATATATATATCTATAAATGTACATATATATAATGTATAATATATATATATATATATATATATATATATATATATATAATATGTACATATATATGTATATAATATATATATCTATAAATCATATATATATATATATATATATATGCATATAAGTATATATATGTATGTATATACAATATATATGCATATGTATACATATATATATATTATATATATAATATATGTATAAGTATATATATATATATGTATATATACATATATATATACATATGTGTAAGTATATATATATGTATGTATATACATATATATATTATATATGGTATAAGTATATATATATGTATGTATATAATATATATATACATATGTTAAAAGTATATATATGTATGTATATACACACACAATATATATATATATGTATATACATATATATATATCATATGTATAAGTATATATATGTATGTATATACACACATATATATATATAATATAATATATATATATATATATGTATTACATATATATATACATATGTATAAGTATATATATGTATGTATATACACACACACACACACAATATATAATATAATATATATATATATATATATATATATATAATATAGGGGTAATGTTTATTGATTTCCTTAAAGTACAGACAACCAACTATTGCAAGAGTCAATTAAGATCATGAGGAAACAGATTTATTCGCCTAAATTTCATAATCGATACTAGACGACACAAAATATACGAATCTGACCAGCGTACAATTAATGCGCGATTGAGCTGAGAGGTTCGGGCCAAAACGTTTAATTTCACGGTGGGGGGGTGGATGGTTTTGCAGGGAAGCTGGGAGGGGGGATCGTCTGACAATAACACGTATTAATAGACAATTAATCCTAATACCCGTCCTTAGATGGCATGGCTAGACTGAACAACGTTTTCCCCTTCTTAATGCGAAATATTGCTGTAGAAATTTAATCGCGTTTAATATTATATCAGATTTCTAAACCTTGTAAAAAATCCACTTTCCCGAATAATGTAGTGTATATGATTTACTGATATTAATGGCATGTCAACCTGTCCTAGATATTAGAGAACCATGATTATTGTAGAGCGTCCGTCTAGGAACCACAGGGTTCCAGGTTCGATACCGGTCATCGCCAACTCACGTATGAGTACCACAGGGATCTGTGCGGTAAAGTGTGTAGCCGATTGTAGATTGTTTTGCGTCTTATTTGGCACGCCCAAACTCCTTAGTCCAGTGCTTGTGAAAAGAAGGTAGACTCCCTCGCTGTCTGGCTGATACCGACTTTAGGCCACTCTGACGGCTTACTTTAATGCATGGCTAGACCGAACAACGTTTTTATCCCTTCTCAACATGAAATGTTGCTGGAGAAATTTAATCGCATTTAACATCGTTTGGAATTCTGATGCTTGTAAAATCTATCATTACCACATAATGCTTAATGCATCCTATATGATTAACTGATTGATTTTAATGGCATGTCAACCTGGCTGGGGATATTTTATGCCTAGAATCTAGTGAATAGTGTTTATTATACCTTCATATTTATATTTTTGTGTAGTTATTTCATAAATTTTTCCTTTTTGAATATGTTTATGTTATATTAAGAACTAACAGAGCTACTCAGCGTTACTCGTGATTTAAAAAAGTTAAAAATGGATATTTATCTATATTTATATATAGATTAATAATACTTTTCTCTATATCTATTTCATTATCTTGTTTTTAAATTGGTTATTTTTATAATTCTTTTTGTTTGTATTTTTCTTTTATTTGTTTTTCATTTGCTTTTTATTATGTTTTATTCTTTATTAATTTGTTTTACATTTTAATAATTTTTAAAATGAATTCCTATTTATACAATTGATTTATATTCTTTTTACTAGCAAAATAAAAAGACACCCTCCGGGCGATATAAAAATAATTTTTTGAAATATATTGCCTGGGTGGATGGGAGCTTAAAATTCAATGTCATAGAGTGTGTACCATAAGTATGTAAAATCGTCAAATTTATTAAAGGAGTAAAAAAAAAGAAAGAAAGACATTTTGAATTGGAAACAGTTACGATAACTTTAAATATTATATTAAAATAAAACAATCTATATATAAATATATAACGCCGGGCATCTATTTATTAAAACAATGAAGATTGTCTAACGTTGCATGCTCACATTTTGAGTATATTTATTCTATGTTATGACGTTGGATTATGTGTTGGGTAATGTGACGTAGGCAGTGACATCATTTTTGTTACAGACAAAAACTAGAAGCGAATCTCCATTATTAATAGATATTTTTATTTAGCTTTTCTCATAGAAAAGAGGAGTAAGAAGTTATTTAACTTCCTATCATAAAATATAGAGTGTTGATTCTATTTAATTTTGGTATTTGCTCGTCTGAACCAATTTTCTTTATAAAATACGTGGACCCGTTCGTTGTACAAACATACATACATACCTATATACATACAGACATACTCTTTCCTT
The DNA here is from genome assembly GCA_023376005.1 of Doryteuthis pealeii. Taxonomy (NCBI): domain Eukaryota; kingdom Metazoa; phylum Mollusca; class Cephalopoda; order Myopsida; family Loliginidae; genus Doryteuthis; species Doryteuthis pealeii. The sequence continues at coordinate 18,733,495 of CM042175.1, forward strand.
TATACTATATATATTATATATTAATTATTTATTATATATATTATATATTATAAGAGAGAGGAAGAGAGAGAGAGAGGCCGAGAGAGAGATCCTATTCATAGGAACATAGATTGATTTGATTTTAGACAGAATGATTCATTGATTTAAAATGATTGATTGATTTTACCGGCTAACCAACCTGTCTAGTGTTATTTTATGCCTAGACGGTTAGCGGACATCCACTTCTTTGTACGTTCATATTGACATTTTTTTTNGCAGACGAAAAAATGAACCACTGAGCCCACCGTGACGCCTTAGCCTGTGAAACTATAAAGTGATCCCTGAGTGTAGCTGCCGCAGTCCTATCTCCAAAGATCTTTTTTTTCTGTTTTGGTTTAAAGGACACGCCATCCTTATGCCCGCCTGCAACGATTCAGCCGACCTGTTTAATCTCTCATAACAAACCCCAAGTACCTTGTGATGTGCTAGAAGGTGATTGGCTGAAGGCGGCCTAGTATACTGCTATGCAAACTGTAATCTAATGGTAAGTTTCCAATTCATGAATATCGTGAGGAGTGTGGGAATACAACTTCATGTCATTATCCCAACGTCGGACTCTTACTCGAAGGAAGTAGTCTCTGTCTAGATCCCACCTAGTGGTTAAATAGCATGAAATAAGTTTTTGTTAAAAACATCGTTCATCTTAAAAAACTAAGTTTAAAACGCAATTTGAATACACAAACATAAGAACGAATAAACATAGAACTCTTAATGCATAAAATACACCCATGGTTTGACATGCCGAAATTCTCAGAGCCTCAACCACACCAAAACCCATCCTGAATATAACAGCGAGTATACTCCAAAAGGATTAAGGACAGCATCATTGTGGCCACAAATAGCATACCTGGCGTTTGTTTTGCTAATCTACTGCCATAGCTTTTAGCGTTTGTTTTGTCTTTGTTTTTTTTTTTTGCCGTAAAGGCTAGCAACCTTCATGTGGTTTAATAACTGCCCAAAGCCTATCATGTATTTACGAACCTTCAGAGCTCTGTCGACTGGGACTGTAGAAGACGCCTGGCTCCACCTCTTCAGAGGCGGTAATACCTTTCAATGTGATCAACCTGTTGACCAATGGTTGGCGCCAAACGTGCATGCTTAAGGGACGAATCCTGCTGACTGACAGTCCACATTGGCATTGCAACACTCACTACTCTTTATACCCCTTTTGCTGATGGGAGGTCGGAATAGAGCCCATCCCCGAACTAACTTGTTGGTTAACGGACCAAGGCCCTAGCACTTATTAAATTGTACCGACCCTATTTGCTCTCCTGTATGGCCAGACACCATCAGTGTATTTGCTCAGAAGACAGTAGTTGAGGGTCATAAGCGTTCCTGCAGTATGACATTAAATTTGCACCTAATGGTGACCATCTCTGGAGCTCTGGGGAATGCGGAGTACCTTAACGATTCGCATTCACTGACCGCAGGTCTACTCTTGCACTCGCGGAGTAGGAGTACCTGTTAGGAATCTCATCTATGGCTTAGATAGATCAAAAAAGATGAGTTTTAAAAAAAATGTCGTTGACATTGACTCCAACAGCCCACGACCCTGTAGTAATATATGTTTTGTTCGCAAATCGAATCAAATCGATCTGTTTAAAAAAGCAAGCATATAATTTAAAGGAATAAAAGTCGATAACATGACATAGCTATTAAAAAAATATCGTAAACGACTTGCCATGAATGAACACCTCCAATGATCAGACATGTTCTAATCTCACAAATATCTAAATTTAGTCTAAAATCATTCTTCCTTTCAAATAGTGTACTTTTCCTATTTATTACATTTTCGGGTATTCAGCTTTATCTTCGTTTTACGCGACCCTTTAGGATAAAAAACAAATTTCATAACCTCTTTTATGAAGAAAAACGAAGTGACTGACAAATACCGAAGCGATTTAGTTCTTTGTTTTGTTTTCTAAGTGCTTTCTGTCTTTCTTGACTCTCTCTGTCTCTTCTGTCTCTCTCTTCTTCTTCTCTTCTTTTTACTTCTTCTTCTTTGGCTTACTTTTGCTTCTATCATTTCTTCGTTGTTATTACTATCGATGCTCACATGCACGAAGGTACTCGAGTTCGAATTTGTCGATTGCATTTTTGCTGTTAAATTCAAATTAAAATATTTCATTTGGGTTCTTCTTTCCGTATTTATTATAATTTTATTTATTTATTTTCTTTTTTTGTAATTGTAAAAGGAAAGTGAAATTGTGAATTTAATATAAGTTAATGTGCACTGGAGAAAGGACAAATTAATTATAGGAAATAAAGTATTAAGTTGCGTGCAAAGACGTCTCGCTTCGGAAGCTACGGGAAGAAAAATTGATTTTCACTTTATCTAATTTATTTATTTTACTTTTCTGTTTATCGATATCTTATTAAACGATGTTGTCAGGGCAAAGTGTTTAAATTATTCCATGAACATGACCGTATTAAACATTCCACAGATAAATGATGTCCCTTCAAAAAAATTACGGCAAAAAATCATTCGATGTATTAACTTTTAATTTGTAATAACAGCGGAATTCCCAATATGTCCAAATATTCTGCTAATACTTGAGGCACACAAAAGTTTATGACTGCTATTTATTTAATAGGAAATTACAGCATAAAGAGGGAACATGATAGCACTGTTGGATAGAGCAAGTTTTACACCATAAAACACTATTTTTATAGATTCCCAGCTGCCTTGTCGGTGGCGCTTAGTATAGCGTCGACTATATCCTCTGAGGAGGGGTAAGACTCCACACAAAGAATCTTCCTAGTTGAAAGGGCGCTACAAGGATGTAGAGGACAAATGGGGAGTCCTTGTGGCGTAGTGGCTCAAGTGCTAGATTAGGAACATTGTAGTAGCGAGTTCGAACCCCTGTAAAGCTACTAGGTTCATTTTCGGACTAATACAACCGATCGTACCACCTATGTGTTAAATTGTGCCACTACTGTTCTTCTCCAAGGATGGATTGGGGATTAAGTAACCCACAATGGTTGTTTATGCATTAAACAAGAAACCAAACCAACTAGAGAAAACATAACCCTGTTGGATAGAGCAAGTTTCAGCTACAAAACACTATTTTCACTGAGTCACAAGCAATAGCTATGTATTTTAACCAAGTGATAAACAAGACCCTTTGAACGGTTTGTTTAAGAAATAATACCTCGAAAATTTTCCACAAAAATTTCATCAGATACAGGGAACACAATTACACTGTTGATTAGAGAAAGTTTTCAGTTACAAAAAACTATTTTCTTCAGAGTTACAGAAGCATAAATATCATCATGAACAGCTGTTTACTATGAAAAACTAATTATAATCTTTCTTTCTACTGAAATAGAAGCATCATTATCATTAGGGATAGTTGTTAACTATGGAATGCTAATTAGAATTTCGTATGTCTTCCTAAATAGAAGCATCAATATCATTAGGGACTGCTATTAACTATTCATCAATCAGCCAGGAGTGGTATTACGTATTATGATGTTATCTATGGATTAAATAGATCAAAAATGAGTTTTGAAAAATGTGTTTAAAAATTGAATACCCGACAAGGATGAAAACGTCTTCGGAATGGAGTAGCCCCTGAGTTCATATGCTTAAAAATCATACATACCCCCCATCAGAAGAATTGGCATTAAATAATTCATAAGGGTTGATATGCCATAAAACCAAACAATAAAAAAACTATTTAATCTAATGAAAAGTGAAAATACAGATAATTTTTATGGAATGACATTAAATCAGACTGATTGGGAAATGTTTATGGAATACTTTTTGAATTGAGATTTTTTTAGCAACAGTGGGTCATTTTGGTTTGGTTTGGTTGGTTGGTTGGGGTTTACGGCATGTCATCCCCTTGGGTTATTTTATGCCGAAAATATTTAATGCCGACAAAGTTTTGAAATAATTTTATTTTTAATGGATAATACAATTTTGTTTATAAACTCATGTTTTCTATTTAATCCATAGATGGGACCCTAACAGGTATTACCACTCTGGGTCAGAGTGGACCAGGGGTGCTCCACATTCCCCAAACCTCCAAAACTGGAACCTCACCATCAGATAGAGTTGAATGTCATTCCCAGGACATGTAGACCCTCAGCCACTACCTTCTAGTACCTATATGATAAGAAGGATTGGGGATTGCCATAAGGACAATAGGGTTGGGGCAATCATATAGGTGCTAGGGCTTGACATGGCCAGCCGATTGAGGGGGCCTCTCCGACTGCCCGTATAGCCC
>CM042175.1:18745265-18772765 GCA_023376005.1 Doryteuthis pealeii
TAAAAATAAAATCATTGAGAATGTGATGTCAATAACTAAGGGAATTATGACTTGAGTAGTAATATAGTTTCGGTTACAAACAGAAAAACACACAATCTCCATTATAATAAGATATATAATTATTAGTATAAGATAGGAATGTTTGAAACCATAGAAATGTGTCCACATTATTTGTATTATAAAGTTTGGGTATATTTACTTTTGTTATTTTGTTTTACGGCATATCAATGCCGAGTCATTTTTAATAAATACATTAGATCCAGCTTGCTTATATTACCTGCTATTGCTTAAGTGGTCAACCCAATTACGTATTGAACAAGCTCATCACTGATTAACTTGGTTTATCAGTATTTTAAGCGGAAATTGACAGTAATATATTTTCTGGAGGGATCTTACCCCTCTGCAGAATATTCTAAACCCCGACGACAGAGCTGTGATTAATTTTTCGTAAGACCTGATGCATGTTTAATTATTTGAATTCTCCTTTTTATATTAACATACCTAATAGGACTGTCACAATTATTTGTGAAGTTTTTCTAGTCATTACATTCCATTATTTTTTTAAAATCTTTTTATTTATATTTTTTTAAATTTCAATATCTTTCTCAGTTTCACCTTCTCATCCCTATAAACATCTTCTTACTCTCATTATTATTGACAGCTTTCTTTCATCACTGAGATCAATAGCTGTTGACACTAACCCTTTCTCCCCTCTCCCACTAACAACCTAATAATATTCCAATACAGGTATTAAGGTATTTACTCATAGCTTAATTTTCACATCAATCAGCGTTTCTTCCTTTTAGGCCATTATTCCTCGCCCCCAATTCAGCTTTTGAGTTATTTTAATTCGTTTTATGATTCAATAATTAGGCCTTCATAGGAATTCGCTTCTCTTCTCTCTTTCTCTTTCTCGTGATTCTTTTTTTTTATTTTCGTTATTAAACAAAAAAAATCCTCTTTTTACATCTATTAGCTGTTCTATCTTGTCTCCTCGCCCCACCACATCTATTTTTGTGTCAGTCAGACACGATGACAGACTAGAAGATAATTGCAGTAACAACAACCAGGAAAATATTGCAATAAATTAAAATACATCTTGAAAATTGAAATCATACAATATACATTCTAGAACACACAAAAAAGCAGAGTAAACACATGGAGTAAATTTTTTTTTAATTAGGATATTAAAAAAATATACAAAAGGAAAACTAAATGAAAGAAAACTAATAAAAGTTTATTGTAGTTCTTTTTTTTCTTTTTTCTTTTTCTAGTTTGTTAAAATGTATCGAAATTTTTAGTCAGATTTTTCTCTACCCACTTGCTGAATAATTCAATCATTTCTTTTTATTGGATTTAATTACAAAAAAAACTGGAAGAAAACCTGAAGAGTGTAATTATACCTTTGCCATCAGAAATAGAAATGATATTTGTTGGAATTTTGCACATTTGGTTCTATGGAAGGAAAATACGGACTAAAAAGTTTAAGTGACAAAAGAAGAAAAAATATTTTAAAAAAAGAAGAAGAAGAAGAAGAAGAAGAAGAAGAAGAAGAAGAAGAAGAAGAAGAAGAAGAAGAAATAAATGTTAAAAGCTAGTAATAAACGAAAAGATCTAATATTCAAAAATATGTGCTAAAAGTAATGCCCTCTATAAATTTTAAAATTAATAGATAAAAGGGAGTACAATAATACTTATATAGAGTGCAGGTTTTCTGCGAATTTAAAAACAAAAATTTTCTTAGTCATTACTGTGGACATTATTTACACTAGCGATAAATGAATTGAATGATTATAACGGCATATCAAACAGTCTGTGGTTATTCTGTGCGTAAAGGTTAGCGAATCGCGTAAACCATACCTTTATATTTACGTTTTCTTTTCTGTTAATATTATTATGTATACTATACGTCAATATATAAGTTTCTTGATAGTTTTTCTCACACTGCTATATCATATCAAGTGTAGCGTAAAGGTCAAGGTCGAGTTATAATAGCCGTCCTAATAGAAACAACATACGCAAGTCGATAATAGTCGAAAAGGGGTTGTTTATTTCTTTCTAGGCTCATGGGCTCTTTTTTCAGAGAGAGAGAGAGAGAGAGAGAGAGAGAGAGAGAGAGAGAGAGAGAGAGAGAGAGAGAGAGAGGTGAAGCTGTTCTATCGTAAATCACGTTCATGCGCACTGTTCGTTGCTAGCTTAGACACGTCACCGTGTCCCACGTCTGCCTCCGACCAAGGCCCTGACGAAAAAAGGGCGATTTTTTCTCTTCCTCCGTCTGTGGTCCGGGAGTACATATCCTTTTCTACCCTGCGCAGAAAACCTAGGACTTCCGTTTTTATTTTTAAATCTAATTCCGGGGTCATTGATCGGCCAATGGCTAGCACTCGTTGAGTGTTTACAATTCCAAACTTTAACCTCTTTTTGTTCTAATTTCTTTTTCTTCTCTTTCTCCAGAAATCTGGTTACCGTTTTTTTTTTAAATTTCCAAATTCTCCGTATACATTAATAATTACGCTACACATGTCTAATACAGTATGTGTATGGCTTGAAGAACTCCTATCTAAAATTAATAATTTGTGAACAATTATATGGTTTCTAGTAGCTATTTCTACTTAATCATAATTAAAATATTGTAAATTTATGATTTCAAGTAACTAATAGTAAGGCTCCTCAGCAAACGGTACAAGAGGGGCGGTCAAGTCAGCTGCCATGGGTGCAACAGGGGGCACAACATTGGCCAAACCTAAAAGCGTGTGCATTGAAATATGTTACCAAATTTTTGTCAATATACTGCTTTATGTATGCGTAGAATTCGAAAGTGGGCGGATAGCGAAAGCTTTAAAAAAATCTGAGTTAAATCAAACTTAACGGACCTAAATTCCACCACCGTATGTTACCCCACCGAAAGAAAAAAAAATACTAAAAATCAGGGAATTAACCGAATTTAATGACATTTTCAGTGTTGATATATCAATGAATAAGAGATATAATGCACTAGTGATTTTATCTCAAACCTTTTACATTTTTTCAGGTCAGTTAACTTTGAACAACGTATATTTGAGAATCTCTGTTACACCTCAAAGATACGTGGTTTAAATTAACTGACCTGAAAAAATGTAAAAGGTTTTAAATAAAATCACTGGTACATTATATATTTTATTCATTAATATATCAACATTGTTTGTTTTTTGTCGGTGGGGTAACATACGATGGTGGAATTTAGGTCCGTTAAGTTCGATTTAACCAAAATCTGAATCACTGGAGGGGCATCGGGTTGAGCTCTTGCCTCTTTCTGGCATATATATAAAAAGGGTTGCATGTTTGCTATAAGATTGCCATAAGGATAATAAGGTAAGGACAAACAAGAGGTGGCATCATTGGGGTTTTTACTCCTCTGTAGAGATACGGTTGGTGTATTCTAAAGGCACAGCCGACAAAGCGGAGTGACAAATGGTATATGCACAAACCAAAATCAGTCATAGAAAAAGAGAAGGCTTTGAGATAAATAATGAATCATACAATCCTGACCAGAAGAATCAATTAATAAGTGGATTTTGCCGTTTCTGTGGACCATCGAGTGAAAATAAAAGGAAGCTAAAATTTAAAGAAATACTTGTATATTGTTACAAAGCTAAAATAAAAAAAGGCTGTGGAATATGAAGATGATACACACACCAATCGTAGTTGGGGCCCATGAATTAACTTGAATATTTAGAAAAGTCCTGGATGCATGGGAAGACTTGCTATTACACACACTTCAAGGAAAGACAATCACTTAAAACTGATGTGAAACACTGACACATAATAATAATAATAATAATAATAATAATAATAATAATAATAATAATAATAATAATAATAAACTGAATCACTAATAATTGCTGCACAAAATAATGCCATAAGAACAAATTAAAAGCACCTGTGCGGTGACAGAAATGAGACTGTAAACCATGTATTAAGTGAATGTAGCAAACTAGCACAACGAGAGTACAAAGCTAGGCCCGACTGGGTTGGAAAGGTGATCCACTGGGAATTATGCAAAAAATTAAACTTTGACCAGTTTGAAGATTCTCTGGGACAGAGATAAAGACGGATCACCCTATCCCAGCCAGGAGACCAGACGTAGTATTGATTAACAAAAAAAAAAGAGAACGTGTCAACTGGTGGATTTGCAGTCCCAGCAGATCACAGGGTGAAGCTGAAGAAAAATGAAAAGATGAATAAATACTTTGACCTTGCCAGAGAATTGAAAAAGCTGTAGAATATGAGAGTGAAAGTGATACCAATTGTAGTTGGTGCACTTGGAACGGTACCAATAAACCTTGAAAAAAGACTGGGGAATCTAGAAATCAGAGGAAGAATAGAGACCATCCAGACTACTGCACAGCTGCAATCGGCTAGAATACTCAGAAGAGTTCTGTAGACCTTAGGAGACTTGTTGTCACTCAGACTCCAGTGAAATACCATCAGCTGACGCTGATGTGAAAGACTAATAATAATAATAATAATGATAATAATAATTTCCATCTTTGTTTTTCTTAGAAAAAACAACTATATGGGTACTTCAAGTGACAAACTGAAGAAATATTAAATCAGAAGAGATGGACATGGCTAAGAAGGGAAAACCTAAAGAGAGAAACATAATGTATTCTAATAGCAGCACAAGACAGTGCCATAAGTACAAATTATATGAAAGCAAAAATAGATAACGTGCAACAGAATAGCAAGTGTAGAGAAAAAATCGAAACGGTTAATCATATAATAAGCGAAAGCAGCAAACTAGCACAGAGAGAAGACAAGAGAAGGCACGACTGGGTGGGAAAGGTGATTCACTGGAAACTGTGCAAGAAATAAATTTTTACCCATGCAACTAAATGGTATATGCACAAAACTGAATATGTCCTATGCATACAATTCTCTGATACAAACGGATCACGAAATCCCCACCAAGAGACCAGACCTAGTGTTAATTAATAATAATAAGAAAACTTGTCATATCGTGCATTTTTGTTGTCCTGGCGGACCACCGAGTGAAAGTAACAGAAAACGAAAAGATAAACAAATACTTGGACCTTACCAGAGAACTAAGAAATCTGTGGAACATGAAGGTAAAGACCGTACCAATTATAATTCGTACCCTTAGAACTGTCCCAAAGGGTCTGAAAAAGAGTCTGGGTGAATTGGAGATTAGAAAAAAAGAAAAAAAAAAAAAAAAAAAACGAGACCATCAATTACGGCGTTGTTAAAATTGACTAGAATACTCAGAAGATTCCTGAATACTTGAGGAGACTTGCTGTCACTCAGTCTCCAGTGAACCACCGGCTAATGCGCGTATGAAAAAAAATGCACCAAAAGATTAATAATGATAATATTTCCGAGTTTTTCACACCTGCCGTAACCGGTGACAAATTCACTATTATCATTATTATTTCACTCCATTCAAGTTTTTCATACCTGCAGAAGCCGGTAGTTCATTGGAGGCTGAGTGACAGCAAGTCTCCTCAGGTCTCTAGGACTCTTCTGAGTATTCCAGTCGATCTCAATTATGCTGTAGTCTGCATGGTCTCGATCCTTCCTCTGATTTTCAATCATCCAGACTCATTTCCAACCCCTTGGGGATTGTTCCAAGGCCCCAATTACAATAGGTACGACCTTCACCCTCATGTTCCACAGTTTTCTCAGTTCTCTGGCAAGGTCCAAGTATTTGTCGATCTTTTCGCTCTCTTTCATTTTCACTCAGTGATAGGCCAGGACGGCAAATTCCATGATATATCAAGTCTTCCTCTTCTTGTTATTCAAAACTAGATCTGGTCTCTGCCGGGGTTAGGTGATCCGTCTGTTCCTCAAAGTCCCAGAGAATTTTGGGTGTCTCATTCTCCAGGACAGATTCAGGTTTGTGCATATACCATTTAGTTGAATGATATTATGATTATTATTATTATTAGCTTTCTTTTTATTATGATTATTATTACTAGCAAATATATGCACCCTCCGGGTGCAAGTATTTAATTTTTAATGTAATGAAATGTATTAAATTAGAAAGTCTAATAAGAAGGCAGATAAAAAGGTTTGAAACAGAGTGGGGGTATAATAGAAAAATAGAAATGAAACTTACTCTTCCATCACTTCCGTCTTTCATTGCTGAATTTTACTTATTTAACTATTTAGTTAAATTAGGAAATAAATAATAAAATTACACTTATTTTTCTTGTTAATGGATTTCATTTAAGATTCATTGAAGAGATTTTTGCTTATATTCATTAAAATAAAACCAAACAATTAGAAATCAATAATACTAAGCACATATTTAATAAAATCACATTTTTAATATCAATATGCAAATTAGCCTTCCCATTCACACTGCAAACCGCTATTTTCTGTATATATAAATACAATTGCATGTTATTTGTATGTGGATATGGACAACACTAATAAAAAGGTGAAGCAATTTTATTAATAATTGAGGTCTAAATATAAATAAAATCATGGAGAATGTGATGTAAATAACTATGTTAATTGTGACTCGATTAGTAATATAGTTTCGGTTACAGACAGAAAAACACACAATCTCCATTATAATAAGATTATTAGCTACTTTTTATTATTATTATTATTATTATTATTATTATTATTATTTCTCTTCTTCTTCTTCTTCTTCTTCTTTCAACATCAATAATGATGACTGTCTTGAGTGTTCTATTTAAGTTTTTGGTACATTTAAAAAATACTTAAAATCAAATTTACGCAAATTATTTTTCCATTAAATCTTTTTGCAACTTTTTTTACACAACTAGTAATCCGAAAATCGAAATCATAGACAAATTTTTCCCAAAATAGTAAAAAAAAAAAAAAAAAAATAAAATAAATAAATGTTATTCAAATTTCATGGTCTATTATTTTTATAAAGTCTGCTATATTTTAAGCAACAAGAACAGCCCCATCACTGACTAATAATGGTGGGGTTAAATAATTGCTTAACATTATAAATACCTCCTTTAGAATAACCACGATAAAAAGATTATTATCTTGTGTATTATTTGAATAGAATGAATAGCCTTAAAAAAAGAAAGAAGATTTTTTTTCTTCTTTATAGATGACATCTTGGAAATGTAACAACTAATCGGGAGATAATTTCTATCTTAAAGAATTTTTGACTTTTCAGTAAAAATAATTAAATGAATGAATAAATAAATATTGGTAAGAGTTCGGCGTCCCATTGTGGTGTCATGGTTATCAACCTAGTCCTGCAGATCGATTACATTTACGGCCAAGTCACGCTGAAAGTACAGGTCCACATTAGATCACCTGAGTTAAGCAGAGATGAGTCTGTTCAATTCTTAAATGGGTGACCACTCAAGCAATATCAGGCATTGTAAGCAACCTGGGTCCTTTATCAAGATGAATTGACTCGGCATTAAATGACTCAAAATGGGTGATAGGCCGTAAAACAAAACAACCAGATCCATTACGACAGGGTTCCTCTATACTTATGCCATTCTGTCACATCCTAAATACAAAATGGATAAATACCTACACACACATTATAGACACTAGTACAAAATAAAAAAACACCCTCCGGGCGATGTAAAAATAGATTTTTGAAACATATACATATGCGGGAGTAAAAAATTCAATGTCAGCGAGTTTGTACCCAAAGTAAGTAAAATCATCAAATTCATTAAAGGATTAAAAATTAAAATAATTTGAAATGTAAACTTTAAATATGTATTAAAATAAAACAAACTATATATAGATATATAATACCAGTCATGTATTTATTAAAACTTGTTTTAAAAAACAATGAGGACTGTCTAATGTTGCATGTTCAAATTTTGAGTGTATTCATTCTATGTTATGACAATTTTGGGTAATGTGACGTAAGCAGTGACTAAGCAGTGACGTAATTTTTGTTACAGACAAAAACCGGAAGCGAATCTCCATTATTAATAGATATACACACAAATTATATAGATACAAAAACATGCACATTAGATACATACAAACACACACATTATATACCTACACACATAATATTATATACATAAAAACACGCAAAATATATACACACATACACATTATATAACATATTATAGACATACAAACACATTTAAATGTCCCTTAATCCTTAGTTCTGGTGTTAGGTTACGAAGGTATAGTTTCTGGGCTACATGTATTGTCGGGCGCTTGTCGCGTACAGCTGATTGGTTACCCGAGTTCGAATAATGGGCGAGGCTGTTTACATTTCCAATGGCACTAATAACTGTGACAGAGAACAGGGCAAAGCCTAGCCCGCTTCCTTCGAGAATACGGCAAGTTTTCATGCCTACCACTCAACTCGTGTTCTCTGTCACAATAATCCTGGTTTGGTTTGATTTGATTTGGTTTGGTTTATTTATTTAACGGCATTTTAACTGCTTATGTGTAACGATTATATATATATATATATATATATATAATAAGTAATCCACAGACACGTGTTTCGAGGTATCACCTCTCATCAGTGTGGTTATACATGAACAGCTACCCCTGGCCGAGTTTGAGACCCGAATGAACTTTCGTTCGCCAAGCCTCTTACCCGTGTGGCCAGAGGCAGCTGTCAAATATAGAATATTTAATTCCTACATTTCTAAGCGGAAATGAATTCATTAGAATCCTCAAACTTTTAAAAACAAAGCGAGGGTTAGCTACACGCCAGAACGGTGAATTTTATTAAATTAAATTAAATCCCTATTTAAAGAACTCGACCAAAGTGAGAGTATATATATATAATAAATAAGTAATCCACAGACATATATATATATATATATATTAAGAAAATTGAAAAAAAACACAGGTTTAAATAAATTGAGTGGTAAGTTTATTACTGACGCTGCAGTGTTTCGAGCTATTAATTAGATCTTCTTCAGGGCATTTGTTGATATAAGGAAAGGTAATAAAAAATTATTCACAGAATAACGAAAAAAACTGAGGTAGTCCTTGTTTATCAGTCTGTTCAAAATTTGAAGTTTGAAGAAAGAACGCTGGAAAGGTGGATGGTTTGAAAATATGACGTCAAATATTCTTCTTTATGGTGTGAGTATGAGTGTGTGTGAGTGTATGTATCGAAAAAAGACATTGTGCATTTTTAGGTGTTTTGTGTGTGTGGTTGCGCGTATGTGTTAAGAAGATCTAATTAATAGATCGAAACACTGCAGCGTCAGCTAATAAACTTACTACTGAATTTATTTAAACCTGTGTTTTTTCAATTTTCTTAATATGCTGCATACCGTCGGATTCACTTCCATATCTTCATATATATATATATATATATATATATATATAGAGAGAGAGAGAGAGAGAGAGAGAGAGAGAGAGTGAGAGAGAAATCATTCGTGCTATCAGTGCGACTTGTTGAATTATTTGCCCGCAGCTGTGTAGTTTCAATATTCCTATCTAATACTAATGTTACATTGTGATGCCTATAAATCATGTATGGTAGAGTAAAATTTAGACACATGGCCTAGTGGATAAGGTAGTTAGGTTAAGACAGCTCTAAATGACAGTTATCTCTAGATTCCGGGTTCAATCCTTAGTAATGGCAGTAACATAGAAAAATAATTAACACAATTCCTACCCCAGCTATGGTTAGCGGAATAAGAACAGGATACCCCGTGGACTGAATAAAGGTTTGGTTCAAAGTTCCTTGATGGCTCCCGATTACGACAAGAAGGTTCCCGACTACGACAAGAAAGTTCCCGAGTCCGAAAAGACGGTTCCCGAGTCCGAAAAGAAGCTCACTGAGTCCGAAAAGAAGGTTCCCGAGTCATACCTGAAGAAGGCCAGAGGGCATATCGGCCGAAACGTTGTACAAATAACAATACAGATGAAGACAATAGTCCGAATAATGCAGATAATACTAAAAATTAAAAATAACGATAATTCTGAATCATAGAAAAAATGTTAAAGCAAATCTAAAGTGTTGTCCTTTCGCTGACATTGAGGATGATTGGACAGTTCATACGAGCAGGGATGAATCTTAGAATTTGGAGAGTTTATCTGGGGGTTTCGCGGGGAAACATACTTTTTCTCACGATTGATAGTTAACTTGGGCTGAATAAAAGTAAAATCATCGGGTGACCTAAAGTCTGTACCAGCCAGACAGTATATTACCCTTTCACTAGCGCTAGACCAAGGAGATTGTTTTTTGGCGTGTGAGTTGGAGCGCCACAACTACCACCATCTCCCCACTTTACCGCACTTATCCTTTTCATACTCATACGCTGAGTTGTCGAGGGCCGGTATCGAACCAGAAACCTTGTGGTTCCTAGTCGGACGCTCTACCGACTGAGCTCAACCGGCCCTGAAACGACATTTCGGCCGTTATATACCTTAAGTATCTCGGGTCGCAACCAACTGCCAACAGGTAGCCCAGTGAGGGAGGGGGTTAACCCTCGGCAGAAGTACCGGTGGTGTATTTTCCTGTCCCAGCCGATATGGTCTTATAGTGTTGTAACAATCTGTCTGCATGTTCTTGTGTAACAAAGATATTGTGACTACGTCTTCATCAGCTATTCGTCTTGATATTGCATACTGAGGTTTTCACAGTACCAAATCGATATAATGTTGTATACCCTTTCTTACTTCTTTACTTCTTACTTGCTTCTATATCTTGGACATCTATTCTTCTGGCCGGCTTTGGTTCTATCTTCTAACATCTTGCATCTGGGGTTGTCTTGGGGATTTCGGTCTGGTTTCTGTTAGGGATCACTCCTTATCAGAAGCCCTGTGTCATTGTTAGTTTTTAGGTAATAAAAACAAGACTTCGATTTACGTTGATGTTACTTTATTTCCAAATCCCCAACCCAGACACCTGCGCAGTGAGGCTTACATATATCGAGCTCGGCTTCTAACTTCTAACTGACTTAAACTTACTATATCCTTAAACCGGAAGACAGGGTCTTCTATGCCTTCCGGTTCTCACGATTTATCCCCGGAAGGCAAGGTGAGAGTGAGGTGAAGCACCGTCACTCACCCTCAAGGCCATCAGCTGCACTAATCGCCATTATGATTTCTACACTATTGCCATAAATATTAGGTATCTAATAATTATGTAACATTGACGCCTTCTTTAGATAAATGTTTAAGACGCCTACTTTGCGAGCGAACCAACAATGTAACACAGACAGTACTAGATTAAAGTATGGGCTTTAGAGACTGCAACGTAACACCTTCATCAGATGAATTGCTGGGTGGCCTCCAGAGATTCAGTGAAGACTTATTTCACTTGTGAATACAGAATCAAAGTATAAGTATTGCAAGCAACTGATATCTACACCCTTGTATTACCAACGTATTAAACTTCTAGATTTCCTCACGTTAAAATTGCACGATGAATTTATTTGAGTGTAATGGTGACTAATGCGACTAGGGAGAGGAGTTCCCCTGCATTAATATTCTGATGAATGTGCAGAGATCTACGCAATAACGATATTCTACCGATCTTAACAGATGCAGATTGCAGTGAGGCTCCTATAGCAACTGGAAAAGTTTTTTCTCAGAAATTGCACCAATAGGCTACAGTCCCAGAGGCGAAAAGTGCTTTACTTTTTAAAATCCGTCGGATGTAAAAGATGGCTCAATAATTTTTAATGATTAAGATAAAATCACAAAAAGAGTCGACTTACTTTTCGCACATAGGTTTCTTGGTTTCATAATTAAACAATTAAGCTTTAAATGAGTAAAATAGGTAAAAAAAAACTACTTAGCTCCGAAATAAAAATTAGCCAATGAGATTAGTGATTTTATTTTAATTTCTATTAAAATTTTCTAATAAATTTGAATTACACCAGCAAGTTTTGAAATATCTTGATTTTTCAAAATTATCAAACTAAATAGATTTTTTGTAGTTCGTATCTTAAAGTTGATTTTTTTTTTATTTAAATTTTTTTTTCTTAGTCTAAAAACAAGTTTTTTGCAGATCATATTTTGTCAATTAAGGCTTGTCAATTCTTCTAGTTATTGACATATTCTATAAATTGTAAGATTTTGAACTTTTTCTGATTGGATAATTATAAAATGGCAGATAAAAACATTAATCTCATTGGCTAATTTTTATTTCGGAGCTAAATAGTTTTTTTTAACGTATTTTACTCATTTAAAACTTAATTAATTAATTATGAAACCAAGAACCTATGTGCGAAATGTAACTATATACTTTTTGTGATTTTATCTTAATGATTGTGTAAAAATTATTGAGCCATTATTCACATCCGACAGAACTGAATAAAAATCGCTTTGGGACTAAGCAAATGTTTGAATTTTTTGTTTTTGTTAGCCTCAGAATATATTGTCCAGCACGTTGGTCCCGGAACTAATCCTAAATAACTACTTGAAAACATGTAATTATTAGTATTAGATATGAATACCCAAACCATTTAACTGTGTGCGAATAATTTATATTAGATAGTAAAGGATCCTGCGAGACTAGCCTGCTGCCCATTACATCTCGATAGGGCATCTCCATATGCAGAGGAAAATATGTATTTACCCAACCCATTCGTCACAAGTAGGATGTGAGAAAATATCACGAGTATCAAACATGCTAATCTTATTACATATAGGTTGTCTATACATTGTGTACAATAGTGTGGACATTTAAAAAAATGTAATTCTGAACCATGGAAAAACAGCAATTGACAGGACATAACCTTTTACTGACTTGTAATTGGTCTCAGATTGGCCAGAGTCAAGCGTGAGAACAGAAAGATTCTTAGCCTGTTTTGGCTGGGTGACTGAACGGAGCAGATAGAAAAGCTGTCTGCCGTTCGTAGGATATTTCTCCACGCGCGTTGTTTTTACTTATAAAGAGGTCTAAAAACAATATCTAGTCTTGTGTTCATTACTAAAAACAGCAATGGACTTTGTGACTCCTGAGAAGGAAGCTCAGAAGAATAGAGAGAAACCATATCCAGATCCATTAGAAGTACAACAATAGGGTAAGATAATGAAAATAAGGACCTGTTAAACATTCAGTTGTAATTGATCTTGCAAAACTAGCTGGCTAACCATTACACCACGAGGGGACGCTCCTTGCACTTGATGAAATTAAAAATATGTCGATATCGTCAGTCTTAACCAGCTGGCAATAAAATATTACGCCTTAAAGTTAAAATCTTCACGTTGAAAATAAAAAGACAACAAAAATTAAGAAAAAACTGTTACACAATTACGCTCATTATTTTTTTTTTAATTCAAAAATAATCTTAAAAAGATTTGGAAGTATTTATTATTATTATTATTATTATTATTATTATTATTATTATTATTATTATTATTTCTAGAGCGGGAAATGTGAGTCAGCTATGATGAAAAAATAAGATGATGTAGAAGGATCAGAAATAATTTCAACTTTTTCAAGATATTAATATAATGCATTAGTCAACAGATGGAAGCAAGAGTTATTTTATTTCTTTAGGAAACAATTATTTTGCCATAAAAACGCATATATTAAATTAGCTTCCACAAATGATTCACGCATTAACAAATAACTCCGTTCAAGCAAATCGTTTTATTAAGTAAAAATATTTTTTACATATTTTTTTTATTATTTATAAAGAACAAATAAAAACTAAGTCCAAAAGTCTCAATTTATTTATTTTTTTTTTTAGGGGGGTATAATTATCAATCTACTCTTTGTAAGTTTTATGCACCAGCTCTAACTAGTGGTTTTTCAAGCTTAAGTGACAACAAATCTCCTCAGTTCTCCAAGATTTTTTAAGTATCCTAGCAAATTTAAACTGTTCTTTTAGTTTGGTTTGGTCTCTTGGATTTTATGGCATGTCAACTCTGGTTGGGTTATTTTATGCTGAAGACATTTTGTTCTCTTCATGTTTGATGGGAATTCAAACTCGATTTTTTAAAACAGATTTTTTAAACTAATTTTTTCTACTTAGGCAATAGATGGGATCCTAACAGGTACTACCACTCCGGGTCGGAGTGGACCTGGGAGTAATGGTGATGAAGGGGTACATCACACTCTCCAGAGCTCCAACTTTGAATTTCACCATTAGATGCAGTTTAACGTCAAACTCATGACACTAAGACCCATCGCCTTCTAGCACATATATGATAAAAAAATATTGGGTTCTGCCATTAGGACAATAGGGTTGGGATAATCATATTTGTGCTAGAGCTTGACATGAACAACCGATTGATCGGAGAGGGCCTCTCCAATCGCCCGTCTAACCTAATATGAGTCAAGGGGGAGTGTTGCGTGTCATGGGTTGCTTGCTACCGGGGATAGGTATGAATACCATGATCTCCCCAAATAGTACCACTACTACGCTTCTGCAAGGATGGCTTTGGTATTAAATCACCTCCGAATCGTATGCATGTGGTGTTGGAGTAGGTGACTATTATTAAGTTATATGATAATGCCCACACTATTCATCAGCATCATCATCAGCATCATCATAAAATCGTGTTGACAACGCAGATTCTCTCTCGCTAACCGTCCGTATCTGTCATTGCTTCTGGCAAGTCCTCCACTCGGCATCCAGAATCTACATAGAGCTAATCGATGTAAGATTTTGCTGATCTAACAACACTGGTGCGTCCATGTGTAAGTGTCGACTGGAGAACGTCACTTATGAGTTCGTCCTTACGTCTCCAGCAGTGTCCAGTATACCTTGTTCGACTTACTTGGATGTTTTTTTTGTGATTGTAAATAAAGTCGCGGAGTGACCTATTGTCGCTATCAACCGGAACGTGAGGGATTATATCCCCTTTTTACTAGCGTTAGATCTGGGAGTTTGTTTTGTATCTGAGGTGAAGCGTCCCACCTACCATCAGCTCCCACTTTAGATCACAGATCGAAGCTGTGACTCTCACGCGTTGATTTGGTGAGGGTAGTTATCGAATCCGGAACCTTGTGGTTCCCAAGCGAAGGCTCTACCAACTGAGCTAAACCGGAGGTGGCCATAAAGTTGTTCTTTTGTCCGGTGCTGTTGGAAGCAGCACTCTTGAAGGCAACAAGCAACATCCTTGAGTGGTTCCCATCAAGCTTTTTATGAAATAAATGTTCATAATTTTGACAACACCTTCTACTCATTCAAAGTAATTCATTATTATCCATATGTTTGTTTTGTTCTTCTTTATCTTTTTCTTTTTTACACGTGTGTTTCTCAGCATGCCTAGAGTGAGTCAAGTGTTTTCACAATATGTTGTATCAAGGTTCAGGCCTCTTACAGCGATATCTGGTGTGTCTGCTAGGGTGTCGTCCAAAAATCGTTTCTCTATTCTGACAGTAAAAGATGTGCTGCAACCAACAATACATATAATAGAAAGTTTCTGTCTGTCTGTATGTTTGTTTGTACAACGTCCGAGCGAACGTCTTTTTATAAAGGAAAATTGGTGAAGACTAACAAAGCCCAACGTTAATCAAATCAACACCTATTTTTTGTCCGAGAGGAAGCTTTTCACCTCTTATTTCCCATTATAAAAATATAGGCTATAAATTAATGACATTTTAAAAATTGATCTAAAAGATGGTTAAAAAAGCAAACAAATTAATGAAAGATAAAATATAATAATGTTGCGGTTTTCAGTATATAAGGTGAGTGCTAGTTCTCCGCTTATACTTATAGACTGGCCAAGGTCACGTGATTGAGTCTTCTAACCAATCACTAGCAGTACTACTGGCCTTGAAAAGATACTTAAAAACCCATATTGGTCATAATTCAAATTGCACTCTTGGAGGACGTACATAGCATTGTCGGGATCTTTACCAATACTCACGAAGGAATTATACGATCACCAGTAACTCAGACACTTTAGTAACAAGGGATTCACATTGTTGACGGACTCACTATCAAGGATTCCACCGGATAAGCAATTCTGCTATAAGGCTAAGAATGACCCTTAAAAATTTAACAAATAAAAACACAAAGAGACAAATAAGGCTATGCATTCAGCTTGTATAGGTGTGTTTGCGAGAATTGCTTGATCATCGGCGTAGACCGCATCTTTAATAATTTCTGGGGTATATTGCTGTTTTTTTAGGGGGCGGGGGCTTTTTAATATCTAATGCATATTACAAATATAAATAATGTTAATTTATCTTAATGTAGGACTCCAGTGACAATGTCAAATAGTTCTGTGTCGCCATCAGGAGTCTCGCCTTGTCAGTGATATTTTGAAAATATAATGAAGACTGATTCATATAATTATATCATTGAATTCTTCACAAAATTATAAATGATTCTTCTTTAATCTGGAGTCAATCTTAAGGAGGAAATATGATCCACTTGGAATTGTGCAAGAAATTAAGGTTTATGAAATGGTAGAATTTTCTGGTTTTTCAAAATTAAAAAAAGTTGTGACATGATAGCAATTGTAGTTGGAATCCTTAAATGACTCCTCAAGAACCTGGAAAAGAGCCTTGATTTACTAGTTAATAGTTATTAAGAGGAAGAATTGAAACCATGCAACCAAATATTATATGCACAAACCTGAATTCGTCCTAAAGATGAGACGCATACAACTATCTTGTAACTTTGCGATACAGGCATATGAGAGGATATAATCCTGACTAGGGAAGCAGACTAGTTTTAATTAACAAGAAGAGAACTTGTCATTTTGTGGATTTTCTCGCTCTATCAGACCACAAAATAAAAACGAAAGAAAACGATGAGATATACCAATATTTTGACTTTGAAAAAGAATAGAAAAAAACTGGAACATGACGGTAAATTTAGTTTGTGCACTTGGAAGGGTCCATAGGTTTTTGGAAAAAAGAGGAATTGGAAATCAGAGGAAGAATCGAGAACATCCAGACAACAATGTTAGTAAAATCGGCTTGAATACTTTGAAGAGTACTGAAGACTTTTTTTTATTTGCTATTACTCAATACTAATAAAAAAGACTCAGCTAATTCTGTGTGAACAATTCGTAAAGAGTGATATAATGATAAAATCAGAGGTAAATCTAGATCATACAGATCACAGTATAGTTAAGATCGGCTCGGCCTATACGTGAATTCCGATAAAACTGAATACATGTGTTTTAGAAATAAAGGAGACATCTCCACACTCAATGGTAAACTCCTAAACTCGGTGAAACAATTCACGTACCTAGGTAGTAATATCTCATCAACAGAAAGCGACGTTAATGCACGCATAGGATAGGCTTGGGCTGCATTAAACAAATTGTCAGTGTTATGGAAATCCAATCTCACTGACAAGTTGAAGCGAACATTCTTCGAAGCCATAGTTGCATCAGTGCTACTATACGGCTGCGCAACTTGGACCCTAACAAAGCGTCTGGAGAATGAGTTGGATTGAAGTTGCACAAGAATACTGCGTGAAATTTTAAACAAGACGTGGAAACAACAATCCATGAGAAAACAGATGTACGGCCACCTAACGCATATTATACAAACCATCCGTGCGAGGCGAAGAAGACACGCTGGCTACTCCTGGAGAAGCAAAAATGAACTCATATTGTTTAAGATTGCACGTTCTTCTGTTGAAGCCATCACACGCCAGAGTAGGTAGTCCAGCAAAGACGTACACAGACCAAATCTGCACGGATACTGGATGCTGCGCAGAGGACTTCCCAGAGGCAATGAATGATAGGGATGGATGGCGAGAGATTGTCATGGACATCCGTGCTGCTGGCGTGATATGATGATGATAATAATACCCAGAAGTGTACTGGAGGCCTGACGAAACTTGCTATCACTCAGGCACTTGTAGGAAGACAAATATGTAAAACTGGGGTGAAAAAATCATAAGGAGTGAAAGGATAAGTAATAGTGATCTAAAAAAGAGATATCCCAAATTGGAATTCATCCCCCTACTGGTACATTGACATCTTGATAGCTACACGTTTATAAGTCTCTCGGTTTCTAAGGGTTAACCAATCTTAGATGTTATAGCAGGTTTCTGGTAAAGAAAATAAACGTTTGATTGTATTACATTTTTAAGTGAAGTTTCTTCTTTCAAATTCAGTTTAGCTAGAAGTGTGTAACGAATATTCGTTTACTTTTGAAATTTGATGAAAAACCCAGCAGGTTTTTTTCATCATAAGTAGAGCCAAATTTTATGCAAAAACTAATCAACTCATTTTTTTATATTCTTTTAAGTGATGGTGAACATATTCTTATTATTAAATTACAACGTACAACGAAAATGGAACACTTTTACGGAACCTACATATATAATATATATATATATTATATATATATATATAATAAAATTACTTACACTTCATATATATATATATATATATATATATATATATATATATGAAGTGTAAGTAATTTTAAAATATTAAAAGCTCCTAAATCTCAATTAAAGAAAATGTTTAAATGTATTTATAATTCATTTGTCCTTTAGGTAATTTTTTGTCGTTCATATGTTGTTAGCATGTGAATGACGAAAAATATTACCCATAGGACAAATGACTTATAAAAAGGCAACAAAGTTCAAGAGTGAAAACTGAGTTTTACATTGTAATGTCAAAAGAGGTACTCTGTTGTGTAATGGTTATCGTCGTAGAAAATAGACCCGGTGACACAAGATCTAATCCTGGACGAGGTTGTTTGTATTTCACATAGCACTAAAACCCTTGGGAAAGGTGTGAATTCAATGATAATGTGAACGAGACCACTCGTCTAAATGCGGGTGATAATGTGTTGGTCTAGAAATATTAATTGTATACTTATCTCATCTTCTGTTTTAGGTGGCGTAATTGCTGAGTTGATGCTGAGTTGCCTGACAATTTCCGGATGTCTGGAAAGTAACTTGGGATGCTGAGGAACATCTTGTATTGTGTCATCTATAGTTTTTAGTAATAACACAAGGCCACTTTATCTTGGGCTAGACGGGCGGTCGGAGAGGCCCCCTCCGATCAATCGGCTGGTTACGCCAAGCCCTAGCACCTATATGATTTTCCCAACCCTGTTGCCCTTATGGCAAGCCCCAACCCTTTTTATCATATGGGTGCTAGAAGGCGGTGGCTGCGGGTCTACATGTCCTGGGAATGACGTTAAACTCTATCTGATGGTGAGGTTCCAGTTTTGGAGGTTTGGGAATGTGGAGCACCCTTCATCGCCATTGCTCCCTGGTCCACTCTGACCCGGAGTGGTAGTACCTGTTAGGGTCCATCTATGGGTTAAATAGAAAAATGTATTTATAAAAAAAATTGTATTAACCATTAAATTGATTTATTTCAAAACTTTTTCGGCATTAAATGACCCACTGAGGTTGAATATGCCGTAAAACAAACAAACCAAACAAGGCCACTTCTTTTTCTCATGAGATTATTATTTTCCTAAGTCGTGAATGCCGAGAGCATGTCTGGTTCTCTCAACGCATCGTTCCAGACTCACTGCGCTGTCCACCTCTCACTTCACCGCGTCTCACGGCTCGTCCAATTGAAACAATGCCATGAGGCCTTAATTGGTATGATTCATCCTTAAACATTTCCATTTTCATCTAACACGTACATCTTGCTAAACACTTTTAGGCCACCAACAAATTATCAGTCATATGGAAATCCGATCTCCCCGACAAGGTAAAGAGACGATTCTTCCAGGCCGTAGTTGTGTCGGTACTGCTGTATGGCTGTACCACCTAGACCCTAATGAAGCCCCTTTAGAATAAGCTAGATGGGAGCTGCACAAGAATGCTGCGAGTGTCCTGAATAAGTCGTGGAAGCATCACCCCACAAAAAGCAACTGCATGGCCACCTGCCCCCATCTCACAAACCATACGAGGAAGTCGGACTAGACATACAGGACACTACTGGAGAAGCAAGGACGAGATCGTAAGCGATGTACTACTGTGGAAACCAGCACATGGGCACGCCAATGTGGGCCGCCCAGCCAGGACCTACATTGACCAACTATGTAGGGATGCGGGCTGCTGCGCGGAGGAGCTCCCAGAATCGATGAATGATAGGGAAGGTTGGCGAGAGATCGTTATAGACATGATGACATGATGATGATGATGATGTTATCATGTATGATGTTATAGCTGCACACGGCTTGCGACGGGTCGCATAAAAAAATAAAACTAAGCAACAACAAAAAAAGAAAAAAAAAGAAAAAAGAGTGTAAAACCAAGTTGCTATCTATTTGTTTCTTTAACAGCTGCTATTTTTATTTAATAGCAGCTTGGTTTACCAAGTATTGTGTCGAGGTATTTTTAAAGTTTTGCTTGACCGACCCGGTTGCCCCTACCACAATAGTATGATTGATTTCTTTCAATGACCAAGGTGTTTTTAGGTCTTTCTTGAGGTTTTAGTATTTCGTAATTTTTTCACGCTCGGCTCTATTGAGACCATAACCATTTGGGACAACTATATCAATAATGAGTGTAGTCTTTTCATGTTTATTTCAAATGACAATATATGGTTGGATGGCCAGTATGTGTTTTCATGTGCGCTTTTGATTTATAATTCTCTGAAAATTTTTCTGTTTCTGAATACAGCAATATCGATCCTCCCCTGTAATTTGATACAGAGCACAAAAAACAATAATCTATTGCCGACAGGACAATAGCAATTAATTACTGAACCCTTGCGTTTACTCGTCACAATTTGCTTTCATTTTTTTAATTAAAGATTAAATACCTATTGCAATGGAATAAAAAAAGAAGAAGAAAAGAATTAAGTTAAATTAATCCGAAAACAGTTAATTACCGACGGACACGTAAAAGTAGAACATCAATAATGTTCAACTATCGATTCGATAAAGACCATTAACCAAGCCGAAGTTGAACAAAT
Organism: Doryteuthis pealeii; assembly: GCA_023376005.1. NCBI lineage: Eukaryota > Metazoa > Mollusca > Cephalopoda > Myopsida > Loliginidae > Doryteuthis > Doryteuthis pealeii. Next base: position 18,766,032 of record CM042175.1, read on the forward strand.
GAACTATCACTTAATTCTTTTTCTGAACCAAACAACCAAGCTTTTATTATTTCTAGTGGAAATTATACAATCAAAAAGTTATTGTAAGTACGGTATATTTAGATATTTAAGCATTTGATATATTTATTATTATCAATATTAAAATTTTTCAAAAGTGTAAGAGCTTAAGCTTTATGTTGGGTTACATGGTATTCTATTGTAATTCAACAATGAGGGAGTAACGTGGCTTATTGTCCAACGTGCTGGACTACAAAATCGTAAAAGAGGAGTTTGATAAGTCTATTAACTGGGCCAAAGTTAAACAAATCTACTACACTTAATTATTTTTTGCTGAGCAAACAAACCAAGCTTTTATTATTTCTAGTGGAAAATTATACAATCAAAAATGAATTAGTGATTGGGTTGGTGTTTTGTTTTACGGCATATCAACCTCAGCGGGTCATTTAATGCCGATAAAGTTTTGAAATAAATCAATTCTTAATGGATAATACAATTTTTTTATAAAATACATTTTTCTATTTAACCATAGATGGGACCCTAACAGGTACTACACTCCGGGTCAGAGTGGACTAGGGAGCAATGGTGATGAAGGGGTGCCTCACATTCCCAACCCTCCAAAACTGGAACTCACCATCAGATAGATTTTAACGTCATTCCAGGACGTGTAGACCGCAGCCACCGCCTTCTAGCACCCATAGGATAAAAGGGGTTGAGCTTGCCATAACGGCAATAGAGTTGGGAAAATCATATAGGTGCTAGGGCTTGATCGTCACCAGCCGATTGATCAGAACCTCTCCGACCGACCGTCTAGCCCAGATAGGGCGCAAAGTGGAGTATTGCATGTCATAAATGCTCATCACCTAGGCTCTATCCTTAAGCACACGGGTGCCAGCCCAGGGCCAACAGGTGGCCCCATTGAGGAGTCTTACCCCTCTGCAGAGGTGCATGTCGGTGTATTTCTAACGCCCAGCCGACAGGGCGGGATATTAGTTGTATCCAAATATAGTATATCAAATATTTAACATTTGATATATTTAATGTTATCAATCCTAAAATTTGCAATGCATTTCTATTGCAAAACCACAGCCATTAAGCTTCATGTTGATTCACATGCTATTGGCAGAATATTTATTTATAATCGTGGCTAAATTAACCAACGCGAGACTGAACTATGTATATATAGTAAACGATTTCGAAGAATACCATAACTAAACCGAAGTTTAACAACTACCTTAATTTCTTTTTGAACCTAATAAATCACAGCGTTTATTATTTCTAGAGAAACATTATACAATGAAAAAGGATATTACTAAGTATGAACATTACAAACTCTACAGCATTGAAACAGTGAACCGCGAGAAAAAGTGGAATGCCTCGCTGTGCAAAATAGTTAACGTGCTAGACTGCAACGTCGTAGTAAACGAGTTCGAACCCTAGTCGTGTTATTAGTTTAATTCAGGACTAGTGTCTTTAGTAAAGGTATGGACCCCTCATCCTCAAGATGTTGGTTTATAATACCACGACTATAAGGTGGGTTTTGGCATTAAATTACCTACGAAGGTTTCATTAAACAAAGAAACCAAACCAAAATTATGTTAAGTTTCCACCCTTCCCTCCCCAAAAAATGGTATTGCCCTTAATGATAGGCCATAAAAAAGAAACCCAACCAAACCCAAGAGAAAGTCCAATGATCCTAGCACTTCTGAATGTTTTCGAGGCTTTTTCAGGTAATATTTCCTTAATTTGTTACGTTGAAGTAGATTTTTAGACGGTATAGATAGATAGCAATTTTAAGAATTATCTCATATCATATGCAGACATACATACAGAAATACACACATAAGTAATATATATATATAATATAATATATATATATATTATATAACACAACACACACACAACACGCATCATCTCTCNAAACACACACACACACACACACACACACACACAAATATATATATACAAAACACACACACACATATATACATATATATGTACAAACACACACACACATATAATATGTACAAACACACACACTCACATATATATGTACAACACACACAACACACATATATATATGTACAAACACACACACATATATATGTACAAACCACACACATATATATGTACAAACACACACACACACATAATATATGTATGTGTGTGTGTAAATAGATAGGGAGATAGTCTCGAACAGAAGAGATAGAACATACACACACACACACACACATATATATAATATATATGCAGATTCGGCTTAATGAGATAGATAAATAGATATATACAGACAGAATGAGATAGATAGATAGATAGATAGATAGAAACAAATAGAAATAAATAAATATATAGATTACATTGCCATACAAACTTAAACGCCTTTATTAATTCGCATTCACATACATTTAAACATACTGTGCTGCAAATGCAATAAAGAAAAAATGTATATATATATATATATATATATATATATATATATTATAATATATATATATATATTCCAACATCAAATAATCATCTGACTTGGGTTCTTAAAAGTTACTGCACTGTGATAAAATTGAATTCGACAAGGATTTAGAAAATCATTATTGTAAAAAAACATGGTAATTTCGCAAGGAACTTTAGATAGATTTGTAATCTTTCTTTGCTAAGAAACATTTAAGCCAACCATGGGAGACTGGAGTGACCTTGTGAAAAATCTGGATTTATATGTTATTAAAAAGACATTTTTTCACACATAAGCTCAAGAGACAAAAAAAAAAAAAAAGAAATGAAAGGAAAATGATAATAAGTTGAACATATGAGAAGTATATGTTACGTGACTTTTGAATCGTTAACTTTAAAACTCTTCGCTTTTAGTTTTATAGTTTGTTTTTGTTTTTGTTGTTTTTGTTAAGAAACATTTTAATGAGATTTAAATTTGATTTTTGTCGCAAAAGAAATTGATGAATAACACCTGAGAGTTTGATTCTTACAAATAATTATGGGGACTGGCAGTGGGGGCGGGGTCTGCGTTGTCGGTTTGCTCATGAAGAATTCTACTTAGGGTTGGTTTAGATCAGTCGGTAGAGCATTCGCTCAGGAACCAACAAGGTTCCGAGTTAGATACCGACCCTCGCCAACTCATCACAAGAGGTCCAAACCTTAGATAATCAGGTTTGTGCGATAAAGTGGGGAGCTGATGGTAAGTGTATAGCTCTACCTCAGACTCAAAGAACTAACTTTCTGGTCTAGTACTAGTGAAAAGAAAATTGATTCCCTCGCTATCCGGCATATATCGCCACTAGGCCACTCCGCCGACTTTTTTATTACTTACTTTAATTAGTATGTATGTTTACCAACCCCTCCCAAACGAGCAGGATGTGACACAAGGTCAATTTCTTGAGCTGAGTTTAATAGGTTTCAATTCAGATTTTTCCTTCTCCTAGACAGGTTGGGCAGACTGAACTCTTTAACTTTGGTGGTTAAAAAGTTCAGTCAGCCCTACTGTTTACTGCTGGAGGGAGAATAGCAGTATTCATACCTTTCCCAGGTGTTAAGTGAAATGCAACCAACATCGTCCATGATTTGAACTCGTACCGCCGTATCCATTCCCTACGACAGTAACCATTACAACAAGCGGCTCCACTTGACTATAAATTAAAGCTAGTTTGATGTTTGTAACTGTTAAAGGCGTGGTAAAAGCTTAACCGAGTACAAATTCCGTATGATAAACTATGCGATCAGGTCACACTCTTGCTTCTGGAAAAATGTACTACACTGCAATGGCTTTAAAAAAAAAACATGATAGATGGTATCTTGTAAAAGTACACTAGCAAGGTGAGGGGGTTGACGTAGCCAATCAGCACCACACCACCGGTTTCACACCTCTCGGTGACATGGGTATGACGCTGAACTACATATAATGATAAGGTTCCAATTGTAGAGCTCTGGGGAGTTGTTGTGTTTGTTTTGTTTTACGGCATATCAAATCTTATAGGCCTTAAATTCAAAGTGTTTAATTTCGAAGTGTTTGGGAAGTAGGAGTGTCCCTTCATTGCCACTACTCCCACGACTACCCGGTGTGATAGTTAAGGTTCCATCTATAGGTCAAATTGGTCTATTTAAAAGCTAATGTAAATTATTCATACCAGTTATGTGTCCACCACGGTTTTGATATATACAATCTCTTCAGTACGCTACCTTACATTTCATGAATATGAGGTAGGTTCAATAAGATATCGTATAAATCGAAATCGTGATACACTCATAATTCTTTTATTCTAATATATATATATATATATATATATATATATATATATACTGTGTTTCAAATTATCAACGAGGTGACATCTTTTCATTTTTTACAAAAAATACCGATTTCATAGTATAATGGAAATAGGTGTATGCGTAGGCTGTATAAAAACTGTATTGTTCTGCGCAACAGGAAACAACAGTGGCCATTTGCAATATCAACACGATATAGAAATGGCCCAGGCATTAAAGAATTGTCATTATACTCGTGCAATTATGAGTTGCAAATGTGACTTGATCCTTCTGAGAAAGATGTCATAACATCTGAACTTTCCAAAGGCAAGTCTACGTTAGAAATATCCAAAATAATTGGAAGATATCTCCAAACTGTGTTGCAGCTCCTACGAAGGTAAGTAAGAGGGCCGATAAGGGTCACTCAAAAGGTTGTTTCCCGACGTTTCTTTGTCACAAATGAAATGTGAAGCTGCAAATAACCCAGGCCTGACGAGTGGAGTACTTTTCAGAAGCATTGGAGAAGAAACAGTGCCCATAAGGACTCGCTATCGTCTTCTGAAAAAGCATCAGTGAAACCAGTGACAAAAGTCTCGATTGACAAAAGTATACATGTAAATACGTTGAAATGGGCGAAGAGAAACATGGATGTCAATTTCTCAAAATACAGTTCACAGATGAAACTCGTGCAACACTTGATCGTCCTGATGGCTGGAGCCAAGGTTGGGTCGTAAATGGACGAGATCCTCATCGCCGCTTTAGACGCCAACACGGAGGTATTATGATTTGGGCTGGTATTATTGGACGTATCATGGTTGGCCCGTTGAGAGTGTCTGACGATACGAAATAACCGCAGATGCTTATATAGCCTTCCTCAAAGAGCACCTGGAATCTTGGCAAAAAAGGCAGAGAAACACCTTCAGGAGAATTTATGCAAGATATGCTCCTTCGCATTCAGCGCATAAAATTACGGAGTACATGCAAAAATTAGGCTTTTGTGACCTCGGAAAATGAAGTGGCCGACCAATTCTCCAGACTTAAACCCAATTAAAAACTTGTGGAGCATTCTGAAGCGATGGGTTTATGAGAATGTACGCCAATTTAGAAGCAAAGATGACTTGTGGCAGGAAATAGTCAACATATCACGTGAAATTAGAAGAGATCCAGATATTGACATGTTCGATCGATCAACTTCACTATCATTTTTGAATTTTTAAACTTTTTTTTTATTTCTATTCATTTTATCTTAGTTACTGGATGTATCCAAAAATCTATAAATGAAACAATAAAATTATTATTCTTTTTTTACCGGGGTTTTTATTACACTTCGCTAATAATTTGACACAAGAATAATTTAAGTAAAATAGATAAATCACCGTAACTTTTGTTCCTTTTTGTAAACAATTTTTAAGGAGTAGGTGTATATAGAGGTTGTCATTATTCTCTGATAGTTTCGTTAAATTCCGATCATTAGTTTGTGGATAGGAGGGAAAAGTGTTACTTCTATAATAATTTGAAACGCAGTGTATATATATATATATATCGGCTGGGGCTGTAGAAGACGCCTACTGCATCTGTGTAGATGGGTAAGACCCTTCAATTGGGCCATCTTTCGGCCGTGGATGACATCCGTGATGCTTAAGGACGGAATCTTAATGGCTAGCCTGTTGCAACACTACGCTTTAGTTTTTATTGAAATCGACGGGCGGTGGTCGAAGAGACACCCTATCCGATCAATCAGCTGTTCACATCAAGCCCTAGCACCTATATGATTGTCCTTACCGTACTTCTCAATTGCTTTTATAGCAGAACCACAACGCATTTTGTCATATATCTGCTTGATGGTGGTGGTTGAGTGTCTTAGTATCTTAGGTATGACGCCAAAATGAATCTAGTGGTGAGGTTCCAATCCTAGAGTTCTGATGAATATCGATTACCCCTTCTTTGCCATTATCAACTCTGACAGGGAGTGTTAGTATCTTTTAAGGTTTCATCTATGGGTTAAATAGATGAAAACATGAGTTTAAAAATTTGTCGATAAAAAATGGAATAACCAACAAGAATGAATAAAACTAAAACGTTTTTGGCATAAGATAAACACAAGGGTTTACATGCCGTAAAATGCAACCAACCAACCAACCAGTAAAACCCATATTTATTAGCTCTGTGCTGATTCTCGATACTGTACGGAAGACTTGACAGGTGTGATGAATGACAAGGGCTGAGATGGGTAGCGAGAGAGGGTCATATGAATCCATGCTCTCAGAATAATTCCAACTTTTGACCGCGCATTTTTTTTTAAATTCATATATATATATATATATATATATATATGTTGAAATGATAAATAAATAAATAAATAAAATGTTGAATGGATAAAATTAGTTTAATGAATTACTAACACGTGTTTCGGCCGGGAGTTTGTTTATGTACACATTGTATTCTATTTATTATTATTTTAGATATGAAATAAAATAATAATAATAGAAAAT
>CM042175.1:18777765-18795265 GCA_023376005.1 Doryteuthis pealeii
CTATCTTTCTTTCTTTCCTTCTTTATTTTGCCAGTCTCATCTTTTCCTTATTTCTTTCTTCATTTTTCATTATGTCTCAGTTTGTTTGTCTGTTGGTTTCTTTCTTTTCTCGTCTTTCTTTCATTGACTCTGTCATACTTCCTTTCTTCTTCGCACCAATCCCTCTTTCACATTCCTTCTCTCCTTCCTCTATTTTTTTCTTCATTTTCGTCTTTGTCCTGCCAAATTCTTCTTCTTCAATATTCAAACTAACCAGTGAATCACCTATAAACCGTTAACCTTGACATTGTCCCTTTTCTCATTTAAGAATCACCCTTTCTGTCTCTTCCTAACTGAATTTTCACTTAACCCCTTTTTTGATCATGATCATGATGATTATGATAACGATAATGATGATTCCCTTTCAGTAATTGAAAGCAATTTGAATTGTGTCATAACAAGAAAACTTTTCGATTTATTCCCACCTACACTTCCGTTAACTTGGGCACCCCACTTAAAACTTGTAAAGGCCCCTACTCCCTTGACGTTGACACCTTCACCGTGGGGCGCCATTATTTTCTTTTTTTTTCTTCTCTCTAGCTGTGCAATTGCATTTTCTTTGCCCCTTCCCCCCAATCAGAGAGTCCGCACCCAGCTGATTAAAAGTGAGCGATGATTGGGATAACGAGAATAGATCTGATTTAGTCACTTTCGATACGATTAATATTAATGAGTAATGATGGGGAAATTAGTAGCAATAATAATAATAATAATAATAATAATAATAATAATAAAAGAAGAAGAAGAAGAAGAAGAAGAAGAAGAAGAAGAAGAAGAAGAAGAAGAAGAAGAAGAAGAAGAAGGGTGGTGGCAGTACGTGGAAAAGCCGTTGCAAAAACAAATTATAATGCTAATACTACTACAACTACTGCTAATAATAATCGATAAATGTGTAAGAAATGATAAAAACAAAAATAAAGAAGAAGAAGAAGAAGAAGAAGAAGAAGAAGAAGAAGAAGAAGAAAGAAGAAGAAGAAGAAGAAGAAGAAGAAGAAGAAGAAGAAGTTCATCCAACTCTGACTACATTCATTTCCTTATCTAGATATATTATATACTTGTATATATGAAAAAAGAAATATATATATATATATCAATTTCAGAAATCATTGATTTATTGACGGAACTTTAAGTGTATGAATTTTTTAGAAAGTCTGAAAATTGTTAAAATAAAATGAATATTTTTGTTGTATTGCTAATTAAGTAATTATTCTGGACACGTACTTTAATCTTGTGCAGGGATGTTAGAAGCTTTCTTGTACAAGATTTACTACGTGTCCTGAAGAAGGTTACATAAACCGAAACCCTATAGCGTCGACATTAACATCAAGAATAATTTCATCTTTTGGAACATTTTGTATTTTCTATTTTTTCCACAGACTGTCGGATTAATTTCCCCATTTTACTCTCATATAAAACACACACACACCACACACACACATATATATAATATATAATATATATATATATATAATATATGAGGAAGAGGATTGAAATAAATCCGACGGAATGCAGTAGAGATATGAGGAAACCTAAGGACAAAACTCAGACAATCGTATGTACGATATATTTCGCTAGAGCCTTGAGGTTGGCATCATCAGTCGTTTTATTGATTATCAAAGGTATCATATAATTGTTTTATGGAGGGGGAAGTGGACGGGGGGAGGGGGATCAAATTTCCGTCCAAGAAGGCTAACCCTACAAACTTGTCTCTTTTACTCTGATTATCTCTCTCTTCGCTTTCGTTCTCCTTCCCTTTCTTCCCAATGATTCCCGTCTGACCAATCAATAATAATAATAATAATATTTAGGAAGGTGATCCACTGGGAATTATGCAAAAATTAAACTTTAACCATACAACAAAATGGTATATGCATAAACCAGAATCTGTTCTTGAGAACGAAACGGTATAAAATTCTCTGGGACTTTGAAATAAAAACGGATCACCTCATCCCAGCAAGAAGACCAGATCTAGTGTTGATAAACAAAAAAGAAAGAACTTGTCGACTGGTGGATTTTGCAATGCCAGCGGATCCCAGGGTGAAGCTAAAGGAAAATGAAAAAATTGACAAATATCTTGATCTTGCCAGAGAACTGAAAAAGTTATGGAACATGAAAGTGAAAGTGATACCAATTGTAGTTGGTGCACTTGGAACAGTCCCAAAAGGATTAGAAAAGGGTTTGGAAAGTTTGGAAATCATAGGAAGGATTGAAACCATTCAGAACACTGCACTGCTGCAATCTGGCAGATTACTCAGAAGAGTCCTGGAGACCTGAGGAGACTTGCTGTCACTCAGACTCCAGTAAAAACCAAATTGTAAGGTTGGTGGGAAAAATTCTCAACGAGGGAAATAATATATACAATACATACGACAAAATGGTATATGCATAAACGAGAATCTGGTCTTGAGAATGGAACACAGAATGGGATTTTAAGATAAATACGTATCACCTTATTCCAACTAGAAGACCATAACTAGCATTAATTAACAAGAAAAAGAGAACTTGTAGATTTTGCAATCCCAGCGCTCACAGGGTGAAAATGAAAGAAAACGAAAAGATAAACAAATACCTGGACCTAATTAGAGAATAGAAAAAAACTGTGGAATTGATACCAATTGTAGTTGATGCATTTCGTACGGTCCCCAAACTTTGGAAACAGACTAGAGGAATTGGAAATCAGGGGAAGAAGCAAGGCCATCTAGACAACTGAATTACTGAAATCGGCGAGAATACACAGAAGAGGCTTTTCACTCAGACTCCAGTAAAAGACCATCAGCTTACGCTGGTGTAAAAAACTTACAAGCAGTGAAATAATGCTAATTTGCTTCTACGTAGTTATATATGGTATAGAGTATTCATATCCAATACTAATCATTTTCAAACAGATCCATTTGACACATAGATGAGACTTTATCAAATACTACCACCCCCAGTTCAAAGTGAATCTGTAAGTAATGGCTAGAAAGGCGTGACTCTACACTCCCCCAAATCTACAAAACTTGAGCTAAACCACCGGGTACGTTTTAGTATCATACCCACGACACCCTTTTCGTGGGATGGGAGTCTTATCTCTCTGCGGGGGATACAGTCGACTTATTCCAAGCTCCACTGGCGGGCGGTAGTATATATGGTGTTCAGCCATAAATTAATGACTTTTTGTCTAAAAAAATCAAGGGTCGACCTCCACCCGAGATCGACTCATACACGAGTGTATACGGTATTTAACTATAAAGATATAAACAAATTTTGTACATCGTTATGGAGTCGTTAACCTGTCGCAGAATGAAGGTCTGTCGCTTTACAAGCAATAAAACTGACAAGCTACAGCTGGTAGGGAATCTTGGGCTTTCAGTCGCCCATTCGACATTTCCGTAGACACCTTTAAGTGTCGTAAACTATTCTATAAATAAAAAAGAATATCACTGAGCCGGCGCTCCGAAACTAATGCATCCCATTTATATCCTCTTAAACTGTAAGAGATACATAAAGTAGAACTTCATCTGTAATATGGAAATGCATTTTTCCATATAGACAATTCCGTTGATGGTTCACTAGAAGAGAAACCTTCACATTTACCTAAACAGAAGCAAAATTGTGGCGAGGGCTTGGGTATTCATACATTTTATACTTCCCAACTACTCAGCGCGAGAAGGATGCGACACACAGTCAATTTCTTTCGTGGAGTTTGAATTCAGAGTTTCCCTCCTCCTAGACAAGTAACCTAGCCGAGGTTAAAGAGCCCAATATGCAAAACTATTTACCCATAGCTGGAGGGAGAGTAGTTGGATGCATACTTTTCCCCAGCCTATTAGCGCAGTGTGTAATGCAAACAACATCGTCCAGGATTTAAACTGGTGTGACAAATCCATTTCCTACGACTAACCATCCCATCACAGGCTTTCCTATTTCTTATTTTTCCTATTTCTCTCTCTCTCTCTATATATATATATATATATATATATATATATATTATATATATATATTAGTAAAATTGGCGGTGTGTCAGCTGGACAGCGAGGGAGTCTAACCCATTTTCGCAATCGCTAGACCTGGGAGTGTTTTTGCTGAGGTGGAGCGCCTCACCTACTGACAGTTCTTGACTTTACCGTACAGATGAGATTACCAAATCGGTGCTACTCATGCGCTGAGTTGGCGGGGACCGGTATCGAATCAGGAATATTGCAATACCTCGGTGGCTTCTCTACTGACAGAGTTAGAACGACCCCTTAATCTTAAGAATTTACAGATATTTGTCCTAACCTTAGATTGTCATCTTTCTTTTTGCACACTCAGGGATTGAATCTCCACACTTTCTAGGTAGACTACATCAGTATTATAGCAGTGGTACTAGAATCCTTATATTTCATTAGAATAGTCATTATTATTATTATTAATTCTTTTACTTTTACCCTTTTCTTATAATAAAGTACATTTTGTGTGCTGATTTTGTTTTTAATTACTGTATACCAACTTTTATAGCCCACTGTATTAGGCTATATATATATATATATATATATATATATATATATATATATATATATATATACATATATACATATACAAGTTTTGTTGAACTGTATAGACAATTCTTGTCGGACAAGTTTTTGGTTGATCCTTTCAAATTTTCGGGCAATCTTTTTGGCGTCGGGGTGTAACTGGTGTAACAGTCCACCGAAGGTTTCAAAACGAGTGCTTTCGGCAATACAGTTTGCCATCATCAGGTAGGAAACGATGGTATGGTTTCGTATCTCGTTTTTAATGAGAACGAGTAGTAGCAAGGAATTAAAAGTGGGAGGTAATAACAATTGGTAGTGGGAGGTTGTAGGAATGGTAGTGCTTCGAGCGAGCGATGCGTAGTGATTTTTTTTGTGGGAGGGCACAAGTTGTGAGAAAGGGAGGGGTATATATATATATATATATATATATATATATATAATATAATATATAACCTACAGAAAAATTTTAACAGAAAACACACTCACACTCCATAAAGAAAAAAACAAACAAAAACTGCAAATAATGGAAGCACTCTATATCAAATTAAAAAAACCTACCTTAAACAAAATAAACTTTCAAACCAGTAAACACGTCTCCAATGCTTATAAAAAAATCCCACTCTAACCATTCCCCCTCTCTTCCTCACAATTCTGTATCCCCCTCAAAAAACCCATTAATCCATTGTTTCGTACTAACTACCACCACCACTCTTAAGCTACTACTCGTTCTTCTATAAAAACGAGGCACTTGAAAACTTAACATCGTTTCCCCACCTGATGATGGCTGATAAACCAGCCGAAAGCGCTCGAAAAAAACAAGGATTTGGTGGACTATTACAACTTCTCCACCCAAACACGAAAAAGATCGCTAGGAAAATTGAAAGGACTATAAAAAAACTCCTCAAGACTTGAATTGTCTGTGGCGTTTAACAGAACATGTCTAAAAGAAAAAAATGCTGCCCGAAGTATATGTATATATATATATATATATATATATATATATATATATATATATATATATATATGTATGTATTGTATGGAGGTAACTGTATGAAGCTGGGGTTTCACGATTCTTATGCAGTCATCAGTCAGAGAAGCTTTTTTTAAATGTTAAAATGGTAATTTTTTAGTGTTGGTTGAGATTGTGTATTTGTGTGCATAAGCTTCTGTTCACTGTTGTGTTTTTTACGCCTGTTACTAATAATGACCATTCCCCTAAATAACCACAAAAACCAATTGAGTAAGCGATAAACATATTATACATATATATATTAAAAAATATATTATAAATATATATATGTGTGTGTGTGTGTGTGTGTGTGTGTTTGTATTCGTTTTTGTATGTGTGTAATGAGTGAATTATTTAAGTTAGTATTTAATAGTTGTGTCTGTTGTATAACGAATTTAAATAATTGAAAAATATATTTAACCTAAAGACCCCCACAAAATCATAATCTATTTTTTGTTTCAGGCTGGAAATTGCTTTCTCATTATTTTTAGCCTATTGCTCTAGTAAACATCTCACTATGATGTGCCATTTTCTGCAGGGTCACAGTTACATGCCAAAACATAAAGCATTTTATTTATCGACATCACATAATATCAAGTCATTGGTTTCATTATTGTAGGTCGAATATCAAAGCCATATCCTGAGGGAAAAGATATGAACCCAATTACTCACCTCCAAACATCGCTAAATAATAGGGTAGAACGAGCTCTATAATTTTGGTATTACAACCAATTTAGCAGAAGGAAAACTCTGGATTCAAACCTGGTAAACCCCGGTTATAAATTGACCCTGTATCGCATCTTGATCATGCGGAGGATTAATGTAAAAATATACATATCTAACATTGTATATTTAAAATTTCAGTTTTTAATTGTCTATAATCAAATGTTTGTATACAGTTATGTGTAAAGCATTTCTAAATGTATACATAGTCCTATGTATTCTTATTTAGTATAGACCGGCGATCAGAGAAGCCCCTCCGATCAATCGGCTGACCATGTCACATCCTAGCGCCTATATGATTATCCTGACCCTATTGCCTTAATGACAACCCCCAACCCTTTTATATGTACTACAAGGCGGTGTTTGAGGGTCTTCATGTCCTGGCTATGACGTTAAAGTGATAGTGAGGATCTAATTCTGGAGGTCTGGGGAATATAGAGCATCTCTTCATCACTATTCCTCCTAGGTTCACTCTAACCTGTGAGCAATGTTTCAGTACCTGTAAAGGTCCCATCTATGGGTTAAATAGAAAAATGTGTTTATAAAAAATTGAGTATCCATTAAGAATGAATTTATTTCAAAACTTTGTCGGCATTACACGACCCACCGTATTTGATATTCCGTAAAACAAAACAAAACAAACCTATGCATTTCTTATCTGATCTTGTGTCACATCCTGCTCGTACGGAAGAGGTTGTAAATACATCTATAGTTTGTATTATTTATCTAGAAATATTAAAGTATCATTTTGAATAGGATATATATATAAAACAAACACTTACACACACACACACACCCCACACCCCCCACACACATATATATAAATATATATATTTAATAATATATATATATACACGTATATTAGTTATGATAATAAAATCTTTACTCCAAGAGATAGTCATCATTTTGGAATGAATAAGAAAAGCCATTGCTGGGGGATGGAGGGTCGATTGCCTGGCACTTTAGAGCTGATCCTATCTAGTCCTGTCGACTGGTAAAACAGAAGTAGATATTTCTTGCAAATTGGCTCTCAACAACGCTATCGGATTCCCGTTTCTATATGGAAGAATCAACTCGCTTAAGCTAAAACACAAGTGTGAAAATTATATATATATATATATATATATATATATATATATATATATGTGTGTGGGGGGGGGGGTCGTCATTGCAGCAGTGATGCGTCAGAGAAAGGAATGAATTAATCTAATGGTACTAAGCTTATTGAATGGTTCTGTTTATGAACTAAGTTACAGCTGATGGCAAGGCTCTGGGGGAGTGTGGAGTCACTCCGCCATTGCCATACTTCCAGGTCTACTCTGACCAAGTATGGCAATACATGTTAGGGTACTAGCTAGAAGACAAATACATCCGTTGAAAATTACTAGTATTAGGAATTCTTCTTCTAATTTCCAATTCCTCCAGTCGTTTCCATTCCGAGGGCACCAATAACATTTGGTACCAAATTCATCCTGATGTTCCACAGTTTTCTTTTAAGTTATAAGAAAAGAATATTATTATTATTATTATTATTATTATTATTATTATTATTATTATTATTATTTACTCCTTTTGAGTTTTCATATCAGTGTTAGCTGATGGTCTCTCACTGGAGTCTGAGTGACAGCAAGTCTCCTCAGTGTTCTGAATGGTTTCAATCCTTCCTCTGATATCCAAACTTTCCAAGCCCTTTTCTAATCCTTTTGGGACTGTTCCAAGTGCACCAACTACAATTGGTATAACTTTCACTCTCATATTCCATAACTTTTTCAGTTCTCTGGCAAGGTCCAGATATTTGTCAATTTTTCATTTTCCTTAGCTTCACCCTGTGATCTGCTGGCACTGCAAAATCCACCAGTTGACAAGTTCTTCTTTTTTGTTTATCAACACTAGGTCGCCTTCTTGCTGGGATAAGGTGATCCGTTTTAATTTCAAAGTCCAGAGAATGTTGTGCGTTTCGTTCTCAAGAACAAATTCTGGTTTATGCATATACCATTTTGTTGTGTGGTCAAAATTATTATTATTATTATTATTATTATTATTTATACAAATCATTGGCGGAATACTTTATGAATGTATGCAAATCATTTGTATTAATATTAATATGAATAACCAATAAACATTACCGCCACTTCTTGTCCCAAAATGGCAACAACGTTGGAATGGGAGTACACCGAATGAATTATGAATAAAGTCAACAATTGGAAAATGGAAGCGGAAATGAAAAAAAATCCCGAGACGAAGAAGTATACTGGCTTGGGTGCGCATTATCCATACAAATTTACGCTCTCTTTTCTACACAACCACGGTATATATATATATATATATATATATATATATATATATATATATATATATATATAGTTATTCATATGCAGTCCTGTTTCGCCGTTTCCCAACTCGTCAGTGTGACTAGACAAGGCAGGTTGCTTTAGGCAGGGTTCGAAACCAGACATTTGTTGTTATTCATTTTTTAACCCACTGCACCATCAACACACCCACATTTTAGAAATTGAATTTCACTGTTATATACATATGATGCCACAGGGGGTGCTCTATCGATCTTAAGATATATATATATATATATATATATATATATATATATATAAGTAACTTCTAATTATTAGCTCTATCTCACTTCCTTCCTCTCTAACTCTTCATTTTTTGTCTTTCTTTTTTATCAATACAATTTTCTTCGATAAAATGTGTCTATCTGTATGTCTATCTATCTATCTCTCTTCATCCACTTTCCTCACTAACTATACATTTCTTTCTTTCTCTCTGACTCTGTCTCTCTTTCTTTATTTCTTTCTATCCCACACTCTCTATCTCTATAATGCTTTTCTTAGACTCTCTCTATCTCATTTCTATCTTTTTTTTTTTTTCGTTTTTCTTCAATACGTCAATAATTCAGTAATATATGACAGTAAGTCTGCTCCTATTAACACACACACACACACACACACACACACACACATATATATATATATATATATATATATATATATACATACAAATATTATATATATATATAATATATACGTATATATTAAGAGAGATTGATTGCTAGATGAATATTTGCGTATATCTTTATACAAACAAATCTGTTGACAGTACGAACATTCATCTGGCCACATAGGCATCTATCTTCGCGACCCCACCCAATGTTTATACCCCAATATCATATCCTCTCCGATAAGTTATGTATCTCTAAATCTCCGGCACAATGTGAATATTTATAAAAATGAACGTCGATCTATTTACTAAATCCCATTTGTACGTCACCGTGCATCATCCTACTAAAACCCGTACACATGAATATATATATATATATATATGTGTGTGTGTGTGTGTGTGTGTGTGTTCATATATATTGAGAGATATATACATATTTATACATGTTTACATATATGTATATATATATATATATATAAGTACATATATATATGTATATCCTTATATTTATATTACATATGTTTATATATACATGTATGTATATCTATGTATATACATGTACATATATATGTATATATATAAGTATATATATATGTATGTATGTATGTATATACATATATATATGCATATAAGTATACATATGTATGTGTATACATATATATATATATATATGCATATAAGTATACATATGTATGTGTATACATATATATATGCATATGTATAAATATATATATGCATATGTATAAATATATATATGTATGTATGTATGTATATATATATATATATATATATATATATATATATATATAGGGTAATGTTTATTGATTTCCTTAAAGTACAGACAACCAACTATTGCAAGAGTCAATTAAGATCATGAGGAAACAGATTTATTCGCCTAAATTTCATAATCGATCACTAGACGACACAAAATATACGAATCTGACCAGCGTACAATTAATGCGCGATTGAGCTGAGAGGTTCGGGCCAAAACGTTTAATTTCACGGTGGGGGGTGGGATGGTTTTGCAGGGAAGCGGGGAGGGGGCGTCGTCTGAACAATAACACGTATTAATAGACAATTAATCCTAATACCCGTCCTTAGATGGCATGGCTAGACTGAACAACGGTTTTCCCCCTTCTTAATGCGAAATATTGCTGTAGAAATTTAATCGCGTTTAATATTATATCAGATTTCTAAACCTTGTAAAATCCACTTTTCCCGAATAATGTAGTGTATATGATTTACTGATATTAATGGCATGTCAACCTGTCCTAGATATTAGAGAACCATGATTATTGTAGAGCGTCCGTCTAGGAACCACAGGGTTCCAGGTTCGATACCGGTCATCGCCAACTCAACGTATGAGTACCACAGGGATCTGTGCGGTAAAGTGTGTAGCCGATTGTAGATTGTTTTGCGTCTTATTTGACACACCCAAACTCCTTGGTCCAGCGCTTGTGAAAAGAAGGTAGACTCCCTCACTGTCTGGCTGATACCGACTTTAGGCCATCCCAACAACATTTCTTTAATGCATGGCTTATCCCTTCTCAACATGAAATGTTGCAGGAGAAATTTAATCGCATCATGTTGGAATTCTGATGCTTGTAAAATCTATCATTACCACATAATGCTTAATGCATCCTATATGATTAACTGATTGATTTTAATGGCATGTCAACCTGGCTGGGGATATTTTATGCCTAGAATCTAGTGAATACTGTTTATTGTACCTTCATATTTATATTTTTGTGTAGTTATTTCATAAATTTTTCCTTTTTGAATATGTTTATGTTATATTAAGAACTAACAGAGCTACTCAGCGTTACTCGTGATTTAAAAAGTTAAAAATGGATATTTTATCTATATTTATATATAGATTAATAATACTTTTCTCTATATTATTTCATTATCTTGTTTTTAAATTGGTTATTTTTATAATTCTTTTTGTTTGTATTTTTCTTTTATTTGTTTTTCATTTGCTTTTTATTATGTTTTATTCTTTATTAATTTGTTTTACATTTTAATAATTTTTAAAATGAATTCATATTTATACAATTGATTTATATTCTTTTTACTAGCAAAATAAAAAGACACCCTCCGGGCGATGTAAAAATAATTTTTTTGAAATATATTGCCTGAAGGGATGGGAGCTGAAAATTCAATGTCATAGAGTGTGTACCATAAGTATGTAAAATCGTCAAATTTATTAAAGGAGTAAAAAAAAAAAGAAAGAAAGAAAGAAAGAAAGACAATTTAAAATGGAAACTGTTCCGATAACTTTAAATATTATATTAGAATAAAACAATCTATATATAAATATATAACGCCGGGCATCTATTTATTGAAATAATGAGGATTGTCTAACGTTGCATGCTCTCATTTTGAGTATATTTATTCTATGTTGTGACGTTGAATTATGTGTTTGGTAATGTGACGTAGGCAGTGACGTCATTTTTGTTACAGACAAAAATCGGAAGCAAATCTCCACTATTAATAGATATTTTTAGTTTAGTTTTTCTCATAGAAAGGGAGGGGTAAGAAGTTCTTTAACTTCCTATCATAAAATATAGAGTGTTGATTCTATTTAATTTTGGTATTTGCTCGTCTGAACCAATTTTCTTTATAAAAGTACGTGGGCCCGTTCGTTATACAAATATACATACATACCTATATACATACTTATATACATACAGACATACTCTTTCCTTTATATATATATATAGATTCCTATTTCCTGGGAACATAGACTGATCTTTGATTTTAGACAGGAATGTTCATTGATTAAATGATTGATTGATTTTAACGACATACCAACCTGTCTAGTGTTATTTTATGCCTAGAGGTTACGGAATCACTTTCTTTCTACGTTCTGAGTTTGGTATTTGGTACACAGTCCTATCTAATACAAATAGTCTTTAATCATGTCAATTTGACCCAAAGAAACCTAACGGGTACTACCACAAAAGGGGACCCTCGGTATGACACTCAGCAGTTTGAGTTAAGACCTCCTAAGCGGAGGGGGCCTTATTCTCAAACAGCAGATACAGTCACCGGTCCTTAGCCCCACCGACAGGACGATCGATAACAATAAGACTTAATAATATAATTATAATATGTAATTATAATATATAATTATAACCTGATTATTATTATTGTCAAGGTGACTAATTGATTTTTATCTTTCTTGTTGTTGTTACGTTTGCTTATATTAGTTATTCAACGAGTTCTGATATGTGTACTTCTTTAATTTTTTTTTTTTAATCCTATTTGTGAAAATGTTGCAAATTTATCGACATTAATTTTCTTAAGTCTGTTGAGTTTTGTGGTGGTGGACTTAAAGATAATTACGAATAATTGAAGGTAATTACGAATTACAGTTTTATTTTTTCGAAATAAAAAATTAACAATTGCAAGTGTAATGATGATAATAATCTTATTATAATGGAGATTGTGTGATTTTCTGTCTGGAACCGAATAAAACGCATACAGTTCTATGGGACTTTTATATATAGATGGAACACAGATTATCCCAACAAAAAAAACAGACTTAGTCTTGAATAACAAGAAAAGAGAACTTGCAACTGGTAGATTTTTCAATTCCAGCAAATTACACGGTGAAGATGAAAGCAAACGAGAAGTTAGACAAATGCCTGGAACCGAGTTCAATCCTGAATGAAAGCAGTTAGAAAAATAATTAATTAACACAACTCCTAACCCAGCTATGGTTAGCGGAATGAGAACAGGATACCCCCGTGGAATAAATAAAGGGTTAGGTTCAAAGTTCCGTGATGGCTCCCGAATACGACAAGAAAGTTCCCGAGTTCGAAAAGAAGGTTTCCCGAGTCCGAGAAGGTTCCCGAGTACGAGAAGGTTCCCAAGTCCGGCAAGAAATACCTGAAGAAGGCCGGAGGGTATATCGGCCGAAACATTGTACAAATAACAATGAAGATGGGGACAATAGTCCGAATAACGCAGATAATACCAAATGCCTGGACCTTACTAGGGAATGGAAAAAAACTGAGGAACATGAGGATGAAAGTGATACCAAATGTAGTTGGTGCATTTAGAATGCTCCACAATAAAAAACAGAAAGGAACTGGAATTCAGAGCAAGAATTGAAACCATCAAGACATCAGCATTTCTGAGAGCGGCAAGAATACTTAGAAGAGCCCTAAAGATCTGAGGAGACTTGTCGCTCAGAAAACATCGGCTTACGCTGTTGTGAAAAGACAAATACCTGGGCCTTACTAGAGAATTGAAAAAAACTGTGGAATACGACCCTCCAAACTCAGTGCATGAGTAGCACAGTTCAGATCTGGGGAGCTGATGGGAGGTTCAGACGCATAAACAATTTCTCTAGTCTAGCGCTAGGGAAAAGGGGATAGACTCCCTCGCTGTTCAGCTTAATGACTAGACGCCACTACACTGACTTTACTTAGGAGAGAGAGAGAGAGAGAGAGAGAGAGAGAGAGAGAGAGATCTTAGAGAAGCCATTATAATTTTCCGTTCAAAAAGTAACAACGGATTTATCTGAATCGGTTACATACACACACGCATATATATAATGGGCTCGCTACTTCTAACACACTTCTCTGCCAGGATTATAGTGGCGTGTCAAACACTTGAAAATTCTTTTAATGTTTTTTGAAACTTTCTAAAACCAATTTCCTCAACAAGAAATGTTCTCCTGACGATGACCTAAGTCGAAACTAGTTGAGAAAAATAAACAGAAAAGAAATATTTATTTTTGTTTTATTACTTTGTGTTTTCATCTTTATATATATATATATATATATAGAGAGAGAGAGAGAGAGAGAGATCTTATAGAAACCATTATAATTTTCCGTTCAAACAGTAACAACAGTAAAAATCTGTTACGCCTATTTTCAGTCTTGACAAGGATCAGTCGCTCAATAATGGCTTGGGAAAATACCCATTTTTTTTTTTTTTTGCTTTAGACATCTAATTTTTGACATTTCGGCCTTGCTCCCCGATTGAACATCTGCTCTAGCAGACACAACGGCAGGACCAAACGCTACGCTTGTGTTCATTCACATCCAACGTGGTTTTTCCCCAACACATTTATGGAGCGAATAATTAATAATCGTATTAATTGGAATTGTGTTTGCAAGTCAAAGTGGCTAAAATGTGGCAATCAAATGTTTTCCATCGGAGACAAGACGGCTGGCTACTGTGTCCCCCACCACACAGAGAAAGGTGGCACTAAAAGGTCAAAGGTCACACCAAGAACCGAGTAACGACAATGAGAGGCGTGGGTAAAAGTGTGTGCTTTGTACGGAGTAAGAGATTCTAGATCGTCGTGTGAGTGAGCCCGTACGTGTTAGTTTGTATGTTGCGAAGGTGTTATGTAAGAAAGAGACTGGAGAAGTGGGCGGACGGACGCGAAGAGAGTAGAAACATTAGGCGTTTTGATTTAAGCAGCACAAACCTGCACAAATTGGTTTCCTTGTCATTGGGTTAAAAAGGCGTCGGTTGCTCTGATTGTCTAATAAATAATTCATCACTGTTAGCAAATTAAGGCCATTACGATGTAAATGCTCAAATGGGAAGAAATCGGTATCACGAGAATTGCCTGTTTGGAAGAAATTGCTTGACTAAGTGGCTGCTGTAAATTCAGATTCGAAGATCCCGGGTTCAAATTCATCCTAAACCCAATTTTCATTTTTTAATTTTAAAAAAAATATTTTAAACATTCTATCATGAAAGTAGCAACATGATTTTTGCAAGGGTACGATTTTTTAAAATTGATTTGTTAATAATGTCTATTTATTTACCTATATATTTATTTGTGTTGTTCCGTGTTCATGGCTTAAAATATATAGGTAAGCCCCACCTTTACGATGTAAATGCTAAAATGGAAAAATCGGCATCACGAGAATTGCCTGTTTGCAAGAAATTTATTGACTAAGCGGCTGCTTTATTTTCAAATTCGAAAATCACAAGTTCAAATCCCGAGTTCAAATCCGGAGTTCAAATTCATCCTACACCCAATGTTCCGTTTTTATTTTTAATACTATCATTAAACAGCAATATAATTTTGGCCGTGTCACGTTTTTTTATTGTTATTTTATTTTTATCTATCTATTTATTAATTCATTTTTGATGTTTTCTCTGCAGAGCTTGAAATATGCTTACAGTATCCCTTTTATGATGTAAATGCTCAGAATCGGTATTTCGAGAATTGTCTTGAATCACTAAATGAGTGTTTATGTCAGATTCAAAGATCCCGAGGTTAAATTCATCCTAATCCCAATGTTTCATAGTTTTTAACTTTTCCATTAAAAAAAAAACCCGTCATTATAGCAGCAATATAATTTTGGCGGTAGCATGTTTTTTCTAATTGTTTTTTTTTTAATAGTTTTTATTTATTTATTTTCAGATCAGATTTCATATATTATTATTTTATTATTATTATTATTATTATTATTATTATTATATTATATTATAATAATAATAATAATAATAATAATAATAATAATAATAATAATAATAATAATAATAATAATAATAAATAAATAAATAAATAAAGGATGTGTGGAGACAGAAATGAAACTATCAGCCATGCAATCATTAGAGCGAAAGCAGGAAAAATAAATTTTGATCATACAAGAAAATGGTATATGCACAAACCAGAATCAGCTCTTGAGAATAAAAGGTATAACATTCTATGGGACTTTGATATACAGACGGAACAATCAGAAAACCAGACCTTGTATTGATTAACAAGAAAAAGAAAACTTGCCATCTGGTACATTTTGGAGAGCTAAAAGACCTAACTCCGCCGATTTTTGGTATTGGAAGATCAAATTTTGGGGATTGTCTAACATAATAATAGTCCACACCTGGACAAAATTTCAGAAAAATTGAAGTGCAAAATTTTAACAAATTTTTATTTCGTTTTCTTCACCCTGTGCAAAATCTACCAGTTGACAAGTTCTCTTTATCTTGTTAATCAATATTAGGTCTGGTCTTCTAGCTGGGATAAGATTATCCGAACAGATTTTGGTTTATGCATATACCATTTTGTTATATGGTCAAATATTATTATTATTATCATTATTATTTATTAATCCTTTTGAGTTTTCACTTTAGTGTTAGCTGATGGTCTTTCACTGGAGTCTGAGTGACAGCAAGTCTCCTCAGGTATCCAGGACTCTTTTGAGTATTCTGGCAGATTGCAGCAGTGCAGTGTTCTGAATGGTTTCAATCCCTCCTCTGATATCCAAACTTTCCAAACCCTTTTCTAATACTTTTGGGACTGTTCCAAGTGCACCAACCACAATTGGTATCACTTTCACTTTCATATTCCATAACTTTTTCAGTTCTCTGGCAAGGTCCAGATATTTGTCAATTTTTTCATTTTCCTTTAGCTTCACCCTGTGATCTGCTGGCACTGCAAAATCCACCAGTTGACAAGTTCTTTCTTTTTTGTTTATCAACACTAGGTCTGGTCTTCTTGCTGGGATAAGGTGATCCGTTTTTATTTCAAAGTCCCAGACAATTTATGCATTTCGTTCTCAAGAACAGATTCTGGTTTATGCATATACCATTTTGTTGTATGGTCAAAATTTATTTTTTGCATAATTTTCCAGTGGATCACCTTCCCAACCCAGTCGTGTCTAGATTTGTATTCTCGTTGTGCTAGTTTGCTACATTCGCAGAGTATATGGTTTACAGTCTCTTCTCTATTACCGCAAAGTCTACATTTACTATTTGTTGGGTCTTATCGATTTTCGCTTTGATATAGTTTGTTCTTATGTCATTATTTTGTGCAGCAATTATAAGTGATTCAGTTTCTCTTTTGAGGTTTCCTTTTCCTAACCATGTCCAAGTTTTTCCATGTGCAACTTCTTCGATTTGTCGTTTGAAGTGTCTATATAATTTTTTTCTTCCCATTTTTGTTTTCTAGTCTTTGTTGTTTTTCTGTTTGTCCATCTGTCACTTCTACTATTGTTGGCCGCCATAAGTAGTTTGTCTTTGCTTTCTTGTGTAATCTTCAAGTTGTTGGATTGTGGTTTCTACGCATTCCTCTATGTTGGCAAGACCCAAATATTATTATTATTATTATTATTATTATTATTATTATTATTATTATGTGTTTCGTTCTCAAGAACAGATTCTGGTTTATGCATATACCATTTTGTTGTATGGTCAAAAATTATTATTATTATTATTATTATTATTATTATTATTATTATTCATCTAAACAATTTAATTGCTTGAAATAAAAAGACTTAATTCGGCATTGAAAAATCTC
>CM042175.1:18802765-18817765 GCA_023376005.1 Doryteuthis pealeii
TGTGTGTGTGTGTTATATGTATATAGTACATATATATTTTGGATTTAGTGCGAAGTGTGAGTAATGTGTGAAATAAATGTGAAACTGTTTTAGATGTTATGTACTAAGTTACTAAGTTAATTCATCCAATATTTCGAGTGAATGGCTCGGTAGGATCCGGAATTTCTCGGCAGAGCACAGTCCACATATCTTGGATTCATTGATATATGGTTTCTGCTGTTCCAATATCTTCCACTCTTTGTACCCCCTTCCTTGGTCTTTGTACTCCCTTACGCGGTTTGTGAGCGTTGTAGCTGCCCTCTTTTTAACGCCCCTATTAGGTCTAAATTCAATGCAAAAACAACTAAATACGAAATCTGAAATATTCAGAGCTTGACCACACAGAAAGAAATTCTTATTTAGATCTTTGACTGAAAAAGTAACAAAAGACGATCAACCACCTTAAAAGGAAAATATTTCCGAACATTATGTTAACATTACGAACGCACAAGAAATACACGCGGTGAAATAATCTCTATAGATGCCCATGTCCGATTTGTCGATGATTATTGATTGATTATTGATGATTATTGATAAGATGACGGACTCGTGATCATAAGGAACCACAACGGACCTAAAGTAGACAGCTTCCGTAAGAAAAATCTAACGCACTCAAGAATTCTTGGATTCAAAATAACCACGCAATCCTACCTAAACTCTGTAAACTTCCTGGATGTTACTCTAAACCTAAAAGAAGGCACATTCGAGCCCTACATGAAAGATAACAACACACCTATTTACATAAACACCTCCTCTAACCACCTAGCCTCTATCATCAAACACATTCCCAAATCTATCAGCCGCAGACTATCAGAAAATTCTTCTAACATAAACATGTTCAACAAAAACAAAATAATATACAACAACGCACTAAAAATAAATGGCCACAAGCAACCATTGAGTACACCCCCACAAAATGCAAACCAAATCAAAGAACCAGAAACATTATCTGGTTTAACCCCCCATTTAACAAATCCGTAACTTCTAACATCGGCAAAATCTTCCTCAACTTCATACGTAAACACTTCCCCATACACCACCCCTTAGCACAAATCTTCAATAGAAATAATCTAAAAATAAGTTACAGCTGCAATAGAAACATATAACAGATCAAAAAAGCCAGAAGAAAAAAGTATAAATCAACAATAACGCACCACCACCCACCAATCTGTGCAACTGCAGAGACAGAAACACGTGCCCCTTCGATGGCTTTTGCCTATAAAAGAATGCAGTATATAGGACAACTGTAAAATACAATACAACCACCAAACATTATATCGGAGCAACCGAAGGAACTCTAAAGCAAAGGTTCTATACCCATAAACTCTCCTTCATAAACAAAAACTACTCATCCAGCAAATCACTATCCACCTACATCTGGCACCTAAAGGATATGAATATTTCCCCAAAAATAAACTGGGAAATCCTGCAAATTGCACCCACCCACAACAAGTCTACAAAAAAATTCCTTCCTTGCCTCCAAGAAAAACTAAACCTTTTTTAACAATGTTTACTCTTCATTACATATCACTGCCCAAATATGTTTCGTGCGAGCATGTGCGTCCTTTTATGTGCGCATGCGCATGTCTCTCGGTTTAGAGCTTGTATACCTACAAGCGTCTGTATGTTCATGTGCCCGGGTGTATGTGTGTGAATGTGCCCACGTATATTTATGGGTGTCTCTATCTATCCATCTATGTATTCATCTAGCTACCTATATATTTATTTATCTATCTCAGTCTGTTTCTATTTATCTATCTATTTATCTTTTTATCTCAGTCTGTTTCTATCGATCTATCTATTCATCTTTCTATCCCAGTCTCTCTATATATGCGTACATATATATATATATATATATATATGTATGTGTGCATATGTACATATGGAGCATATATGGGTATGCTTGTGCATATAGGTATGTATGAGCACTGTTATGTATGAGTGTATAAGTACCGTTATGTACGAGTGTTTACGTACGCATGGGTGTATGGGCATGGGCGCCTTCTATGTACGTGTGTGTGTACGTGTACGCATGTATGATTGAAACTAAGAGCGTGCGTACGTATTTGCGTACATACTTGGAACAATTAACCAACCCCGAACAACTTAACATCTGACCAACTTCTTGTATCTAACCGCAATCCAAACCCCACCCCACCCATAGTATACAAAATATTTGAAATCTTAAAATTAAAATTATCTAACATCCTTCATTGAATCGCCCCATATCCATACACCCCATCTACCCAAACTGGTAACTATCCATTCCCCCCCACCAACCCCCTACAGAACCCATGCCAACATCCATTCATACCAAAAAATACACAGACCCACGCACACATATGCACGCGAATACAAACGCTCACACGTCCGCATTGATCAAACGTTGTACATTCGTAGAATAATGTGAATGTTTGCGAGACCCGCTGTCCTGTATACATACACTTTGCACTGTCCATAAACACACGTACACATTCAAAATAACACTACATACATACGCATAACATCTCACCCAATCATACACATCCTATGTCTATTAAACGTTTTGTAATTTTTGATTTTCCTTGCATTTGAAACAACGTCACCTGAAGATTGTTTGCAATTACGCACGCATAAAACCAAAATGGTTGTGACTGTTCCTTTGTCATCAAATAAATAGGTTTGTAAAACCTTTATATATTTATTTTATTATATTATATAACAGCTCTATTTTTATATTGAGTACTCTTCTAATAATACTGCATTTTGGCACGCCGTTCCAGTAAAAGCTGAAACAGTGACAATCCCATACTATATATATATATATATATATATATATATATATATATATATATATATATAAAGAGTGATATATATATATATATATATATATATATATATATATATATATATATATATATATATATATATATAAAGAGTGATATATATATATATATATATATATATATAAAGAGTGATATATATATATATATATATATATATATATATAAAGAGTGATATATATATATATATATATATATAAAGAGTGATATATATATATATATATATATATATATATATAAATAGTGATATATATATATATATATATATATATATATATATATATATATATATATATATATATATATATATATATATATATAATATATAAAGAGTGATATATATATATATATATATATATATATATATATATATATATATATATATATATATATATATATATATATATATATATATATATATATATATATATATATATATATATATATATAATATATATATATATATATAAGATATATATATATATATATATATATATATAAAGAGATATAATATATATATATATATATATATATATATAAAGAGTGATATATATATATATATATATATATATATAATAAAGAGTGATATATATATATATATATATATATATATATATATATATATATATATATATATATATATATATATATATATATATATATATATATAAAGATATATATATATATATATATATATATATATATATAAAGAGTGATATATATATATATATATATATTATATATATATATATATATATATATATATATATATAAAGAGATATATATATATATATATATATATATAATATATATATATATATATATATATATATATATATATATATATATATATAGTGATATATATATATATATATATATATATATATATATATATAAAAGTGATATATATATATATATATATATATATATATATATATATAGAGTGATATATATATATATATATATATATATATATATATATATATATATATATATATAATATATATATATATATATATATATATATAAAAATGATATATATATATATATATATATAAGATGATATATATATATATATATATATATATATATAAAGAGTGAGAGATTTAAATATATCTGACAAAATGTGGTTGAGAATAGAGGAAAGTGGATATAACAACACAGACAGCATAGATTCAATTGATATTTCGCCTCATTTTCGATGAAGCTTTTTGAGAAGTTTATTGATATAAGTACTTGTACATCATTCTGCTTTTATAGGGAAAAGGTGAATAGGTGAGGGGTGAGGAAAATTCGGGTGGGGTTGGTGTGTAGGGACTTATATTTTTCTATGGGTTAATCGGTTGACTTAGGAGAGAAATATGATATTGAAATATCGGTCAAATGTGTTGATGTGTATCAGAGGAAATGTGATAGTCGGGGAGGATATTATATATATATATATATATATATATATATATATATATATATATATATATATATATATATTATTGTAGCGGAGACATGGTTAACGGTGCTTAGTAAATGACAGCTTATTACCTCTGCGATTTTTCAAACCAACGTGATATACATGCTCTATCAATGATATTGAGCAGACTTTACTTATATCAAATTATATTATCAATAATGCAATGTACAAAATGAGTGACCCTTCCCAACATCCACTGGAATCATAGCAGCTAGACACCCCACGATATAATCCCCATACACAGTTTATTTTTGTGTGGTTTGGTTTGATTTTTTGAGTTCCCAAACTTGGATTGAAAGTGTTGTACTCTGTTCGAATTTTCTATTCTTAAATGATGTATTCTAAGTTTAACTCCTCTATTTCCAGGGGTTTCTTGTAACGCCTATGTATATTTTTCTGTGTTTTATTTAGATAGCACAGTGGTCAGTTATACATCATTAGTTTGTAGACAATTTCCGAGTAGGGGATATTCGTATTTTATTTTAAAATTACAGGTGGGATTTTTTGTTGTCTGCAGTGTGCTTTTTATTATCTATAACATGTTTAACTTGTATCTATCACTGAGTTTCAATGTATTCCTATATATATATATTATATATATATATATATATATATATATATATATATAGCATAAACTATAGAATATAGCAATAAACCATCGTAATTAAAATAAATGTTAAGTCCGACTGCTTTCCCGCCTCATCAGAGGATTTTATTTCATGACAATTTACATTTCAAGACTTAAAGGATTATAAATACTAAGAGTTGGGCTTCATGTTTGAATGAAACTTAATCATTTGTCTCACAGGTGTTTAAAATAACTAATTAATTTCTCTCAAAAATGGCGTCAAGCGGGAGAAGCAGTCTAATAAAAAGTATATATATATATATATATATATATATATATATATATATATATATCACCTAGGAATCACACGGTCCAGGTTCGATATCAACTCAGCACGTGAGTGTTATCGCTTGGATCTGTGAGGTAAAATAGGGAGCTAATGATAGTTGTAGCACTCCACCCGAGATACAAAAAATCTTGTCAAAACGGAATATAATCCTTTCCGGTTGATACCGACAATAGAACACACCGCTGACTTTTTTTATAATATATATATATATATATATATATATATATATATATACTTTTATTTGAAATTAGAATTTACGATACTTTTAGGTATACATTATTTCCGTTTTTTTCCAGAGAAACAGTAAGCATTGAACTGCACTCCGTTCGCCACTGAAAGCATGGTCACAATTTTGGGACATCCATCAATTGATTGGGCTAGCTTAACACTAATAATGGATCTTCGAGACTTGGTTGCTAACAATTACACGAGGATGATGTGCGATTATTTACACAACCAGTTCGACACGGTTGAGATGGGTAGAAAAGAACAACTCTGTAGGTATTCTGTTATAATGGATTTATGAGGAATAGCTTGCTAAGCACTGCACCACGATGGGACTTCCTCTCTCTTTCTCTCCCCCCCTCTCTCTCTATGTATATATATATATATTGTTAGACTAAGGGAACTGATGATCACTTAGGATAAGGGAGACCACCCAACAATGCCTGAAACATGAAGTAACAAAAGTATTAGAGGTGTCTACATCTCCCCCACCGAAGGGGCTTCAGTCCATGTGAGGGCAGTTAGAATTCCTTGAGACCCGGCTTGTTGTGTGGTTGTAATCTCCTCAATGCCCGGGGCATGTTTTGTGTCAATGGAGCACGTTCTGTTGAGGTGTTCGAGTTGGTGCTCACGTACTCGGTACCTGGTTGTGACGGCTCAGGGTGGACAACGGGTTCATTCGATCCAGGTACAGAATTAATTGAGAGGCCTTTGGGTGATTCACGAGGGTTGATGACAACAGTAGTCTCTGCCTGGGTATTCATGGATGCTGAACTTGTGATTGGAACTTCTGGATAGAGTGAGATTGGGTGAGGATATTTGATAGCACTAGGTCGAAGGAACCTGCGGTTCTGCAAGGTTATGCGGCCTGAACCATTGACTTTCACTCAATGATTACAACCACACAACAAGCCGGGTCTCAAGGAATTCTAACTGCCCTCACATGGTCTGAAGCCCCTTCCTTGGGGGAGATGTAGACACCTCTAATACTTTTGTTACTTCATGTTTCAGGCATTGTTGGGTGGTCTCCCTTATCCTAAGTGA
Source organism: Doryteuthis pealeii (assembly GCA_023376005.1). NCBI lineage: Eukaryota > Metazoa > Mollusca > Cephalopoda > Myopsida > Loliginidae > Doryteuthis > Doryteuthis pealeii. The sequence goes on from CM042175.1 coordinate 18,809,281, forward strand.
TCATCAGTTCCCTTAGTTCAACATGGCGCTGAAGACAGGATCGAGTGAGGACACGTGGACCAAATTCTTTTCCGATGCTGGGATCCCACAAGACATCGCTGCTCAGTACCTCAGCTCGTTCCAACAAAATCGAATCACCATGTCAACATTATCAGAACTTGACAAGGATGCACTGACTGAACTTGGTGTAAACACTCTTGGCGACAGACTTGCAATCCTCAAACTGGCACGGTCATTTTCATCTCAACCCACTACTCCTGTTGTCCCTTCGGTCAAGGATACTTCAGCAAAAGTCAAAGCACCATCAGTTTCTACAGAAATGACCAAGCCACAGTTCCGCAAATTTCGTGTGGACTGGGGAATCTACAAGAACATTACTGGAATTGCTAAAATGAACATCATTCCTCATCTGTATAATTGCTGCTGCGAGTCTGTTCAAACTAGTATTGTCAACACTGTGCCACAATTCCTTGACATGCCAGAAGATGAACTCCTTGAGACAATTGAATCACTGGTTACAAGGAGTTCAAATCCCTCCGTCCATCGGCTTGCATTCCGTTCTATCCAACAGCATGAGCATGAATCAATTCAGGAATATGAAATACGCCTGCGCACCGCTGTTATTGAATGTGCGTATTGTTGTTCCCATTGCAATCACGATTTATCCGAGGACAATATCAAGGAACAATTTGTCAACGGACTATTCAATGAGTCCCTACAAACAGATATCCTTGCCAAGACCACCCAACAATGCCTGAAACATGAAGTAACAAAAGTATTAGAGGTGTCTACATATATATATATATATATATATATATATATATATATAGATGAGAGGTATCCAAAACTTGGTAGTAAGGGATGATTCTATATGTGATTTCTAAGATACACTGTATTATTATTGTATGATCCAGTATGTATAAATACAGTGAATCTTTAAATCACTAAAGAGAGCTCAATGTATTATAAACTTTTTAGATTATTTACAGAGCAATATTTATCTTAGAAAGGAAGGAAAACTCAACACCGTAATTCCATAATAAATTTATTTCGACCAAATTGGGGCCTATATAAATCTAAGTTGATTTAATATAGCTCCCCAAAATCTAGTCTCATCAGATGGAAGATCAGGTTATTTGAACTGCATAACTGAAAAATTCTACTTCTCAAAAAATAAAAAAATAAATTTAAAAAAATGAAAAATACATTTTTACATTGTACTTCCTGTCACCATGGTGACAGGAAGTCAAATGAGAAAAAAGGATACTTTTCGAGTTCTGGCTTCTTGGGGGGGATGGTAGTCAGACAAAATTAAACTATGAATTAAACTATTGAATGAATCTGAACAAGTATAGAGAAGAATAAAACAAAAAAATATATAAAAAATAATAAAATATAAATAGAGAAATATATTTAAAAAAATTATATTTAAACCTTAGAATATATTAGAGAATATAATGTTGTATAAATATACTATTTATAAAAATGAAAATAAAAATAAAAATAAAAAAAAAAGAATTACACATATCTTACATGATCAACACATACACCCATAATATATATATACACACAAATATATACATATAGAGATATAGCTATATATACACCCATAAATGTACATACATAAATACACATACACATAAATATATATACACATAGACATATACACTAAAAAAAATAATTATATATATATATATATATATATATATATATATATATATAGAGAGAGAGAGAGAGAGAGAGAGAGAGAGAGATAGTATCCAATTGCCGCTTTAACTTTTCCGTTGCAGTGGCATCAGTAAATAATCTAAAAGTGCTCGATACATTAAAAACATAGAACAATAATAATAATAATAATAATAATAATAATAATAATAATAGTACTAGTAGAGGAAATGTTTATAAGACCCTTATATTTTCCTCTACTAATATATATATATATATATATATATATATATATATATATATGAATAAGTTAATCCACAGACACATGTTTCGAGGTTTCACCTCTCATCAGTGTGGCTTCACTTTAACAGCTACCTCTAGCCGGGATAAAGACCTGACTGAATTTTCGTCTGCCAAGTCTCTTACCCATACGGCTATTAGCGGTTGTCAAATTTGGGAGAATATTTAATTGATACATTTCTAATCGGAAATGAATTCATGAGAGTCCTCTAACTTTGTAAACAAAGTGAGCTTTAGCTATACACCAGACGGCGAATTTACAATTAAATCCTTATTTAGAGAACTCAACGAAGTGGGAGTATATATACATATATATATATATATATATATATATATATATATATATATATATATATATATATTTCTTTTGACGCACAATGACATCTCTCCCCCTACTTCTTACACAACAAACGCACACAGCAACTCAAAAAATTTTAAAGAATATTCTCTTGCCACCAGAAACATACATCGTTTATCAATGGTAACCATACTTATACAAATACACACATACACACACACACACATACACACACAACCTTGAGGTTTATTTCCGCTGTCGTTTATCGCAAAAGATTTATACACACACACGCAAACACACGCAACCACACACCTACAAAATGCACAATGTTTCCTTTCGATACACACACTTATACTCACACCGTAAAATAGAATATTTGACGTCATATTTCAAACAGTCCCCTTTTTTCAAACCTCAACAAAATTTTAAACAGACTGAATAACAAGAACTACCACTCGCTTTTCTCGTTATTCTTTGATAAAAAAAAATTCTTATCACCTTCTATATACCAACAAATGCCCTGAAGATGATCTAATTAATAGATCGAAACAATGCAGCGTCGGCCAATAAACTCACCACTTAACCCATTTAAACCTGTGTTTTTTCATTTTTCTTAATATACTACATATATATATATATATATATATATATACTTTTTAACATCATTTATTTCATATCAATGATTGTTGATTACATTTATATTCACATGTCCGATTACAGTGTTATTGGTCCTAATTTATAAACTGAGATAAAGAGAACGACCGAATGGAAATTGAGAATCGTAAGAATAACAAGGGATTTACCGTGAAAGATTGAAAGAAAAATAATCCTAAATGCACGAAAGATGTAATAAAACTAACAGAAAAGCAACAGATGTTGGATCAGAGAAACAAAAACCTGGAAGTTAAAAATAGGAACAAGATGAACATATACAATTCAGGAGACAAAACGAATTGCAGATGTTGTAACGTATTTATAAATATGCAAAGAATATCTGGAAAACGGAAAGGCCATCAAAAGTCATAGCGACCCAGAACAAGTTCGGGAGAACATTCGAGAAGGTTTCCCTTGAAAGTAATTGCCTGTTGTTTAATTCCAGGGAACCTAAAAAAAGTAGTAGGAACATTATAACACCGGTAGATAGAGCAATGTTTTAGATACAATATATATATATATTTACCAACCCCTCCGCACGAGCAGGATACGACACAAGGTCAATTTCTTAAGGGTAGTTCAACAGGTTTGAATTCAGAGTTTTCCTTCTCCTAGACTGGTTACCTAGCCATGGTTAAAAAAACCAGTCTGCCCTACTACTTACCCATAGCTGGAGGGAGAGTAGGATTCATACCTTTCCCAAGGATACTAGCGCTAAGTGAAATGCAATTACCACGTCCAGGATTTGAACTCGGGGCGACGAGTCCATTTCCCATGACTTTAACCATTACACCACGCGCTTCCATTTAGATACAATATATTTTTCACTTAGTTCCCATCATTTTTCTCCGTTTTCTCCACCAATGAAGAACAGCCTACTTTATGAACTCGTAATTTGGTCGTTTTCAAAGCAATCGCCTGCTATTTATTTACAGGGAACCTAAATCAAATAAAGGGAACACTGTAACACTAGTAGATAGAGCAATATTTCAGATACAAGACAATATTGTACACAAAACCCCGTCATATTTATGCGTTTTCTTCACCAATGAAGAAATGTCTGTTTCATGTACTCGTAAGTGGTGCGTTTTAAAAGTAATCGCCGGTCATTTATTTCCAGGGAACCTAAAAACCAAAGTAGAAGGAACACTATAACACCGGTGAACAGAGCAATATTCTCTACATATCCCCGACCATTTTCATGCATTTTTCCAACAATGAAGAAGAGATTGTATGCTGCGCCCTTAAGTGGAACGTTTCAAATGTCTGTTATTTATTTCCAGGGAACCTGAAACAGAACAGAGAGCAAAATAACACAAGTAGATAGAGCAGGTTCTCAGCTAAAACCCGAATTTGAATCCCGGTGAATCTGTATGCATTTCCCATAAGGCTAATACATCTGGGAAAGGTAGGCACCCAACCATACTCCCTACAGATATGGTTAAATAGGAAATCATTCTAGGAGGAAAAGAAAACCAAACTAAACTTGTTAAAGAAATTGACTTTGGCTCACATCCTAGTCGTGAGGAGGGTTTGGTATAAATATATGTATGTATGTATATATATCATTGGCGTTTTTATTTCCCCGAGGTCCTTAACCTCATGCAAGGAGAATAGCCATATACATCTCGAAACTAATTTGATTAACGAACTAAATCGTTCACATGGACTGGGTGGACACATGACTAAACCAACCAAACAATCAGTGATCAAACATTTGTCTCTCATACTTACATGAACCTCTGATGAGTTCTTACATTTAACCTTTATTTTAATATCTACACTTATATTACAAAATTTATATTCAACATATCCATTATGTAACACAAGTAACGCAATGACACCGTTGGATAGAGCAAGTCTTCTGCTACAAAACACACACAATTGGATATGCCTTTTTGCCAAGAAGGAACAAGACACTGCATGTATTCAGCGTTTGTAAAATCGGCACTGCGAAACTAATATTTCTATATTTCTACGTAGACACTACCATTTTCTATATACGAGTATGTCACCAAAAATGTAGAATATATCAGTTTAAAAACAAACGAGAAATCTGGGAAAACCAGCTAGTGTGATGGTTAGAGTCCCCACCTGTCAGCCTGGCAGTTAGGGTTCGAATCCCACACAGAGCAGTTTCCTGTATATAACTCTGCTGATGAGGCATATTATGCCGAAATGTACATACAGAGATTGACTTTTCTCTCGATTTGTTTACGCCTTACATTTGAATAGATATGCTCGACTACTTCATTAATTATCAACTAATTAATTTTCAAATTAGGTATTTCTTCAATTAAGCACATATTCTCCCCAAAATACGAGTATGTATGAAGGTAAGGTCTCAAAATATTTAAAAGGTACAGAAACGTTTATTGTTTAATCTTGGTGATGCTTATATCCTTTTAATGTTCGAACATGCATAGATTTTTCTACATAATCGACATTTCGGTCGGTCGATCCATCTTTGTATCCGATGCGGTAGGTTTTGTATGCTTATGTCGTACACGGTCGCTGCCATGCGGACATATAACACAATGCACGGATAGATGCGTGTCGTGATGTGATGGTTAGACCCGTAGGAAATGGACAAATTCAAATCCTGGACGAGGTTGTTTGTATTTCACATAGTGCTATTCTCCCTCCAACTATGGGTAAAAATAAGGCAAACAAGGCTCTTTAAAATTGATCCGGCAACCAGTCTAGGAGAAGGAAAATTCTGAAGTCCTGTTAAACTCTGCTTATGCGGATGTGTTAGTAAAAAATATAGTGACCGAGTTCGAATTCAGCCAAGGCTGTTTTACTTCATTTTGAATTAATAATCTTTTAAAAAGGCATGAACCGTTATTTCCCAAGCTGATTAAGCTCTTTCATTATGGTGGTGAGGAAAAACAATCTAGGAGAAATACCTCTCTAAATTCAAACCGTCTAAATGAAAACAGGAAACAACTCTCCTATCACTTCCAACGGTACTTCCCAGTTTCCTGATCCCATAGCTGTAAAAAGACATGATCGAGCAGGTTTTGTAAAAGCATAGCGTTCTTTGGCTGTGGAGTATTAGAAAGCCTTGAAGCTTATACTTTTTATGCATACTTGACATAAATAACGTAGTAGATTTCCTTTAAATACGTTTATTTTACGGTTAGCATCCCTCTGTTGCACTTTCAAAAGATACAAGGTCACCTGTTTATGTAGCACCATTCTAAAAGCTTCTTCCTCTCATCTTTTCATTTTTCACTTTCGAGCACTCAACTTTTTTTTATGGTCCATTCATCTCAAACCACATTATATTCAAAATAGACATTTTTAAATCGACCCAATATTCTCTTTTACTCTCTCTCTCTCTCTCTCTCTCTCTCTCTCTCTCTCAAAATGCATTTCTGCCACTGTTGTTAGATATAATCCTTATTCTGGTTGAATTGAGAAAGTTTTTTGCAGCCTCAGCATTAAAATATAGATCACTTACATTTTACATATAATAGCTTCATCAATTAATGTATATTTTTTGTTGAGAAAATATGTGCCAACGTCGGCGTTTGTCTGCCCTTATCTTTATTCAGAAGGAAGTCAGCACAGCTCCCTGCATTAACACACATACACACCCAGATATATATATATATATATATATATATATATATATATATGTGTGTGTGTGTGTGTGTGTGTGTGTGTGTGTGTGTGTGTGTGTGAAATATGCAGAACATTAGTAATAAATTCGCAGATATATAAACATTACTCTCTCTCACACACACAAACAGAAGAGTTAATTGAAAAGTGCTTGTCTCATTTTGGCTCGGAAATTCCCAAATGCAGTATAGAATTCCTGCTACTTCCTTGCAATAACGTTGATGTGCCTGTCACACACACACACACACACACACACACACATATATATATATATATATATATATATATGAGAGAGAGAGAGAGAGAGAGAGAGAGAGAGAGACACATACACACACACACACACACAGAGACAAACAGACAGACAGTCAGACCGAAACTACAAAATATGTATTCATAGGATGAATCTATTACATGTTTGAAGTATTAGCCAACATTAAACATTTTGATTTTTATATTTAACCATCATAAAGGCATAGGTAATACGTGAGGATTTAACTTCTTAAGTATATTCAATGAAGTTTTGCATTTTCCATAGCGCTAATACCCATGGGGTAGGTATAAATCCAACGATTATTTATTCAGTTATGAATAAATTGTAGGGTAAAACCGTCTCTTTAACCTTTGTATGCCCAAAATAGATAGATATGAACAGATTGGGATAGATAGATCAGAAGAAGCTATCTGATATTGATTTACTTTCAAATACGGAGTGTTCTAATTTACCAAGCTTATCATAGTTTGGCACAAATACACAACTATATATATATATATATATATATATATATATATATTGTCAACTCAGCGTATGAGTAACACAAGGATCTGTGCAGTAAGTGATAAGCAGATGGTAGGTGTGGCGCTCCACCTCAGACGCTAAAAACAATCTCCATCGTCTAGCGCTAGTGAAAAGGGTATATACTCCCTCGTTGTCTGGCTGACACAGACTTTAATCCCCCGACTTTATATATATATATGTATATATATATTGGTATCATCTTTCCTTTATGCATGTTTGGTTTAACGCGATAAACATTTCCCGTCAGACGAGTTTCTTTTCGATCTTTTCCAATTGCCTGGCCATCTTTTTTATGTCTGGTTGGAATTTGTGAATGAATCCACTGAAGGTACTTAAACAAGTACTTGCGGCACCACTTAGTGCCATCGTCAGATGAAGAGTAGTGAGATGTTTTCGTGGTTCTTTTTAAACAGAGTAACAATAGGAATAAGTAGAAGGAGAGACGAACAGGTTTATAAGAAATGTTATGGGAATGAGGGGAGGAGAATTAGCGGGAAATTATTAGCATTTAATAATGTGGTTGCTGTTTTCGAATTTGAGCTTGTTTAATGTGTTTTTTAATGTATATGACTTTGAATATTTGAAGTTTTGGTTTGTTTTATTTCTTTGTGCAATATGTATGTATTTTCAGTTAGAATTATTCGGTACTTAGAGTAGGAGGCATGAATGTGATTTTAAGTGTTGCATGATCGAGCTTGTATCAGTTAAATGTAGTGTCAACTCGCGTGACAAAGTCGTCGTGGTGTGACCAATGTATGTTCTCTCAATTTTGGAGAGGCAGTCTCCAGCAAGAGATTTGAATTCATATACAACATTGGTCTCGGTAAGACGGCTAGTCGGAGGGTATGATGTGTTGCTGGTAACAAGGTTGGTGGTTTTAAACTTTGGGTAATAGATAATCAGTTTATTGTTGGAGTCAGTGAAAAAAACATTATTACGAATTATTTTTAAAGCAGTTTCGTCGAGTTTATAGTTTCGATGCATCTGATTACGATATGTTTGGTGTCGTATTTTTTGTTGTGTTCATTTTATGAATGGTCTATCGAATTTGTTCATCGACTATGCAATTAAGAAACTCATTGTTGATAAGAGTTTGTTTAATATTTTTAAGTTCAGAATAGAATATTGTTTTTGAGTAGGAAATG
>CM042175.1:18822765-18862765 GCA_023376005.1 Doryteuthis pealeii
AATTATTTATGGATTAAACGAATTAAACATGGATGTCAAGGTAGCACTGTAGTAACTTGGTTGTAAATTACTATCTAAGTATTGTTTACTGTGTTACATAAAGTATTCGACACAAGAACAATACTAAAACGGGATGCAGCTAGTTTTAATTCAGAGTTTCCCCTTCTACTACATATTGCTGTACCAAGGTTTAAGAGACCAATTTTCTATCTGTTGAATAGACGTTCTGTATTAAAACCTGTATGCATGTATTTTACCAAGCCTTCCGCTACGGACAGCATGCGACACAGTCATTTTAGAAGCAGATTACAATTTAGAGTTTTCATTCTCCTTGATTGGTTGCATAACAAAGCCAAAGAGCCCAATCGACCCTACTATTTTTACAAATCTGGGGTAGGGTAGGTGAAACACTCATAACAAATTATGTAACTACCTCGAGTACAACTTCATTTTACACTGCTGTTTAGCTCAGTCGGTAGAGCATCCCCCTAGGAACCACAACAATCTCCCTATCCTAGCGCTAGTTAAGTCTTTGCCTACTCTAAACCACTTACAGCGGCTCCCCCATGACACCTAAGCAAAGTACAAAATCTGATGGTTAATTCATCATAATTGAGCAGAAGAACTTAGGGAGTGTGGAGTGCCCCTTTATCACCATTGCTCTCAGGTCCATATATGGGATAGATAGAAAAAATGAGTTAAAATGTGTTTAAAAATTCAGTAACCATCAAGATTGAATAAAATAAAATGTGAATGAATAAGATAACCCAATAAGTGTTGACATGCCGTTAAATCTAACCTACCAACTAGTTTTTCTTCTTCTTCTACTACTACTACTAATAATAATAACATTCTCATTACTCATCCTAAAAACAGCAACACTTCTAGAACACCAGTTCTAAGGCTGAGGTGAGTGGGAAATCCCCCCTCCATTGTCAGTGCCCCCAAGTATCTGATCTGACTATTTGTACCAATTACGACCCATTTCAATCTCTTTGAAAATTATTAGTATTTCATTTACAATGGATTATCATTATGCGCTACTTCATATATTCCACCCTGTCGGTTGGGACTCTAGAATACACCAACTGCAGATCCACAGAGGGGTAAAATCTCTCAATGGCCCCAGCTTTGATGCTTTGATAGAAGGAATCCTGGTGTCTGAGCTGTCCATGATGTACAACACTCACTTTTATCCTTACTTAGGCTAGACGGTTGGGGAGGCTCGATCCATTTTTATCATATATGTGCAAGAAGGCGAATGGTGAAGTTCCGTTTATGAAGGAATATGGAGTACCCCTTCATCGTAATTACTCCCAGGTCCACTCTGACCCGGAGTGGTATTAACTGTTAGGGTGCCATCTATGCGTTAATAGATTAAAAAACATGAGTTTAAAAATGTGTTTAAAATGATTTTGAAAAATACCCACCAAGAATGAAATAACAATGTCTTCGGCATAAAATAACCCAACAAGAGTTGACCTGCCGTAAATCTAACCAAACAACAAACAAACAAACAAACCAGCCAACAAATAAAACAAGGTTCCGTCCATTAAAAATACATGTTTTTGAACACGGCGAAGTTTACGAAATATACACGCAATATATGATAAAAAAACACAATTTTGTTGATAAAAAAATTAAGGATCGTTGATTGCGTGTAGTTGTTCATTACTTGTGTAGATACGGTAACTCGATAGTTCACCCTAGCTGAGAACCGTGACGTCTGGCGCCTCACCACTAACCATATTGTCTATTCCTTCGAAACCACTGCAGGGCCACCTTCAAGGACAGAAGACACCGAAGGAAGAACCACAACACAATGCCATCAAAATTTGACCAGGCATTCAGTTGCAGCCGCTGCGACCGTGTTTGTCTATTCCACATTGGTCTTATCAGGATCGAACATGCCTGCAGTCAATGTGAGTTACCCCTTACTTTTCGCTCACAAAAACAAGCAATGCTGCTGATGATGACGGTAACTCGAAAAAATCGGAATTATATATATATATATATATAAAAGGCACGTGGTGTAATGGTTATCGTCGTAGGAAATGGACACGGTTTTCAAATGAGGTTTGTATATTTCATAGCCCTACTCTCCCTCCAGCTATGGGTAAATAGTAGGCATACTCGTCTCTTTAATCTTGATTAGGTAACCATTTTCGAAGGAAAATTCTGGATTCAAATTTGCAAAACTTTGCTTTAAAATTTACCTTGTGTCGCATCCTGCTCGCGTAGAGGGGTTGGTAAATAAACAAAGAAACTCATGTGAATTACTCACTGTTTCGATGTTTTTTTTGCATCATCAGAATAAATGAAAATGACTCATATTACTTATTTAACAGGATGATATGTATGCAAATAAGACGTAAATCGATATAATTAATTGAGAACCAACACTGTAGACATATATTAAAAAATCAAAACAAAGAAATTGATATGATTTTGTCGCTGTTTCGGTATTTTTTCGTACCATCAGTATGAACGAAAATGACTCACATTAGTTATTTAACAAAGAGACACGTATGTAAATAAGAGTCAAATAGATATATTGAATAAACTGAGCCGACACTGTAGATGTTATTAGAAAAATATTAAAAACGAATACGTTTGTGAGACAAACGTATCATTCTCCTCCTTCCACCCTAAAACTTATTGTATGTTTATCATTTGGCATACCCCACCCCATTCCAATATGTCGTCCGTTTAGAGTGACTGACCAGGATCGATTAATAAGCACATGCACAAGCAGATAAAAACCGATGCAGAAGGACTGGAAATCGATACGTAATTTCAACTCTACGCTAATGGTGTTCGACTGTTGTTTACAGAAAAGATCAATATTACTGATTGGGTGTGTGAGGGTGGGGGGTGGCATCGGTCAGTTGTTACAGGGAGGGGTCTTACCCATCTATCAATGTCAAGAAAAAGAAATTAGTTTTTTTCTCCTGTATTTATTCAATGGCTTCTTAATCTGACCTGCTTGAAGGTGTCGGGGGACGAGAAGAAAAATGTCGATCTTTCTTTTGTAAAATAAATGAAGGATTTTTCCGAGCATTAAAGTCAGGAAAAGTTATCATGTATTTAAATACATCCCCCACAAACACACACACACACACACACACACATACATATATATACCCACACATACACACACACACACATACACACATATGGTAAAACGGGATAAAACGCATGGCTCTGAGTTTCACGTGTTTAATCCGCGGTTGAGCCTATATGGATCTTCTAAGATCACCTACGTGAAACTCAAAGTCGTGAGTTTTATCCAATGTCATTTTATCCTAATTTGAAATATTGTTCATGTTTGGGCATAAATCAGTGTATTTAATGGTCTATTTTGATAACATACACACACACACACACACACACACACACAGATGTATATATATATATATCCCGCCACACGAGCCCTCGAATACGCACAGACATGAGAAAACAGGATAAAACCCATGGCCCTGTGTTTTACGTGATTACTCCCCGGATGAACCTATATGGGCCATCTAATAATGATCACGGGAGACTCAAAGTCGTGAAGGCCGATTTAAGTCGGTAGGTAGAGCGTCTGCATCGGAACCACACGGTTTTGTTTGATACCGACCCTCTCCAACTAAGTCTATGAGTAGCACAGGGATTGTGCGGTAAAGTAATGGTCTGATGGTATTTTGGCCCCTCAGACGCAAGAAAAACAATAGCGCTAGTGAAAACGGGATAGACTCCCTCGCTACCAGGTTGAAATCGACTTTAAGACACGCCGACGAGTATTCACTTACGCATTTTATACTGTTTTGAAATATTGTTATTAATCTGAATGTTTGTGTATAAATCAGTGTATTCTATTGATTTAAAAATACTTTTAGCGGTCTATTTTGATCATCCTATATATATATATATATATATATATATATATATATAATCGGAAATAAAAATTAATTAAATACCAGGGTATCGTGATTATGGACCATTTCCACTCGTGTGTTTATGAGGCCCACCGAGCTTCGTCAGACCACGTTTTTATTTTATTCAGACTGGCAAATACCCAAATTCAGCTTATATATATATATATATATATATATATATATATATATATATATATATATATATTGCTTAATTGTCGGCTAAAAAAACCCATATCAAAACACATCGCTTGTATATTTACTTCTCATATATATATATATATATACATATATATATATATATATATATATATATACTGGAAAGGTATATATAGATAACCTACAATTATTCACTTCCACAATTGTCTTTAATTAATCAATTTCTTGATTAATTCATTACAATTAACCCTGATGATCCTTTTTGGTAAAACTTAAGTAGGTTATATATATATATATATACCTTTCTATCAAATCGATCTACTAACACATTTAACACTTCATATTCTTTATAAACATGCTTATTCAGTGAATATTTGTATCGACCATCGATGGTGCGATTAACTCGATATTCTATTCCCCGGTAAGTCAACTACTATATATATATATATATATATAATATATATATATATATATAAACTGCATATTGAGCCACATAATTCCTTTTACACAGAACTGTTTGACCCATAGATAAAACTGTAACAAGTACTAGCACTTCAGGTCACAGGGGGTCTCTTTATTATGACAATGTGAAGTATCCTTATACTCCCCAGAGCCCCAAAAATGAGCCACACTATTGGATGCAGTTTAGTATAAAACCAAGCAAAATCATTTTATGGGGTCTTTCCCTTCTTCAGTGAAGGCAGCCAGTTTATATTAAACCTCAGCAACAGGAGCTCGTGAAGAAGAGTGTCCCAAAGACAGACACAGGATACAATGTACGGTGTGCAACATTATGTGGTACACCGATGCATTTTGGTGAATGACAGCAATTGACCCGAAGCATTATTGTATATTGTATAAAACGATTATTATTATTTTCGGATGCCCGCTTTGGGTTTGAACTGTGAATTTACTAGGGAGGTTTTTTGGAAGCAGAACAATATGAGTGACAATCACGTTCGCTCTGATTATCCCAAGCGCCAGCCACTTATGTATTTATTTTGGCATATCAACCATTGTGGGTTATCCTATGCTAAATCTTGTATATATATATATATATATATATAAAGATAAATCTAATGAGTCAGACGAACTTACTATTAGTTTCGCTTAATGCTCTTCAGATCTGAGCTTATTTTCCTAGCGGTTGTATGAATATATATCTTATATACATATATATACATATAAATTGTTTTTTCTTTTGGCCAAATACTGTACCAATAGATTACTTTTTGTTGGTACGACTATCTTGTATCTTTCTTTTTTCCAAAAAAATTTTTCTCCCCGGTTGATGTCTGGTAGTATATTTTTACAATCAAACTATTTGCTGTTTTTTTCTCACCGCGAGGATTTACCAACACGCTTGGTATATTATATATATATATATATGTTTGTTTAACAAATAATTTTCATTAACTTCAGATGTATTAATGAACAGTGTTGATTGACCAGCAGCCACGATCTCCTAGGAATTATAAAATAAAACTAGGTGGGTTTTTACTATAAGAACAATTTCAAGAATACTGTCGGGACAATCATATAGTTGTTAGGGCTTGACATTTACAGCCGATTGATCTGATGGGGCCTCTTCAACCGACTGTCTAACCCAAGTAAGGGCCGAAGTGGAGTATTGCATGTCAGAGGACCACTTATTACCAGGGCCATAGACCGCTCATCCACCATAATCCTGTCTTCAGATATTACGGATTACAACTCATGGACAGCAGGTGGACACCCTAGTGAAGCATATCACATAAATGCATACAAGTTAGTGAAAAATAACTTTCCATTAAAATAGATAACTTTTTAGTTTATAACTTATTTTAGTTGAGAAATATCATAATATTCCAAATGTCTAAGTAAATTTCAAAAGTTAGAATATATAAAATTAAATGAAAATTTCTCTATTGAAAATCTGTTTAGCTTTTAAAATGGTAAGTGAATCTTGCATATATATATATATATATATATATATATTATTTACATAACGATGCTTCAAAAGCAAATTATCAAACTCCACACACACACACATATATATATATATATGTATATATATGCTTTGAGAAGAACAACGGAGAAGAAAAGGAATAAATCGACCGAGTCACAACATTGACAATGTCGCAAAAAGAAAACGAATGAGGCTCGACAACAGCACATAGGTAGGTATGTTACAAAAAATTGTCAAAACTTGCCTATGTTGTTATAATTTCGGAAATAAATTTACAACTGCTAATGTGAGCGTTATTTAAGCCTTTTCTTTGATAAATAAATTTTTCCGTATATAATCCCCCAAATATTTTGCATTGACCTCTTGTCATTGACTCTGGCAATTTTATATTTCGATATTAAAAGAAGACATTTGATGCTCAGAATCATTACCAATACCAACTTTGGTTGAACTGCCCAGATATTTTGTCTACAAATTTTGTTCATAATCCTTTCTAGTAGCTGAATAGATTATATAATAATCAAATATGAATTGGCTGATGTATTTGCCATGACTTATTTGTTACCGAGTACTTTCTGCCTCTTCATGGGCCATCATCAATGCAACATTTGGATTGTTCCATTTTTACTGGTGTCCTATTTATACTAGTGTATTTTTTTCTTTCTTTATTTGTTTATTTTAATGTATTATCATCATCTCCTTTTGAGTTTTCACACCAGTATTAGCTGATGGTATTTCACTGGAGTCTGAGTGACAGCAAGTCTCCTCAGGTCTCCAGGACTCGTCTAAGTATTCTGGCAGATTGTAGCAGTGCATTGTTCTGGATGGTTTCAATCCTTCCTTTCCAAACCCTTTTCTAATCCTTTTGGGACTGTTCCAAGTGCACCAACCACAATTGGTATCACTTTCACTTTCATGTTCCATAACTTTTTCACTTCTCTGGCAAGGTCCAGATATTTGTCCATTTTTTCATTTTCCTTTAGCTTCACCCTGTAATCTGCTGGCACTGCAAAATCCACCAGCTAACAAGTAAAGAAATTAATGTATTATTATTATTATTATTATTATTATTATTATTATTATTATTATATAGAGTTTTTCACACAGTGTTAGCTGATGGTCTTTGCCAGGAGTCTGAATAACAACAAGTTTCCTCAGTTTTCCAAGGCTCTTCTGAGTATTCTAATCGATTGCATCAATGCAGTTGTCTGGATGGTCTCAATTCTTCCTCTGATTTCTAGGTCCTCCAGTCTTTTTTTTTTCAAGCATTTTGCAACTACACCAACAATTGGGATGACTTTGTCCTTCATATTTCACAGCTTTTTAAATTCTCTGGCGAGGTCCAGGTATTTGTATTTCCGTTTTCCATTATTATTATTATTATTATTATTAATTATTGTTGTTGTTGTTATTATTATTATTATTATTAATAATAACAATGTGATTTTAGTAATTAGTGACAGTGGTTAAAAGCTTTTAAGTAGGTTAGTGATAGAATCAAGTTATATATATATATATATATATATATATATATATATATATATATATATATATATATATATATATATATATATAACCTTTAAGGGGAACTTCTGGATATGATTGTTTGTTTATATCCAAATAAAAACATCTTATACGGATACAATTTTCTGAGACTGGATTAATTAATGTCTGTCTCAAATTGGCCGCCAGTCCTGTCGCTGTAAATTATCACACGGTTAAATCGAGATAAAATAATAAAATAAACGCTAAAGAAAGTATTCTCAAAATGACAATTAATGGTTTGTATAATTGTTTGCCAAAGAGATAAAACCGTGTTTTATTAAGACCCCCACCAAGCAAGAACGATAATCTTTGAGAAGGAACTTGACGGCCATTTTTTTTAGTCTTCTTTCTTTCTTTCCCGCCCAGACTCACCCATTGACCGGTATGAAGATTTACTCCTCGCACTCCGGTTTGATACAAAGTGGGGAGACTCTACTAAATTGAAAACCATAAATTTTCTGATTAGATACCGGTTTTATCCATTAGACTTCTGTTATTTTTTTTTCTTGTTTTAATCTTAAGATTCTTTGGACTTCCTCCCTGTACTGCCCAGTTAGATGAGTGTCTCTTATTCTTCTCCCGTTCGGCGTATCAAATTTTCTTCCCTATAATTCAAGTCAGGCGGCACTAAAGTGTCTTGCCTGTCTCGGCGGTCCTTGATGAATGTATGGCAATTTCAAGAACGAAGAATTTTTGAAACGTTTCTGGCAGTTATTTATTCGGGAATGTTATAGACATTTTTTTCGTGTTTGGCGCACCTCTGTATTTAATGGTATATTTAAGTCATGTTAAGATTTCAAAAAATAAAAAACAGGAAAGGAAACAAGGAGTTTACAAAAATCTCACTGGTTAAATCTGTTTTCCAACTAATAAAAAAAGTTCAGATATTGACCAAGATATTGACCAATATAAACGAAAGTCAAATTGATAGAAGCTGTATTATATATATATATATATATATATATATATATATATATATGTGTGTGTGTGTGTGTGTGTGTGTGTGTGTGGTAAATACATATATACATATATTAGCATAAAATATATATATGACACACACCATATTAATCATATATATGAATTATCATGATATATATATATATGATATTAGTAGTGTGTGTCAAGTGAGCTAGTAATAAGTAGCTAGAGGGAGAATAGTTGGTAAGCGCTATGTGAAATTAGTCGACGATAACCATTAAAATATAATAGGTAAAATAGATGTTTGAATGTTATTCGTATTCGATAGGTCCGTGGGCAAAAATCTCTTCAGAAATTACTCTAGGTACACCATAATTCTAAATTGGTTCACTTGATATAAAACTTAATTAATTGATTAATCAATCCCATTTCGAGCCGAACCCTTAATTTAATCCACGGGTGTGGGGAGACTCTTCTCCTTTCGATGCTCATGCTTTAGAATATATTCTATCTCTTTCTTTTTTTAACTATAACCATTTTGTTGTTTGTGTTTGTCGTGTAATGGTTATCGTCGTAGCACGTGGACTCGGCGAAACGATTTCAAATCCTAGACGAGGTGATTTGCATAAGATACGGAGTTAATACCCTGGGGAAAAGTGTGAATCCATCAATTCTCCCTTCGGATATGGGTAAAATAATAGGGTAGACTGGTTTTGTTAACATTGGTATGTTAACAGATATGGAAGATGGAAAACACTGAATTCAAATATGTTAAACTCTGCCCAATAAATTGACCTGGTGTCACATCCTGCTCTTGCGGAGAGGTTGATTAAATACTTATATATATATTGTTGCCATACCCCCCAAATCGGATGGGTTTTCCATTCCCTATACCTTTTATCTTTTTTTTTTTTTTTTTTTTACTAACGAGAAGAGACCCCCTTTGGTTTGAATTCAGTTTTTCTTCTCCTACACTGCTTGCTATAACAACGTGAAAAGCATAGTCTATTCACCAATAGCTGGAGGGGGGCTGGATGGATTCGTACCTTTCCTAATAGTATTAACTTTCTACTGAAATTCAAACAGCTTCGTCCAGGATTTGAACTCGTCTCACCGTTTCCATTTCATACGACGATATCCAGTGCACCAACCGCCTCCAAATTACTCCTCTTAGAATTTATCAAAGAGATAGACCACTGGCCACCTTCTCTCAAAATACTATTAAACTCATAATAGCATAGAAAAACAGCTTCAACTTAAAAGCCTTGGCTATACAATGGATAAAACTATTAAGCAAATAATATTAATGTTGAAAATGCTACATCCACATTTTATAGATTTAAGAATCATTCGGTTAAACTCAATTATTTTTGCATAAACCCACGCGTCATCGCTTTGCGGATATTGTCACATTTCTTTTTTTCGAGTCTGCGCTGTCGAGACAGAATTGAAATATGGAAAGAAAAATTATAGCCATTAACGAAATAGGATAAAAAAAACTAATGTCGCCCAATTGTCTCTTGCAAATCCGTTACAGCTGGGGGAAAAAGATCTCGGTAGAACTGACGAAAATTATTGAATTTAGAAAATACAGTTTATTTCGTGAGGACAAAGTGAGAAAAAGATATATATATATATATATAGAGAGAGAGAGAGAGAGAGAGAGAGAGAGAGAGAGAGAGAGAGAGAGAGAGAGAGAGAGAGATCTTAGAAAATAATTTCTCCTGAAACAAAATAATTCTGAAGTAGACTGATTCAAAAAATTTCAATCTTTTACCTGCTTATTCAATAAACTCTTCGAATAAATTTATGAACCAGTACATCAGTCTGTCATGACTTACAAAAGATAGAACAGCCGTTTTGTTTATTTTGGCAACAAGTTATAATTTAACCAGTTATTTATTTATTTACAATGTAAGGATTCAGAAGATGTCCCTTATTTTTTACCCAAACGTTTTGCATAAAAAATAAGATAAACTAGTATAAATACAATAGCGTTTAACACCCAAACCAATGTATTGAACATCTATAATAACTATACTACTAACCATAGCACCCCTACCTACAATAAACCCTTCTAACTGAATAAATAAAAACTACAAAAATTCAATAAACTCTTCTGAAAGAATAAGACTCACACCACAACAAAGACTACTACAAATCAAACACCTTGAAGACGACCAGTGATGTGGTTGAAAGCGCCTGAGTAAAAATAAGCGATACCTTCTACCGATAATAACTACTCGGTTGACTTTACCCTTTACTTGTGGACGATAACGGAGGATGTTGTATATAGTTGCCCAGGATTCACAGTAAAATCAATTACTGAATTTAGAAAGTACGGTTAGTATCATGAAAAAAGTAAAAGAAAAAAAAAATTTTCCCCTATTTTCGGTATCAGCAGGGCACTGAGGAAATCTATCCCTTTTTACTATCGCTTGACCAGTGAGATTGTTTTTGCTGAGGTGAACCGCCACACCTACGATCAGCTTCCATCTTACTGTGCAGATGCGCTGAGTTGACGTGTGCCGGTATTAAACCCGAAACTTTGTGTTTCCTTGGTGGATTTTAATATTAAATAATAATAAATATAATATATATATATATATATATATATATATATATATATATATATATATATATATATACTTATGTTTTCTCATGGGAAAAGTGTGTAAAACAAAAGTAGGGAGTAGATTTCATTGACGTTTGACGTTTGTTGGTCTGTTCAAACAGACATACATACAGAGATAGAGAATTTTTATATATAAATGAGGATCATTCCGTGTGAGGTTCAAAGAGAAATAGTACCGGTCATCAGTAGTGAGAGCTCGATGTGTCTTGCCCAGATGTTTGAATGGACAGACAAATACAATAAATAAATGAAGCGAAAAATGTTTAATTTGCTTCATGTAATAATTCACTTCAACAAGCTTAGCTCTCAACAGCATCTTCAGACATAAAGCAAAACAACCATGTGACGATGTAGTTATATGACCTAATCCATAGTAAATAAGGGTACATTCCTCCTTGATAAAATCATAAAGAGCAAGAAACTGGGCGCAGCGCTAAATACAGCACCCCTAACTCCCATGAACAAAAAATTAAACTTCTTCTCCACCTCCTCCTCTACTTCCCTACGGGGCCTAAAACACAGTGAAAAAACGTACTACCTCAACTCTGTCAATAACTAGACGCCGTTGATTTTATGTCCATGCTACTCTAAGTTAGATATATATGATCTATTCACGATATTGAGCACTATTTACTTATAAATACAGCACACTATATTATCTATCTATCTAGATATGTATTTATATAGATAAAGGGTGGCTTACCGGTGAATATGGGCTCGATCGTTGGAGGTGCACAGGATCCAGGGGTTTAGTCCGCGATAAAACAAATACAAAGTGCTCAATACAAAGTAGAGCAAATTTATTAAAGAATGGATGCAATAGAAACCTACTTGTGTTTCACCGTTAGGAGCATCAGGGTTAAATCCACTGAATTAATCATTAATCGAGTTACCGATTAATTGCAGCCTATTACACGTATGTTCATTGAAAAGATGTTATGTTACATCGTAACGTTACATCGTAATGTAACATCTTATTCAATGAACATACGTGTAATCGGCTGCAATTAATCGGTAACTCGATTAATTCAGTGGATTTAACCTGATGATCCTAACGGTGAAACACGAGTAGGTTTCTATTGTATCCATTTCTTTAATAAATATCTATCTATCTATCTATCTATATATATATATATATATATATATATATATATATATATATATATAGATAGATAGATAGATAGATAGATATTGCATAGCTCTTCTTAAAACGATAGAGTACTCCCTAGTGTTCTAGTATGTTTATAACAGTAAATTTCCATTTCTAAAGGTAGCGTAGTAGATTGGGTGGTGGTAAGATGTCTAACTGATGACATTTCGGTCGGGATTCGAACCCAACCTGAAACAGCCTGCCTTGTCTAGTCACACTGATTGTCAATGAAACGGCAAAATAGAACTGTATGTGAATGTATATATATATATATATATATATATATATATATATATATATATATATATATATATATATATATAAATATAAATATATGACAATATATATATATATATATATATATATATACACACACACTTATATACACACACACATCATATATATATATATATATATATATATATATAGAGAGAGAGAGAGAGAGAGAGAGAGAGAGAGAGAGAGAGAGAGAGAGAGGAGAGAGAAGACGGAGAGAGAGAGAGAGAGAGAGAGAGTTTCGTGTTCCCGCTAGGATTTCAGAAATTTAGACGAACTAGAATAGGCTATTATGTAAATACACAATAGATTCGCATTTGATATACAATGGAAAATGACCCTAGCAATACTTACATCTAGGAGTTACTATTTTGCAGTAACATTATATATGGCAACATATAACGTTGCTATCAGATTGCCACCCGTACAATACTAATTCGAGCAAAACTGCTAATCCCTTTATTTTTTTAATAATTATTCTGCTTTACTCACATCCATACAAATGATGGAATCAACATAGAAATAATTGTTGCTGCATTTAAACCAAAAGAGAAAAGTTCATCGTATCTGATCTCTCTGATCCACCATTCACGTCATCTCACACTTCGTATTTGCCATTGATGTCTTCGATTACAACAATCGAAATTATCAATGGGATATACGAGTCTCGAACCGAGATAAAAGTCATCAATTCGAATGCTGATTTTCAAGGGGAAAATTTTCAGGAGTTAGGAATTATAATATATATATATATATATATATATATATATATATATATAAGTATAGATAAAAGGATATGAAAACAACACAATATCATTCATAGCTAATATTAAATATAAATTTATTAAGCGGTGTTTAACGGGTTTGGGTTCAGAGTTTTCCTTCTCCTAGACTGGTTGCCCAACCAAAGTTAAAAAGCCCAGTCTATTTACTCATAAACGGAGGCTGAATAGTTGGATTCATAATTTTCCAAGTGTATTAGTGTTATGTGAAATGCAAAGAGTATTGTCCAGGATTTGAACCTGTCTCGTCGTGTCCGATTCCTACGACAGTAACCATTACACCACGCGCCTCCAACTATGATTATATATCATCATATATGTGCTAGAAGGCTGGTGGCTGAAGATCTAAGTAAGGTTAAACTGTTAGGGCCCATCTAATAGTTAAATAGACAAAATTGTTTAAAAAATGTGTTCAAAAGATTTAGTTTTAAAAAAATTGCATACCCCTAAGAATGAATAAAACAAAACGTTTTCGGCATAAAATAACCCATCAAGGTTGAGATGCAGTAAAATCCAACCAACAAACCTTCTATCTTTATTTGCCACCAAAGTGTTTTTCTTTACCGACCTTCGTAGGTTATCTAATACCAAAGCCATCATAGGGGGGGGGGGTCATATTTTTCTAAGGATATTAGACTGGAAGTGAACTGGAGTTCGAAACCACTTACTATGTTGTCAAAGTCACACACGTTAACCAATACTCCATTGAAATTCTACCCTTAGCTATGAATTTAAAATGTAAAAAAAAATGTTAAAATTTTCCGTTTTTTCTCTTTCTTTTTTTTTTAGATTTTTTAGAAGAGAGAGAGAGAGAGAGAGAGAGAGAGAGAGAGAGAGAGAGAGAGAATTATTTGCACTTTCACCATAAAATATCTTTATATTAGTTGAACTGTGTTCTGCACATGCATGCTTACAGTTGGCACTATTGTCGTCACGTGATCGAAGTCGATCGCAATAATTTGCTTTTTGTCTTTACTGTGTAAACATGGCCGCTCCCATTGCAGTATGCACCACGGAGGTCGTCTGATTTCTCTGGTTGGAAGGAATGTCAGGAGCGGTAATACATTGAAGGCTTTTAGCACAATTCGGGGACAGTGCACTAGCGTGTAGTATTGAGTATTAGTGGATAGAGAAGTTTAAAAGCTTGGGGCATAAAAATGGGACAGGACGTCCGTCAAACTCCACCACTGATGAAAAGATTCAAGAGATCTAGATATGGTATTGGGGAAGTGGCGTGTTATCATCGTTGAGGTAGGAGCTTGTACTGTGCAGATTCGTCATGGCTGTACATATAAAATAGCCACGATGAGCTTGGCTCCATAAAACAAGAGTGCGGATAATTTTTGACTTTCCCTCGTAGATATGAGGTTTTAATCTAAACGTATTAGTGCCAAGTCTCAATATATTTGGTCGGTGTTTTATCTTTCTTTTATTTCCTATACATCTCTTTCTTTCTTTGCCGAAAATCCCTTTCCGTCTTTTGGTTTCATTTGCTTTAAATTCTTAGTTTAATAGCCTACCGATCTTCGAGGTTTCTTTAATGCCAATGTCATTTTGTAGAAAAACAGTAAAGTTACTATATAATCCATAGCTGGAGGAATGAAGAGGTTCATACCTTTCTCAAGGGTATCAATTCAAAAATGAACCTAGTAGCGTGATTAGAGATCGAACTTGCTTACTAAAATGTGGCAGTCAAACACGTTAACCAATACTCCACATCGACCTCCTCCTAGTCAAATATGAATTTACAATGTAAAGATGTTAAGTTTTTCTTTTTCTTTTCTTTTTTAGAAAAAATAATACCAAAATTCTGTTTAAAATATAAGAACCTGATTTTATTTCTTAACTGGTTTGTTAATGTGTTAGTTTCTGCGGTTGTTTTTTTTTGTTTTGTTTTTTTGTTTTTTGTTTTTCGTGGCCGTTGTTGTTTTTTCATGGAGTTGCGCTACTTAATCAATTCATTGGATAACAGTTTATATGTGCTTTTCATTTTTGATATGAAGATTTCCATACCTTTCTTACGGGGATTATTTCGAAAATGAAAGTAGTAGTGCGATTGGTGTTCGAACTTGCTTACTACGATTGCACAGTTCAGAACGTTAGCCGCGGGGACACAACACATTACCAATACACCACTGCGACCCCTACCGTTAGATAAAAATTTACAATGTAAAATTTTCTATTTTTTTCTATTTCTTTTTCTTCTTTATTAGAAAAAATATTTCTAAATTTCTGTTTAAAGTATGAAAAAACAGATTTTATTTATTATAAGAAAAACTGGTTTATTAATAGGTTAGTTTATGTGGGGTTTTTGTTTGTTGTTTCGTTTTTGTTTTTCGTAGCCTTTGCTGTTTTTTTGTTGTTTTTTTTTGGGGGGGGGTGCGGGGTGCGCTACTTAATCAATACATTGGATGACTCAGTTTATACCTGCCTTTCATTTTTAGAAGTATGAGGATCGAAAGGGTAATGATCCTTATTGCGCTATGCGTCTAATGTCCCCCAAAACATTTTTCTTCATGTTATGTTTACTGACTTTTTCAAAAAATAATATATGTACACTGAACACGAATGCATCTACACAAAAAATCTGAAAGACGTTCTTGTTACCATTGTTGCTAGCCAAAAAAGAAGACAAACCTCATATATCTGCCATGGATTCGCCATCTTCATCTTTATTACAAGCGACACACCTTTTCCAATATCTATAAATCAAGATAAACTCAGTAATGTGTAGAGACGACAATCGGCACCAGTGATATATCTTATTGGTTAACAAAGCTTTATTTACGCTTGACTGGACTATTAAAAC
Organism: Doryteuthis pealeii; assembly: GCA_023376005.1. NCBI lineage: Eukaryota > Metazoa > Mollusca > Cephalopoda > Myopsida > Loliginidae > Doryteuthis > Doryteuthis pealeii. Next base: position 18,838,905 of record CM042175.1, read on the forward strand.
AGTAATTTAAAATGTAAGTCCGACCAAAGAACAAATACACGATTCATGACAGAATATCTAGAAACCATATGTGTGCGTTTTATAAACTGATATATATATATATATATATATATATATATATATATATATATACAATCTCCCACTGGGGTTGAAGCTGGGTTTATTACGTACATGAAATCAAACCTATTTTTTCTCTGTAAAGAGGAACAGGCTAGTATTTGTTTTTTTGTAAGCAACTCGATAAAATATAGCATTTTCTTGTGCATTTTTATTATTTTAGACCCGTCGACATCCAACAGAAATGCCATAATTCTGAGTGTCTATTAACTACAATCATAAATTATCGAAAGTCTTCGCGGTAAACGCGTGGAGTAAGTCCCGTTTTCTACACAAGAGCAATTCGTTGGTGATAAAAGATAGAAAAGGTGATTACTGATATTGAACACTGGACTTCAACATCTGCAGCTAATAACTTGCTATTTCAGGTTCTTCAGAAATAAATTACAATATTGTAAAACACACACACACACACACACATGAATATATATATATATATATATATATATATATATATATATATATGTATCTCTGTGTGTGTGTTAGAAAATCATAGACATAGAATCAACTGCGCTTAGTAACTGTCAGTTTCTCGCCTCTGTGATTTTCCAGCCGAGCTCTATTTATCAATTTATTATCATACCAACTTATATTATCAACACACACACACACACACATATATATATTTATATATATATATATATATATATATATATATATAGAGAGAGAGAGAGAGAGAGAGAGAGATGATGATGATGGTAGGGTACGCGTCCTGCATCCCTGGTGCACAAAAATCTCAAAGAACGAACTAAAATCGTATCCATGCGTCTCAGTGTTTTTCTTTTTTCTTCTCTCAACATTTCAACCTAGCTGTAAAATCATTCAATAGATTCTTAGAAACGAATTACACGGCTTTAGTTGGAACCCATGAATTGTCATGGGGACTCATAAAAGCAAATATAATTATTTCGTAATTAATAATTATACATAAACAAAGCTTAATATCTTAAGGTTATTTATCGCATTAATATTCTTTTTCTACAAAAAGAAATAATACATATATTATAGATATATATATATATATATATATATATAATATATATATATATATTAAAAGAAAGGAAATGAATCCGACGGTATGAGTAAGATAAAAGGATATGAAAACAACACAATATGCTGTTAAAGTGAAAACATTTTATAACATATTCATAGCTAATATTGAACAATATTTCGATTTATAAAAATCATCTTCAGAGCTTACTATCAAGAGGGGAGACAAAAGTCATATAAATTCAAAACGAAAACCTTGATGTTGCGTTATTCTCACCCATCAAACCATCACCCAAAAACAAGGCTTTTTTAATATATCCCCTTTTTTAGAGACACTTGTAGTGAGAAATCATAAAATCCCCTTCACATATTTTCCGATATATACTTCCCAACAAATTTAAATTTCACATTATCCAAAAAAATAAAAACCTTACAATCATTCATACTTTTTTACTTTATATATGAGAAAAATAAAAAATAAAAAAATGAAAAATTACAAAATTAATTACAAAAATAAAAATAATTTTCTAAAAATCCGTTGCAGGCCTACCGTCAACGGGTTAATACTCATCCTGTTTGAATAAGAGATTTCGTCTAGTGTCGAACTTGGAATATGTCTTCTTTTTTTCAAAAACTGTTACAATAAGAGATACATGATTCGGTGACCGAGATAAGTGTGGCGGAAGTGCTCATATTTTAAACTAACGCATAACTTTTTTGCAACATCAAGGTTTTCGTTTTGAATTCATATCACTTTTTTGCAACATCAACGTTTTCGTTTTGAATTCATATGACTTTCATCTCCGCTCTTGATAGTACGGAGTATAAACAAGCTCTGAGATGTTTTATAGAATCGAAATATGTTCAATATTAGCTATGAATATGTTAAAATGTTTTCATTTTAACAGCATATTGTGTTGTTTTCATATCCTTTTATCTTACTCATATATATATATATATATATATATATATATATAAAGGCCGGTTTAGCTCAGCCGGTAGAGCGTCCGGCTAGAAACCACACGCTTCTTGGTTCGATACCGGCCATCGCCAACTCAGCGTACGAGTAGCACAGGGATCAGTACGGTAAAGTAAGGAGCTGATGGTAGGTGTGGCGCTCCGCCTCAGACGCCAAAACAATCTCCTTGGTCTAACGCTAGGGAAAATGGGATAGACTCCCTCGCTGTCTGGCTGATACCGACTTTAGGCCACCTCGATAACTTTACTTTTTTACGTACTTATACACGGGGTTCGGGAGAAATTTCACAGTTTCATAAGGAAAAAGAAAAAGTGCTAGCTACAAAATTTAATGGATTGGAAAAGAATTCACCAGGCCCGGAGATTACACTCTAGTCAACAAGTTTCACTCAAAATAAACGCCATTAGCGTCGATCACGGTCTCAATCATGCTCCGGAACCTTGAGCAAGCCGCTGTTACAGTTTCCCCGGGAAGTGTCTCAAAAACTACCTTAATTCTGTCGATTAACTGGGCTTTTGTAGTACTGGCACGGCGATTGGTGTCTTTCTCAACGGAGCCCCATACATAATAATCTATGGGGTTAAGATCTGGGGATTTCGGAGGCCAAACATTGGGTCAAATAAAAATTTGCCGACATTCATTTTTGAGTTGTGGTAGGGGATCGAGTCCTGCTGCCATACATATGGCCAACCATTGGCTACCCTTATATTCCAGGGCTTGACTAGAGTATTTAGCAACTCCAGGTAGGCATCATCAGCCATGACATTGTTGACATTGTCAGAGCTTAGATCTATGTATCCCATGGACCAATGTAAACGGAATGCTTACTGCTTATAGAAGTCCGTCACAGATGACGATGAACGTATTCCATGTGTTGATTAGTGACTTGGTAGACGATTAGATGATGCTGAAGATTAGTGACTTGGTAGATCATTAGATGATGCTGAAGATTAGTGACTTGGTAGATCATTAGATGATGCTGAAGATTGATGACTAGAGTTTTGCTGATAACTGTTGATTAGCAAAGTAATGGTCAATAGACTTTTTGGTGGCTGATAAGTCTACACTCATTGCAAGGGAAATTCCCTTCTGCATTCTGTGGTGCATTACAACGAAAATGATTATTATTCCATGTCTCGATTAGTGAATTGGTAGATGACTAGATTATACTAATGATTGATGATTTTGTTTTGCTGGTGACTGATGACCAGCAGCAACCCATCAAAGATGGATCCACCTCTTTCAGGTATCAGGATCGACGGATGTGGTGGGGATGGTCAATGTGTAATGGCCGTAGAATATAAAAATGACCAAAATGTTTGTGATACGAAAAGGCGCAAAGAATACTAGTTTTAAAAAAATAACATTTTTGTGTATTGATATTGTTGTGATGTTAGTTCAACAGTAAAAAAAAGAAGTCAAGTCGAGGTAGGGTAAAAAGAGACAAGTGTATTTACAATAAGGTACAAGAACGGCTAGCTTGCCGCTAAACAGTAACAGTAAGGTAACAGTACAACCTTTTCACTCGGTGTCTCACTATTTATAGTGAGAACCGGTGTATATTCTCCACTGTAGGAACGGCCGGTACAACAGATATCATCATTATTATCAGCAGCAGCAGCAGCGTCAATTTGGTCTGACAGCACGGGTACCCATGATACTCTCACCCCCTCTCTCTCTCTCTTTCTCTCTCTCTCATTTCTCTCTCTCTCTCTCTCTCACACACACACACACACATACACCCCGGCCCTATCGGCCATCACTCTGGGCATGTCCATTACACAGCATTCAGTATTCGTAGAGAGCTGATGAATGTAAATCTTTGCTGGTCAGCCAACACTGGTTTGTCTATTTGTAGGTATCCCCTGAAGAACGTCACTTATGAGCTCTTTCTAGTAGAACCCAGAAATACTTGCACGTCTTTGCAGGTTTATTTGAGTGTCAGTAAATACAGCTGTGTATTGCTAGTTATAGTCGCTGGACGTTTTGGTGGCTAATTAGTCCAATTCTGGACTTGCAGGTGTGGTCTCACACATTTCAAAGAAAATTTCCTCAACGAAAATAAAAGAAATAACCACGTGGGCCTCGAACTCACCTACCCCCAGAGAGACTAGCTTGATAAAAAAATCGCTTTAAACCAAGTATCGCATGTAAGTTGCGACTGATATTAGAAGGTAATTCGCGTGTAACGTCTGGAAACATTAAAATATAGTCCGTCAAGATTTTCTTGAGTGTTCTTGTTGGCTCACTTGAAACACATTCGTATGACAAATGTATAATTTTTGTAAAAAAAAAAGTTTTCAAAAGTGAAATTTGATGCACTCTTCCACGTAAAGAATATGCTACGAGTTAAAACGAGATTTTTTCCAGTACTGATTTGATGAATATGCGTATTTGTCAAACAAGTCCACAGGGGATTTTTTTTCTAGTGCACTCGGTAAGAATTAAGTTCACAGATAATCGCTAGAGAGAGCAACACGCAAAACACTGGATTACTCAGTGCATACCTGCAATATATTTATCAACATACCCTTTTAGCTTCTCAGGCGTGTGCATATCTTTTGGTAAAGCTGCATTTAATATCGATTTCTTTTATCTCAGCTTCTCTCTCTCTCTCTCTCTCTATATATATATATATATATATATATATATATATATATATATATTCTTTGCTGAATTTTTCATATGAGACTTGATAAGTATTATTCTGATTTTTCAGACTGTTGCCCTGACATTTATTATTAAATGTAAAAAAAAAAGTTATATATATATATATATATATATATATATATATATATATATACCGTTCATGTTTTTAGAGGTATGTAAATTCATCTCCTGATGTATATATCTATGTAATTATATATATATATATATATATATATATATATATATATATATATATATATATATCCTTTCCTATTCATTGATATGAATCGTATCAATGTTTATCCGGTACCACACACACGCAAACATATACATACATACATACATACACACACACACACACACATATATATATATATATATATATATATATATATATATATATATATATCACTCTATCTTTATATATATTTGGTTTCATATCTATTTATCTAAAACTATTGTTGCATATTTATCTGTCAGTATATATATATATATATATATATATATATATATATATATATATATATATATATATATCAGGGAGTTTATATGTATCAACCAGTCAGTCTATCAGTACGTACATCTATGTCTGCTTCTATCTATCTATCTACACGTGTATGTTCGCATGAGCGTATCTCCCGTTGCCATTTCGAAAGCCCGTAGATTTATGTGCCATTTCTCCTGCTTGATGAATAGTTTTATTTAATAACCAAACAAGTGATGCAGTTATAAACTTCTGATTCTGAATGCCTTAACCCTCGTCTCTCACTTCTCTGTCGCATACACGTCCCTCCCAAGGGCGTCAACCTCATACAGCGACCAAGCAAGAAGTCATAGCCCACAGTGGGTTTAAAAATTGGATACATTTGAAAAATATATATTTTAACCGTTCGATCATAATATTTATTACGATCGGAAGATTTTGGCAAATCTCTCAAAGGTCCAGTGTGGATGTTGGGGGAGATAATTATATTTTTATGTATTTCTTTCTTTTCTCTTATATCTCATATTGTCTTTTTGTACACTATTTCCATTTCATATAATTTCTTTCTTTCTATATTTCTTTCTTTTTACTTTTTCCTCTTTGGTTCTTTCTTTCTTTCCATAATAACAGATAATTACTTTTTTCCCGCTCTAGTGTCTTTTCTTTCTTTCTTCACAAAAAATATTTTTCTTTCCTTCTTTCCGGTCTTATTTGTCAAATATATCATCATTTCTTTCTACTTGTGTGTTTGTCTATTTATGAATTACTTTTCTTGTCTATATTCCCGGATTTGATTATATGTTTCTTTCTTTCTTTCCTTGTCATATACTTACATCTCTCTTTCTTTCTTTGTCATATACTTATATCCTTCTTACGTTAATACTTTTATATTTCGTAATACTTTTCTTTCTTTCTTTATCATACACTTCTTTCTTTAATTCATTCATCCTCCTGTCTTTCTTTCTTTCTTTCTTTTTTGTCAGATACTTCTTTCTTTTCTTTCTTTTTTGTGATGTACTTATTTCTTTCTTTCTTTCTTTTATTCTCTCTTTTACATTTTGTTATATACTTCTATCTTCCTTTTATGCCTTTTCATATATTCTATCTTTCTTTTTCCACCCTCCCTTTCTTTCTTTGTCATATACTAATTTATTCTTTTTTTTTCATCTTTTATTTTTATCATATACCTCTTTCTATCTGTTTTCCTTCTTTTATTCTTTATCATATACTTCTTTCTTTCTTTCTTTTTTGTCATATAAATCTTTTTTTCTTTATTTTATTATTTTTCACATATATCCTTATTTTGTCACATACTTCTTTCTTTTTATTCTTTGTCATATACTCATGTCCTTCTTTATTTCATTCTCTCTTTTATATACTTGTTTCTTTTTTCTTTCGTTTTTTTCATGTACTTCCTTCTTTTTCATGTACATCTTTCTCTCTGTTTCGTTTTATTTCTATTTTAGTTCAAACAAAAGGGCGTTAACTTCCTCCACCAAGTAAGCAAGCAGATACAACCCTAAATGGAATAAAACATAGGATGAATGAAAATCCCAAACTATTTTAACCCTTCGACCACAATTTTTAATATGATCTGAGTCTCTTGGCAGATGCCTCAAAGGTTCAGTATGGATGCCGTGGGAGATATTTATATTTCATATGGGTGAACAAATATTGAGCTAGACAGTGGTCGCACCCAACGGGATAGTATCATTTGAAGAGTCGCCAAGCGTTCCATCGTTTGGACTATGGATTCCTAATGTAAATGTTTTGTGATTCCAAATTGATGTTGCAGGTCGGATAAACAATATGACACGGGATGGGAGTAGAAAACGTTACCCAGAAAAAAAAATGAATACATCTTTTCTCTTCTTTTTTTTTGCAATCCACGGGGTAGCCCTGCTGTCTCGTACCAGGGTGTGGGTCATCTCGTTTCCTATATAATTGATGTGGGTAAAAAGGATGAGACAGAAAAATGTGCTTTGGGGTTGACGGTATCATTTTGTTTGTAACAGGAAACAAAGGAATTTATTGATCTATTGCGTACCCAGTAAATTTTCGAGATTCTATCTTTGGTCATTGAATTTTCTTTTTTTTCTTTCCCTTTTTTTTTGTAGCTTTTTTTTTTTTACTTTTCCCATGATTTGTTTGTTTATTTCTTTCTTTTTTACTTTGTTCTCTCTCTATATTTTTCATTGCATTTTTTCTTTTCATTCTTTTCTTTCTTTTCCATAAATCTTTATTTTCTTCTTTCTTCCTTTCTTTCTTTCGTTCTTTCTTTCCTTACTTTATCTTATTATTATTAATTCCTTGTGTCATCATTTGCCATACATTTATGTATTTCCTTCTTTCCGTGCCATACATTTCCTTTCTTTCTGTTTTTGCACGTTTTTTTTTAATTCTTTGTCATACGTCTCCTTTCTTTTTTCTTTCTCATATTTTTTTTATTTCTTTCTCTGTTTTATATCTCATCTTTCCTTGCTTTTTTGTTTATCTTTCTCATCAATCATTTTATTTCCTTTTTTCCTTCTCACTTTTTTTCTTGCTCTCTCTCTCTCTCTCTCTCTCTCTCTCTCTCTCTCTCTCTCTCTCTCTCTCTCTCTCTCTCTCTCTCTCTCTCTCTCTCTTTTTCTTTCTTCTCTCTCTCTCTCTCTCCTCTCTCTCTCTCTCTCTCTCTCCTGTTATACATCTCTTTTATTTATTTTTTCTTTCTTTATCATTCTTTCTTTCTTTCATAATTCTTCTTTCTGTCTTTCATGTTTCTTCTTTCTTTTTTCTTTCTTTCTTTGCCTTATATCGCTATTCTATATTTATTGCCTTTTTGTTTTTTTCTTGCTTACTTTCTCATTCTATCTTGCTTTTCTTTCTTTCTTTGCCATACATCTTTCTTTTTTCTTTCTTAACTTTAATACATGATTCTTTCTTTCTTTCTTTGCCATACATCTTTCTTTTTTTCTTAACTTTAATACATGATTCTTTCTTTTTTTTCTTTCTTTGCCATACATCTTTCTTTTTTCTTTCTTAACTTTAATACATGATTCTTTCTTTTTCTTTCTTTGCCATAATTCCTTTCTTTTTCTTTTTTTAAACTTTCATCCTTCTTTTCCTTTCTTTCTTTGTTATACATCTTTTTTTTTCTTTAACTTTCATTCCTGATTTTTCTTTCTTTCTTTCTTTCTTTCTTTCTTTGGTAGCCCATCTATTTCGTCTTTACTCATCGTTCTAAATTTTCTGAAATTTTTTACATCAATCATTTTTTTTTTTAAATCTTTTTTCTTCTTCTGGTCGATTATTCGCCCCCACCACCTCCGTTCATTCTGTTTTTCTTTTTTAATTCCCCTTTTATTCATCTGTTTATGAATCTCAAACGCTAATGTTGTCCATTTACTAATATTTGTTCAATACAACTTTCCACCAATGCCAATCCCGACTTCAACAAAAGCACAAAACAAAACCGCCATATTCTCCACAGAGAATCGGCCTATCCATTAAATTTATTAATTATAACGTTCATTATCACAAAACGATGTAGGAAGGATACAAACACAAAAAGAAAACGAAGCACAAAAGTTTGTATAATAACAAAGATTAAATTAACAAGTTTGATATGGTTAATATGCAAGTGATAATATTTATATTATGGAAAATTACTAGTAATTTGCATAGGATCAATAGTTGTTAGCATTTTCATATTAACGACGGAAAATTCCGTTGTTACTGCTAGGGTCCCATCTATGGGTCAAATAGTTCTGTTTGAAATGATGGTTCGTTGTTGGGTCGTTTTGTTTTACTGCATATTAACGCTTGACACATTGCCTATGTTTGTTCAAATAACAGTTTCTCCTCACTGACGTTCCAACATTTTCTTTATTTTATCAGTTTTTAAAAACAAGAAAAAGATGCTACGAAAATTGAAGGAAAACTGCAAAATTGCAAGAGATAATACTCGTAGAGTCACTTCTTAGGATCGCTTTGTAGGATGGGTCTGTAGAATATACCGACTGCAGCTCTGTAGAGGGTAAAATCCCACACTCTAGAATTGGAAATTCACCATTAGATGCAGTGTAACGTCCTACCGAGCATACTAAGACCTTCATCCACCACAGTCTAGCACGTATATGATAAAAAGGGCTGGGCTTACCATTAGGGAAACTGGGTCTGAGGGGCCTCTTTGACCACCCGTCTTGCCTAAGTAAATGCCAAAGTGGAGTGTTGCAAGTCCTTGACTGCTCAGCCACTAGGATTCCGTCCTTAAGTATCACAGGTCACCACCCACGACCAACAGACGGATTCATTGAGGTGTAGTCGGCGTATTCTAAGGTCTTAGTGTACAGGGTGGAGGAGAATAATGATAAGAGAAGTATGAAAGGTTATGCAACATTAAGTTACATCTATACATTTCTTTATAACAGAACATTGCTCGATCATATATTGCTTTCCAACCAAATGAAGATCCATTTATAGAAAAATAAAATCCAATTCATTTCATTTGTCATTCTTTTAAAAAATAATCAGATCTATTTCTGAAAAAAATAAATCCAATTCATTCCAAAACTAATTAGATCCATTTTCTAAAAAAAAAAAAGGTAATTCCAATTTTGTTATTTTTCAAAACTAATCAGCTCCATTAATAAAAAGATAAAATCCAATCTTTCAAAATATTAAGATCCATTTCAAAAATATTTAAATACATTCTTTAAAAAATAAGATCCTTTCGAAAAAAATAGGATTTTATTTTTTCTAAATAGATTTTAATTTTGGTGGAATGCTATAGACGATTTACCATATATTGTACACCTAGAAGAATGCTTGATTGTGTGTGATGGTCACTTGTGATGTGTCATTCACACATGGTCCGTTTGAAATGTGTGGCTCATTTAAATGAACGAACGATCTTTACTTTGACCGAAAAGATTCGGATCTTTTTACCGTCGTTAGCGACATATAAAATCAAAATTTTACTAAAGGAAACATTTAAAAACGTTTATATTTTAAACGAATGATTTAATAAATTATTGAATGTTAAAATATCTCTTTCTATAATAGGTAAAATATGTCTTTAGTAAAAAGATTATTTAATAAGAATATTATTTCTCATTTCCAATTCCTACATTTTTATTTCCAAATTCATAGGGATCATTCTAAAGGCAATGACAACAATTGGGACCAGTTCCATTATTATTATTTGCTCTTTTTGAGTTTTCACATCAGCATAAGCTGATGGTCTTTCACAGGGGTCTGAGTGACAGCAAGTCTCCTCAGGTCTCCAGGACTCTTCTGAGTATTCTAGCAGATTGCAGCAGTACAGTGTTCTGAATGGTTTCAATTCCCTTATTATTAATTATTATTATTATTTGAGTTTTTCACACCAGCGTAAGCTTATGGTCTTTCAGAGACGTCTGAATGACAACAAATCTCCTCAGGTTTCCAAGACTCGTATGAATATTCCAGCCGATCTCAACAATGCTTTTGTCTGGATATCCTCAATTCTTCCTCTGATTTGCACTTACAATAGTATTTTTGATAACTTTTTGGGGACCGTTTTAAGTACATCAACAACAATTGGTATCAGTTTCACATAACTTGAAACCATATAATTGCTTGAAATACTTGAAATAACAAAGCTAATTATCAATGTTAGGAACACCTGAAACCATATAAATATAAGCAAATTATTAGTATTACAAGGGAGTAATTGAAACCATATAGACGTGTGCAATCAAAGGTTATTATCAAAAAGGAATAATTACTTTTAACAATATAGTAAGTTAAAACGGCGGTGTAGCCTATTGTCTGTATCACCCATCCCATTTTCACTAATGCTAGACCAGAGAGACTATTTTAAAGTCTGAAGTGGAGCGCCACTCCTACTATCAGCTCCCACTTACCGAACATCTAAGCTGTGCTATTTATGTAGTGCCGGTATCTAGTCCGGAAACTTTTGGTTCCGAGGCAAATGCTTGATCGATTAAGCTAAACAAAATAAATGAATAAATCATTTGCAAAGAGAGAAAGAGAGGGAAAGAGAAATATGTATGTGAGAAAGAAAGAAAGAAAAACAGATAGATAGATTGATAGATAGATAGATAGATAGATATAAAAGAAATAAGGACAAAGAATAAAACATAAAATGAAAGAAGGCAATAAGTATATGACAGAGAATGAAAGAAAGAATAAAAGAAATGATTATATGACAAATAATGAAAGAATGAAAGAAAAAAAGAATAAAATATGGTATATAAAAGACTGATATATATAATATATATAATATATATATATATATATATATATATATATATATATATAGCAAATAAGGCAGGGAAAAAAAAAGAAATGTATTTTTGGTGAAGAAAGAAAAAGAAAGACCCAAACTTTGCTATTCATGCGCAAATTTGCCGAATGCCAGTATGGAACTCGGACCTTTGTGGTTTCTTGGCTTAACATTGACTCCGGCATTAAATAACCCAACAAAAGTTGAAATGCCATACAACCAACTAATAAATCTAGCAAACTAGCAATATTCATAATTATCTTAATGTTGATAATTTTTAAAGAAAGAAGAAAAAAAAGAACGATACGTCGCTTGTTTCCACGGACCCATCATCAACCTTCAAATAGCACTGTGCAAAAAAAAAAAAAAAAAAAAAAGAATTAAATAACTGGGTAGTCCCTCCTCCATGTTTATTTTTCCCATCGTGACGCTGGCTGTACAAATTTTGTTCGACCCCGACCTCCTCTGTCGTCCGGAACATGCCTGGGTCGATTGCCACTGGATTTGTGGACATTTCAATCAAGAAGAAAAGAAAAGAAGAGAGACAAAAGAAAAATGTTTCTAATAATCCTGTTATTTAAATGTTTGGACTGCAAGTAATGATGGAAGAGGAAGGACGAGAAAAGACATAATAAGCGCGGGAAAGAAAGAAAAAAGCGCGCGAAGGGCTTCTCCCAGGTTCTGGAACATTCGGGACTATTCCGGAAGCGGGATTGATTTATCATCCATTAAAAAGATTGATTAGTTTAAAGTAAATATTGGCAAAGAGGAATAAAAAATAAATTAAATAATAATAATAATAATAATAATAATAATAATAAAAATAATAATATAATAATGTTTGGAGAACGAGGCGAAACGGTTAATCTTATAATAAGCGAATGCAGCAAATTAGCACAAAAAGAGTACAAGACTCCGCAGGACTGGGTGGGAAAAGGGATCCATTGGGAATTGTGCAAGAAATTAACTTTTCACTATGCTACTAAATGGTATATGCACAAACCGTAATCGCACCGAGAACACGAGACGCATAACAATTCTCTGGGACTTTGAGATACAAACGGATAAACTAATCCCGGTCAAAAGACCAGACCTAAAGTTAGTTGACATGAAGAAGAGGATTTGTCATTTCGTTGATTTTGCCATCCCGGCAGACCGCAGTGTGAAAACCAAAGGAAAGGAAAAGATAGACAAATTCGTGGACTTCGACAGAAAATGAAAAACTATGGAACATGATGGTGAACTTGATACCCAATGTATTGCGTATCCTTTGGACGATCCCAAGGGTTCGGAAAAGAGTCTGGAGGATTGGAAATAAGTAAAAATCGAGATCATCCAAAGTAGAACATTGTTAAGATCGGCTAAAATACTTAAAAGAGTCCTGGAGACTTGCAGTGACTTCTTGTCTCCAGTGAAAAACCAACAGCTAACGCTGGTATGAAAAACGTACATAGAATGATATAATAATAATAATAATAATAATAATAATAATAATAATAATAATAAGAAGAAGAAGAAGAAGAAGAAGAAGAAAGAAGAAGAAGAAACAACTGAATTTAATTCTATGATTGAACAAAAAAGTATAAATAAAATAATGATAGATTTTGATACAAATTTTTTTTAAATATATATGAAGACGGCTAAAGATATACGGTATCCAGGGAGAACCCATCTCTTTTCCCTTCAGCTATGGATAATTTTGTCCGACGGAAGAATGCGGCGTGCTTACTGAGAACAAACCTGGGAGTATCTCCACCAATACGGCCACTTACCTCCCATCATACAAACCATCCAAGTAAAAAAAAACATGACATGCTGGACACTGCCGGTGAAGCAAGGAAGAACTCATAAGTGAAGTTCTTCTGTGGACACCTACACAAAGACAAACCAATGGGGGCCGACCATCAAAAACCTATACCAATAAGCTATGTACGTTTACTGGATGCCATGTGGTAGACCTTCTAGGAGAAATGACCGATAAAGATGGGTGGTGAGGGGATTCATGGGAATACGTGCTGTCAGCACGAACTGATTATGATTATGATGATGATGAAGGCAACCAATCTCGGCAAAATTAAACTCTGAAATCAAACCAGGATTAGTGCATCTATACATGTGCATCCATGGACAGAAGAGCTTATAGCGCCTTAACCTGAATTGATTCAAACTAATTATGAAGGCCAAATGGCATGCCGACATTCTGCTTGAACAGCACGGCCTCGAAATCAATCAACGCACAGATTCTATACCGATCCTAGGTAGAGCACCGAGGAACGTCATTTCAAATCTACTTAGAATGCAATGATACTTTGATCCTAAAATGATGTGAAAATTTGAAAGAACACTTTCAAATATAGGAATGATCTCTCTGATCAAGAACGGTTGAACATTGGGAACTTGGGAAATAAAGACGTCTAAAAAATAAACTACGTCTTGTGTTCATTTCTAAGAACAAAACAATGGACACAGAGACGAACTAGCACCCAAGAAGGCCAATGAAACGCCCAAGAGCAACTCAAAAACTCCAAGACCAATACGAGATGATTCAGCCAAGATAATAACATCGAATAAATAGAAGATAACAAGAAAGAAGATAAGTATATGAAGATAAGGGAGAAGGCTATGCAAAATCGGAATAAAGTAACAACGTTTTTGATTCTTCAACCTTTTATTCGCCAAGACTCCGAGCCTTCAGAGGACCCAAAATATAACAGGTTAGAGGCGCGTTATGTAATGGTTATCGTCGTAGGAAATTTAAACGGGGAGACGAGTTCAAATCCAGGACGAGGATGTTTGCATTTCACATTGTGCTAATACTCTTGGGAAAGGTATGCATACATTTTTAACCTTGGTTAGGCAACCAGTCTATAGTATATGTAAAATCCCGAATTCAAATCTGCTAAACTCCGTTTAAGAAATGACCATGTGTTGCATCCTATTCGTGCGTAGGGGTTGGGTAAATTACATACCCCTACTTCTATTGCTATATGTTATTAAGTGTAGACTATTAGTGTAGACTAATGTAGTGTAGACATTGTAGCTTTACGGTTATCGTCATAGAAAGTGTAATGGGTGAACCGAGGTCAAAGTCTGGACTTAGTCGTTTGTGTTTCATTTCGTGCTCAAACATCCGGGAAATCAATGGATCTGGTTTAGCTCAGTCAGTAGAGCACCCGTCTAGGAATCGTAAGGTGCTGGGTTCGATACCGGTCCCCGCCAACTCAGCGGATGAGTTTACACAGATTAGGTAATCTGATCTGTGCAGTAATGTGGGTAGCTAACAGTGAGGCGCCCCTCTTCAGCAAAAACAATCTCCTTGGTCTAGCGCTAGCAAAAAGTGGATAGACTCCCTTGCTATTCGGCTAATATCGACAATAGGCTATCCCGCCAAATGTACTTTTATTTACTGTACTTATGCGTTAATAGTAGGTATGTTGCTTTTTTTAGCCTTACCAAGGCAACCAGTCTAAAAGAAGGAAAACCCGGAGCTTAAACCTGCTAAAATCCACTTAAGAAGTTGACCATGGGACACATCCTACCCATGTGGAGATGTTAGTAGATAAGAGCTAATCACTTCAACAGAAAACTTAAATCATTCTTTGTGTGTAATGCGACACAGGAAAACAAGTGTTAAAACACTGTTCGTCAGCACTACTATTTCTTTTACACTTAAGGTGTTGGTTAATATAACGTGAGAACACATATCTTAACCACTGCTCCACAGCGGAACGTTCTTTTTCTCGTCTCTTTAAGTTCAAGTTACTAGGACATTTGAATACGAATTAAGTGCCGGTGCACAGTGAGACGCCCTTTGTGTGGGGATCGAATTAACTAAAGTCATATGATCTAAGGAACTTGCCGTGCAGTGTTCAACGACCAAGGAACTTAAGAATTTTAAAAACAAAATGTTGATAATTCTGTTTAAATGAACTTTTTACATTACGTGATATATATACTGTTTATGTGTTTACGTAACCCATGGCATGGATAGCCTTTATTTAAATTTAAAGAAAAAATAAGTAAAACTTTAAATTCGTTTCACTGATTACATAGATACTGAAATATCAAAAGTAAATAAGTTTTACCGTAGGGAACTTCTTTTTTTTAATTAAGTAGTTGTTTTTTCATTTCGACCTCAAATTACGCAGAGCAAGTAAATAAATATAAAATATTTAATGAACTATTTTAAAAGTCGGCTAACAAACATGTTTTTTGCCTGTAGGATTTTCAACAAATTCATTATGACATTGGCCAAAAGGTTTACATAACAATATCGAGAACTTAAAGATTAGAAAATTTTATTAGCAGATCATTGTTAGTGAGGTTGATTCTCACTGGGTGCCCAATACTTCCTGCCACAATTAAGTTGAACCTAGTAAATAACTATATATATATATGCGTATATATATATGTGTGTGTGTGTGTATGTATAATTGTGCGTATATATATATATATATATATATATATATGCGTATATATATATGTGTGTGTGTGTGTGTGTGTGTATAATTTTGCGTATATATATAAAGTAAGTAAAGTCGTCGGAGCGGCCTAAAGTTGGTATCAGCCAGACAGTGAGGGAGTCTATCCCCTTTTCACTAGCGCTAGACCAAGGAGATTATTTTAGCATCTGGGGTGGAGCGCCACACCTACCATCAGCTCCTCACTTTATCCTTGTGCTACTCATACACAGTTGGCGAGGGCCGGTATCGAACCAAGAACCTTCTAATTCCTAGCCGAACGCTCTACCGACTGAGCTAAAATATACATAATTCCATATAAATGGAAAAACAACCACTGGCTATTATGAATTAATTTATTTCAATCAGCCAATTAATTCATAATAGGCAAAGGACTGGTTGTATTATGCTTTTTTAAAATTTTGTGGAAGTGTAAATATTGCCCTGTATGACTGTAATTGTTCTGCATTGAACTCTCTTGAGGACTTGAAATAATTTTTATATATGCCTACGTATATTCATATAATTATTTACAAATGCATATACATATACATATGTGTGTGCGTATTTGTAATTGTAAAGAAAAGCCTAAATAGAAAAATTCCAGCCGCCAACTCCTCTGGTCTATTATATATATATATATATATATATATATATGGGGGGCGTGTGTGTGTGGTGTGTATATACATTTATATATATATATATATATATATATATATATGAATATACTCATTCGTTTACAAAAGTCTGCAGATCTATGTGTCTATAGACCAGTTTATACGCACCTGTGAGATTTTTTTTTTTTCAATCTGATTTTAAGGAGTCTCTAATGTTGATGTACTAACATAAATATTTATAAATCGGCCTGTTTGAATAAAATCTTGGGGAAAATCGTTACTTTACAAATATAGAACACATATATTATAAATATTTATAAAGAAATGTCGAGTAAAAGAGGAAAAAATACAGGGAAACACTTGTTTCATGGATATTTGGTGTAGATGTACGTTGGGTGGGGTGAACGTATATTTACAGCGTTTGTTTTCGCCTAAACAGGGAATATATAAATATAATTATTTATCTCAAATATAATCAGTTGTATATACACATCTGCACTACTGCATATAATATAATATATATATATATATATATATATATATATATATATATATATGAACCACAGTAAGATGTTTATATATATATGTGTGTGTGTGTGTGTGTGAGTGTTGTGGCCGTGCATATGTATAGGTGTATATACACACATATGAATTACTATAAGAGGCCATGTGCATAAACACATTCACACATACACATGTGTGTATGTGTGTGTGTGTTTGCATTCGTATACAGTTCAACTTATATGTATATATAACTCATCTACTTTACGAGTTTATATACATATATGACTTTACGTCATCATATGATCTCTCGTATGTAGGTATACACATAGCATGAACTACTGTAAGAGTATCTCCCTCTGTCTCTACTTTATATATATATATTAATATATATATATATATATATATTTAGTCATCCACATAATCTCTTTTATCGGCGTAACATGTCTCGTCAGTATGACTACACTTAGTAAGCTACCTCCAGTCGGGATCGAACCCGACCGATTTTTCATCAGTCATTCTCTAACAACCGGACCATCCGTAAACCCAGTTATTTAGTATTGGAAAAAATAAAATAACATTCTAGATTACGGATATAAGTATTGTATTTATTTGTTATAGAGTACAATACACTTAGGAGCGATTGTTACGATTAGGTTCAAAGCAGCATACTGACCCCTTATCATCAGGACAACGCGCATTGAGATAAGAGGTTAGAACGCTGCTTCTAAACCAATGGTGACAATCACACATTGAATTTACTGTACTCTTTAACACACACACACACACACACAAACACACTGTGCAAACTATATATATATATATATAATATATATATATATATATTTCTAACAAGAATTTGAACACAAGCCATTATATATATATATATATATATATATGTATATATATATATATATATATATATATGTAAATTGATGGTTTTGTAAATTATAGGGGAATAATTGAAATCATATAACTGTGAGTAAAATTATTTCATTTGACGGGAATGTTTGAAACTACATAATTGTATGCAAACTAATTAGATATCATTAAATAGAAACTGTTACTTGAAACCATAGAATCGATTACAAATTATTTGCCTTAAGAATAGGTAGATGAATCTATAATTGTCAACAAAAGATTACATTTATTTTTTCTCAGTTGAAACCATATAAGTCGTGCTACTTAAAAATAAGAATATAATAACGCATACATTTTAATACCGTGTTTACCCAAAAATAAGACCTACCTTCCAAATAAGGCATAGCGTGATCTTCTAGGATGATTTTGATATAAGGCCTTCTCTTAAAATAAGCCCTAGTTGAGAGCAGTAGACAGACGAAAGAAATAAGCCTTAGAATGCTACCTGGATAAGAAGTTATTCTATGAGACCATTATTGCTTAAGATAAGAGAATAGGGACGAACATTCTGCAGGAAATTGAGTCATACGGAAACTCCACAGACGTTCAGAAAAATAACATTCCATAGGATAATGATGTGATTATTATTTAATGAATTGTCGTTAATAAGTTTTTGAATAAAAGAACATGTTACTAGTAAATAAATGTAAATCATTTTTATAATTTCGGTTTATTTGAACATTTCGTAATTTTCTACTAATTATTTCGTAATGTTGCTTTTCGATATATGAAGAATAAGATATCCCCTGAAAATAATCCCTCGTGTTATATAATATACTAATATAAGTCATGTTGTATTTTCAAAGAAACCCGGTATTAAACGCGTTCACTATTATTAAGGTGTATACCTAACATAATTACGTATGAATCAGTTAGCTTTTTCTTTTTCTTCTACTTTTTCTTTTATTACATCTCTTTAGAAAATACATCACTTACTTCAAACGTCCTCACCTGTACCAATCATGACACATTGTTTTTTTTTTCCAAAATGATCAGAGAAGAATGTGTCTCATCTCCTGTTATTTTGAAAAAGATAATTCTCATTGCTCAGAAAAAAACAATTTCCATCCTAATGTCCTGATGATGGTTTGATATAAACCGAAATGATTTAACGTCGACTTTGCCATCTAGAAACAAATCCTTACTTTATTATTGTTTTTATATACGATCGGGTTCATTTTCATTTTTCCTATATATATATATATATATATATATATATATATATATATATATATTCTATAATTATCGAATTTTATGCGATATACGCATTGTAATTGCCTTCAAGCAAAAATATAAATAATAATATATACTTTATTCAACAATGCTTCTAAAAAAAAACATCCCAAAAATCTTATTTCCTTTGCCGAAGAGCATAAGGCCCGGGTTTGTTATTATTCACTCAACGTCCCCTTACCTCATATGGTAGGGACGTATCAGTATCATTGACAGGTTAATTTCGCAAGGAGTGTCCCGTGCTGTATCGTGGCCGAGGCAGTATGGTTTCTGACTATCCTGGTGAAATCTCGGTTTCGATTTCTGTCGGAGGGAAATCGTTAGTATACATCGCTGATGAGACTTAATAAAGTTGAAACAGTCTGTACGATGTTCTACACACCGAATAATTCTTTACCGAAATTCTCTTGTCATTATTATCTTCTATAATTATCGAATTTTATGCGATATTTCAAGCAAAAATATAAAATAATAATTATATATATATATATATATATATATATATATATATATATATATATATATATATTTATATTTATAGGGTGTTTGGGATAAATTTAACATACTTATATTTGGTTATTTTTCTCCGTAGGTTGGAGGGTTTGATGCACACTACACATCATTTAAAAGATTGGACCATTCATCATTCATATACGTGATGACAGATAGAGTGGATGACTGGAACCCACCTGAAACATGGAAGAGAATAACTTGTATCATGATGATCTGCGCCGGCCATTAAAATAAGGAGAAATGGTTGCTGCCCAATGCTCTCTGAACACTATAAAAATAATCAGGCATGAACTGGAGAATTAAATTCAGACTGCGAGGCTGTATCTAGAAGTAAGCAATATAACAGACGATCTGATTGCGTTCACACAACAGGATTCCTCGAAAATCCTGGACCCTGGCATTGAACTTCGGTCGTTGTCACGGGAATGAATGTTTACCATGAAGCTTTCACTCAATGAAGACCTTCGCTATTACCCATACAAGCGTTGCAAAAGTCAATTGGTCCCAGAAAAGGTCTGTGAAAATCATCTGACAAAGGCGAAAAAACTTCTGAGCAAAGTGAAACATCCTGCTGAACCACAAACAATCTGGTTCTTTTCCGACGAGAAAAACTTTAGCAAAGATCAAAAGCACAACACTCAGAATAACAGATGGCTTGCATACAGTACAAAGGACACTCCTCGTATCAGGCAGGCTAAATTTCCCCAAAATGTGATGGTTTTCGGATATGTGTCCTCTGAGGGTGAGGTGATGCCTCCGCCTTTTTTCAGAGAGGGTATCAGGTTGAATTCAGGTGCCTACGTGGAGTTGCTAAACATTGTAGTCAAGCCCTTGATAACAAGGATAGCCAATGGTAGGCTATATGTAGGTAGCAGGATTCAGCCCCTTGCCACACCTCTGGGAAAAGTGAAATATGGTTGTCGGCGAAATTTGACGACTACACCAGTCCCAATGTTTGCCTCCGGACTACCCAGATATCTGTTGAGAAAGACACCAATCGCCGGGCAAGCCCAGTTAATCGAGAGAAACTAGATTGTCTGAGACACTTCCCAGGGAAACTGTAACATCAGCTTGCTCCAGGTTCCGGGTCAGGATGGAGGTCGTGATCGACGCTAATGGCGGTTATTTTGAGTGAAACTTGTTGACAGTAGTGTAATTTCCGTGTCTGTTGAATTACGTTACAATCCATAACATTTTGTAGTTCTCATGCACATTTTTCTTTATGAAACTGTCAAATTTCACCCGAACACCCAGTATATATATATATATATATATATATATATATATATTAAATTTTTACTTGAAGGCACTTACAACGCATGTATCGCATAAAATTCGATACTTTTTCTTATAGAAAATGACTTGACAAGTGTAATCCGGCAAAGGATGGCTCGGTGTGTAGAATCCGTACAGACTGTTTCGACTTTATTAAGTCTCATCAGCGGTATATACTAACGATTTCCCTCCGACAGAAATCGAACCGGGACTTCAGCAGACACAGTGAAACACTTTTATCGCCTCGGCCACAGTACACAGCTGACCATCCTAGCGAAATTAAGCTTGTCAAGTGATAGAAAAAGTATCGAATTTATGCGATACATTGCGTTGTAAGTGCCTTCAAGTAAAAATTTAATATTACTTTATTCAGCAACGTTTCTAAAATAAACAAACATCCAAAAATCTTTATTATATATAATATATATATATATATATATATATATATATATACGCTTGGTAATTCACAGATTTTCGCCTATGCGATCTTCAAAAAATCTGTCAGTTACCAAGCGGCGATGCCTTCATGTCTTCGCTATCCTTAGATACATATGCTCTATCGATGAGATTCAACACTCTTTACTTATAAATATAAAACACACACACACACACACACATATATATATATATATATATATATATATATATATATATAAGCACAGACACAATTATTTATTTATATATTCATTCTTATATTTAATTATACGTTCGACTTAAAACAAAAAAGGTCAATATAAATATTTATATATCAGTTGTAATAAATAATTATACATGTATAATTTATTTAAAGTGAGCTTTTTACCGTGCGCACGTGTTATTACACTTCTTATTATCGAAGGAGACTGGGAAAATAAAAAAATATATAAATATGGGAGGGGGGGGAGATGTTAAATGTTAGAAGCGCGGTCTACAGAGAAACAAATATTGACGAATAGAATTTGCAAATACTCACAGGGTTTCTCTATTTTCCATTGATTCATATTCAAAGAAATTTAATAAAACTTGTATGAATTTTAAAAATCTGTGTCAGGATTGACAGAGCTACACACACACACACACACACACATACATATATATATATATATATATATATATTATATATATATATATATATATATATATATTCGGCGTTTGAAGCTGTATTCCCCAGGATAGAAATGAACAATGAATTCCTGTTTTCAGAATACAATGTGTGTCAAAAAGTACAAAAATACCTCGATACTTTTTTGACACATCTTTTGTGTGTGTGTATATATATATATATATATATATATATATATATATATATATAGCATATTGCATATATTTATATAGTATTAATACACACACACACATATATATTTTATAGTATTAATATATATATATATATATATATATATACACACACAAACTTTAGCATTATAACATTCCATCGCGTGAACACGCTTCACGTTTAAAAAAAACCGCTAAAAAACTACTGGTTTTTAAAATCTCAACCATTTGACTCATCTGAAGATTGCGTAAACATGAAACTTATAGTTATGAGTTTATAATATCCATAATATCATTATTATTGATTATATATATATATATATATATATATATATATATATATATATAGTTTGTAGGGGTGTAATTTATTTTTGTAATTTTTTTGTAAATTCAAGGTTTTAAAATTTGCCTTATGGTTTGGACAAGTTAGCCATTTTGCGTGAATAAACATTTTTATTGGGCTGAAAATGCTATTTCGGATATGTTGTAATTGGTAGCAGCGTTTTGACTGTCTTTAAGATACCAATAAATACTCAGAAGCCACGCTAAGCCCAAATTTGGGAGTGTTTCGTGTTTAGATTACATTTTCTTAGGTGTGTACGAATAACTGGAAATACAAATTTGCAGATCTATCACTATAATCGGATAACGTAATTTTTTAAGTTACCTTTTCAGCTTATGCGGACCCCCGTTGTTGATATTGTGGTTCCCTGTGTTCCACGGACAACAGTTTTAAATACTGTTTTGCATAAATATGTTAATGCAAAAGATAGCAGCATTTTGATCGTCTTTTAAGACAGCAATGGATACTCAGACGCCACGCTAAGATACAATGTTCGGAATGGTTGCTATTTAAATTGAATTTTCATAGGTGTGTACGAGTAACTAGGAATAGGAATTTGCAGTTCTATCACTATAATCGGATAATAAAAATTTGCAAGAGACCCATTCAGAGTCTGAGGACCCCTGTAGTTGATATTTCGGACTCCCTGTGGTCTCCTAACCACAATTTAAAAACTACTGATCAAGCACTTAATATGATTATACAAATACTATACACACACATCCATGTATATGCACGTACATATGTGAAAGCTACGCATATCACTAATACCGAATCAAGTCATTTTGATATCAGGCTGCTTACAGCTGTTGTTTAATGGTCACCCATCTAATTGATAAACAGATACATCGCTTCTTAACTTCGGTGATTTAGTGAGAACCGGTGTATTTTATAATATCTAGGAATAGAATATTTAGTAAAATAGCACGTAGCACGAATTATCAAGTGTATGTTATATAAAATACTAGAAGCGGCTACCCGGTTAGAGTGCGGATAACAAAAAGGTTGGTCTCATTGATCTATTGATTGTTTTGATCTTACATAATTGATTTCTTCATATTTTAATTTTTTTTATTATATATGTGCTAGAAGGTCGTGGCTGAGGGTCTTGGTGTCCTGAGTATGACGTTAAACTATCTGATGAAGTTCCAATTATGAGGAATGTGGAATACCCCTTCATCACCATAATTCCCAGCTCCACTCAGACCCGCTTATGGCTTAAATAGAAAGGGGAGTTTAAAACAAATTGAAGGTTTT